>JADRCH010000098.1:7898166-7957387 GCA_019843965.1 Rhynchomys soricoides | reverse complement strand
TGTGTGTGTGTGTATGTGTGTGTGTATGTGTATGTGTGTGTATATGTGTGTGTGTATATGTGTGTGTGTGTGTAGTATGTATATGGCCATGTGTGGAGGTTAGACGACAACTTGGGAAAATTGTTTCCCTCCTTATGCAGTGAGATCCAGCTTGGGTCATCGGGCTTGGCAGCAAGTGCCTTTATCTACTGAGCCATCTTACCTTCTCTCTCTCTCCTTGTTAAAGAACAAGTATACTGATTGGTCTTCATGTGTATACACTGTGTGTGTGTCCATGTGGAGTATATGCTGTGTGTGTGTCCGTGTGGAGTATATGCTGTGTGTGTCCGTGTGGAGTATACGCTGTGTGTGTGTCCGTGTGGAGTATACGCTGTGTGTGTCCGTGTGGAGTATATGCTGTGTGGGGGGGGGGGGGGGCATGTGGAGGCTGAGGACGCACTCAGGTGTTGTTGCTCACCATCCACCTCTGCATGGGTTCTAGAAACCTGAACTCAGGTTATCAGGAGTGTATAGCAAGCACTTTTACTCAGAATCCTCTCCTGGCCCTTGCCATTTATTTAGTGATAGAGTGTCTTTTATTAATTCTTTGACAACTTCGCTGGAGGAAACAGTGTATCTTGAAAACATTTCCCCCAGTGTCTACCCCCGTCCCCAGGTACTTCCGGTATGCCCCACTCTCTGCCTTAGCCACCTCTTTTTTTTTTTTTTTAAAAAAACTCATTGAGTCCAGTTAATGCTGTCTGTTGGAATGTTGGCTGATCTTAGCTTGATCTTATTTAGCTTTGACATTTATTCTTTTTTAAAATATTAATTTTTATTATTAATCATTTGTTTATTTAAGACAGGCTCTTACGGTGTATCCCTTGGCTGTTCCTCCAAATGCTGGGGTTAAACACGCGTGCTCCCATGCCAGGCCCTTGTTATCTTTGAGACTCTCTTGCATAAGTACTCAATTTTCCCTACTTCCACCTTAAACACTCTCCCCTTCCAACCTCTCCCGCGTCCCCCGTTACTCCCTCTAAACTGCATGAGCTCTTCTTCATATGTGTAAATACGGCCTGCTGAGCCCATTTAGTGTTGCTCATAAGTTTATGTGTTTAGCGATGACCACTTGGGAGTGGATGACCTATCACTCTGCAGAAGACTGAGTCTCTCTCTGCGACTATTAACTGGCTGTGATTCATCTAGGGTGGGGCCTTCTGACATTTACCCTATCCATGTTGGGACTCTGCTGGCCTTGTCACTAGGTAGATCGTGTTTAGTGATTACATTGTAAGGATTCCATGGATACTGCTCTTTGTCATACATATAAGGCCCCATCTTCACATTTATTTATTTATTTTAGTACGTAGGGATACTTTGCTTATATTTCCTAGATCTGTGCACCTTGTGTGTGCCTGGTGTGTGTGGAGACCTGAAGGTGTTGGATTTCCTAGAGTAGAGTTACAGATGGCTGTGAGCCACCATGTGGTTGCTGGGAATTGAACCCATATCTCTTGGAAGAGCAGGAAGTGCTCTTAACCACTGAGTCACCTCTCCAGCGCCCTTGGCATTTGTTCTCCCGTGTTAGCACTTGTATCAGCTAATATTGTAAAAACAACAACAACAAACAAACAGAACAAACCTGCTTCTCATAATGCTGGGATGTTCTTTTTTAGATGCGGCCTTGTGATTTACCTGCCATTAGTATTATACAAGGCTGCTACCTGCCTCAGTTTTCCTATTCACCAAGTGGGGTAATGAATGACATTGATTGATTGAAAGGATTCAGTGAGATAATCCACATGCAGGAGTCTTGGTCTAGTACCTGGCTCTTAGAAACACTGATTGAACACTGTTGCTGTGAGGGCTGTTGTGTGCCCACTGTGGCTCTCTTGTGCCTCCTCCATGAAGATACACAGATAAATACAAAATGGACCGGTGTCTTATATACTTAGGTGTATCAAGAACTAATTTTAAATGTAAACATTTTGTGTAATATTAAAAAGCTCTAGCCTTAAGGACATACTGATTTGTTGATAGACTTAATTTGTTTTCTTTCTCTTAACATTTTGTCTTATTTTTAATTATGTGCATGTGAGTAGAGTCTGTGGGGGGGGGTTGGGGGTGGTACAGAGGCATCAGATGTCTTGGCGTCAGAATTACAGGTGGTTGTGGACTTCCTGACATGAGTGCTAGGAACTGTACTTGGAAGAGCAGTATAACTGCTGAGTCATCTCCCTCTCGCTCGCTCGCGCGCGCGCGCGCGCGCGCGCGCGCTCTCTCTCTCTCTCTGTCCCGCTCTTCCTCTCTCTCACCTACTTCTTACTTTTTTTTCTTTCTCCCCTCCCTCCTTGTTTCTTCCCTCCTTCATCTTTTTTCCCTTCCTCCCTCCCTTCCTTCCTGAGATTGAGTTTCATTCTGTAGTCCTGGTTGGTCTCGATCTTACTAAATGCAGACTAGGTTGACCTTGAACTCACAGAGGTCCTCCTGCCTCTGCATCTGAGTACTGGTCTTAAAGTCATGTGCCACCATGCCTGGCCTCTTCTTCTTTATTATGTAGATAAACTACACATACAACATAATGCAATGTAATAGAAATGGTTTCTTTTGTATAGATTTCTGCTGATGATTTTCTTATCATTTTCATCAACAGCTTAGCCACATCCCCTCAGATTGTTCAGCCAACTTTGACTTTTCTCGGAAGGGCTTGTTAGTGTTCACAGATGGCTCCATTACTAATGGGAACGCCCACAGACCTTGTAGTAATGTAACTGCATCTGAATTGTTGCCTTGGACTCAAAAGTCAGGAAATGAAGACTTTAACTCAGTCATTCAGCACATGGCTCAGGTAAGGTTATGTCTTGTCATGGAGTATTTAGCTTTATTTATTTATTTTTTTTCTGTTTCAGTTTCAGAAGAAGACTTACACTTAATCTTTTTGCCTTAATATATATTACTATGTATTTGTTCGCTTGTGTTTTTATCTAGTTAAGAGGAATTGATACTACTTCTAACCTGTGTTGAAGCCTGTAAATAAATTATGGGTATGCTGGCACAAGCCCAGCACTTGGCAGGCCAAGGGAGGGGTTCTCAGTTTGAAGCCAGCTTGAGTGAGCTGCATAGTGAAATCCTGTCTGAAAAGAAAGAAAAACAAAAGAAAACAAACAAAAACTTAACTCCGTAAGAAAATTTGTTTTAATTTTGTATCAAAACAGAATTTGTGACTTATAATTAATATAATTTGGAAAATCTAGAAAAACATTAGAATGGATAATTTAACTGTCTCCCCTAATACCTATCAAGAAGTAAATGATAGACAATTGAAGTTTTTGAACTTTTAAATAAGATTTAGACTCTGTGAGTCCAAGGCCATATGGTGTACGTAGTGAGTTCCAGAACAGATGGGAGTACATAGAGCTTTGTCTCAAAAGACCAAAAGAGAAGAAAGCAACCAAACAAACACCTAAAGCTGGGTTTGAGATTGAACAAGAATTTGTTTCAAGTTGCGGTAGTGAGAAATATTCTAGTTCTTTTCATGACATCAAGCTCTGTCTGCTCTGTGTGCTGCCTTGTGATGTAATTATGTTTCTGAAGCTCTCATATTGCACATACAGTTGTTAACTAAAACTGGAAAGTAGCCTGCAGTCCTCGTACTCCGGAACCGTGGAAAAGACTGAGCGAATGGAGTATTAATTCAAACAGTGATACAGTGCTGTGGGTTCTGACTGGGCCGAGCACAAGTGTGCTGGCATAGCTGACTTACTTTCCTGTTTAGAAGTGGGTTTTATATTAAGAGAAGTTAAAGAGATTTATATACATAGTAACCGGGAGTTTACTGTGGGAAAGGGTATTTGTTTTCAGTTTTTGTCCAGCTCAGAATCTATCTCTTAATGTGATGAATTGTAAAATGCTTCTCAACGCTGTACTCTGTGTGCTTGGCTGAAAACAATCAAGGTAAAAGGTTTCCAGGATCAGCATGTTACCAAACTGCTGAACATGCTTGGATTGACAACGATGACTTAGAAGCCTCAGCGCACTGAATAGTTTCAGTTGGGTGGAAAGGTGATATTTAAATGCACATCATGGCTTTCTTTTTTCCTTTCTGACTTCCATCCCCCTTTCTTTAGGGCCGGCACATTGAGTATATCGATATAGAACGCCCTTCAACTGGAGGCCTTGGATTCAGTGTGGTGGCTCTGAGAAGCCAAAGTCTGGGATTAATTGACATCTTTGTGAAGGAAGTCCATCCAGGGAGTGTAGCAGACAGGTGAGGAAGAAGCTCACTCTGTACTTGGTTCCTATTTTCCTGACAGCTCTGAAATGATGCTATAAGAATAAGAAAGTGACAGGACAAGCAGTAACGTTAGCAGTTGGTGCTGGTTGGCTAGAGCTTCCTTGCCCTGCCGTCTCCACACTGTACCTGCTGGTGTTTTTGAAGGGTTTAGCAAAAAGTCTTTGTCTCCTCAGTTTCTAGTCTTTGGTGTAGGACTCATTTTCTAAGTTCTCCATTCAGATGTTCCTGTTGGAATAATAGCAGTGATGGCAGGATATGATTAGAAAAGTCTGTCAATAATGTTTTGGTTTTCTTCTTTCCAGATTTGTTTTCTCTGTTTATAGATGATTACTTCTAGTCTCTCTAATTCAACATTTAAAATGATAGATTTATTGGGATATAATCCAAATAGTGTAAACTACCATTTTCAAGTGGTATTTAATATACTCAGCGTTTTGCCATCATTCCCACTCACTATTGTAGAAACAGTAGAAACTCCAGAAAGTTTTGTCAACTAGAGAAGAAGTTCCTATCCAGTGTATATGTCAACAGTCACTCCTAGCTCCTTCCATCTTGTGGCAACAACTAACTTAAAAACAGCATCTGTCATAAAGTTTTCTGAACCATCGTGGGAAGTGCTGATATAATATATTGGTTATCCTTTCTGGTTGTGTATTTGATGGTCTGGTACTTGGTGCTCTTACTTATGGTGTGACGTTGAGGCTTCCTTACAGCTTGATATACTATGGTGTAGTCATGGAGCCTTCCAACAGTGCTGAACACATGTGTCCCTATTCAGCTCTTATTTCTCAGTTCCTTAAAAGATGATTGAGGGCCTCAGCCTTAATTCATTTTGCTATAACAGAGTACCTGAGGTTTCAGAACTTGTGTTGAACAGGGCTTACAGCTCTGGAAGCTGAGACGTCCATGTCAAGGTGTCTAACCGCTTGAGCTTCTTGGCTCTTTCATCACTTGGTGGAAGGCAGGATGAGACAGGGCAACAAAGGACTAAACCCACCCTTTTGTGAAGACACCTATCTTATCCATGAGTGGTTAGTCTTTCCAGCCTGATTAGCCCTTAAAAGTCCCATCTCATGAATCTTTATAATGGAAATTACATTCCCAAGGGAGTTTGGGGACAAAGACATTGAATTGAAACCATAGCAGAGACCTTCCTAAATGTCCTTGTTGACATCTTGCCATCCAAAATCTTGCCTGTACATGAAACTGAAATTGAATATATACAACAGAAGTAATACCAACACCTCGGAGACAAGTTATCTGGGCAAAGAGTCTATTGTTGCAGGTTCATTAGTCAAAAAGTCTTATAGTCTGAGGCTGGATGTTGCTTTTTTTCCTCCAGCTGTGCAGTCTTGCTCAAGTGACTTAATTTCACTACATGTTTTAGTGTCTTGTGTAAAATGGTCATGTTAACGTCAGGAAGGATGGTGGAAGAGAAGCATATTTGCTAGTGGAGCACCTGATTCATAGAAAGACACACACAGGCAGCCCTGTTGTTAGAGTACTAAATTCTTCTTCACTTGTGTTACTAGGGATCAAAGACTGAAGGAAAATGACCAGATTTTGGCCATTAATGACACCCCATTGGATCAGAATATTTCCCATCAGCAGGCGATCGCTTTACTTCAACAAGCCACTGGATCTCTGCGGCTGGTTGTGGCCAGAGAAGCAGGCCACACACAGGGCCGAACATCCACCAGCTCAGCTGACACAACTCTGCCAGAAACGGTGGGTCAACTATAGCTTGGGGCTGTATTACATTCTAAATTATGTTATGTACAATAAGAAGAGTTGGTTCTCATTTGGAAGTCCTTTTCATTATTGTAGATCAAGAAAGGTGAGCATATCCCCACTGGCAACAGTACAAGATGTTTGTTAGAGGAGTTGGTTTTGTTCTTGTCTTTTTAATGGCTGCTTGGTTTCCTTGTTGAAGATTATTATTTACTATAGAGGCCAAATTGGATATTATTTGCAATTTATTTGGTGATGAGATGTTCTCTGATTAACATAGCCAGTTAGTATGTGAGGAGGGAAGGGGACACCAGTATTCCAGGCTGGCCTGGAACTCACAGTTTTCTTGGTTCAGCCTCTCGAATGTAGGATTATTGATGTGTGCCAGGATGCCTGAGTTTCAGAGGTTTTATTAGAGGTTTACTGTTAACCTAACCGTCTTAAGGAAGAGGTGGATGTTATTTTAAATGCGTCATATTTATGAATTGTAATAGAACTTTATGACTAGATACATAATTTTGCGTTTACATAATTATTGCCGTAATTTTTCACATACACTTAAAAAGACAAACAGATTTCTGGTTTCTGTATGTGAGCAGGGTAAGCCTGCCCCAGTGTGCATATAGAGCTCGACAGAGGGCAAGTAGCTGGAGTTGGCTCTTTCCTTCCGCCATGTGGGTCTAGGCAATCGAACTGTTTGTCAGGTGTGCAGGCGGCACCTGTGGAGCCCCATCCTTCTGTCCTCGATGTCCTCTTGACTTCAAAATAATCAGTGTCTCTTTTATCTTTTATAAAAGCTTGCTACATTTATGAATTTAAAAACTTAAAAACTGTGTGTGTGTGTGTGTGTGTGTGTGTGTGCGCGCGCGCGCACACGCACACGCACATGCGTGGGCAGGCAGGTGTACTGACCTATTCCTGGGCGTGTGAAGCTTGGAGATTGATGTCAGAGGATTTCCTCTGTCACTGTCATCTTCTGTGTTAGGATTTCATTGAACCTAGAGGTTAAAGTTCCAGCTAGACTTGACGGGCGGGGAGCTCTAGGCTCACACGTGTGGGCCACACATCAGCTTTTACTTCTGTGTGGGGTTTGAACTCAGACCATCCTGCTTGTGGGGCATGCACTTTGCCCACTGAGGCATATCCCCAGTCAACACTTTGCAGATTTGGAGTGTGTCTTCAGAATGAAAACTGTCTGTTTTATTGTTGTTGTTGTAGATAGCTCGTTTGTTTCAAGGTAAGATCTCACTGTGTAGCCCTGGCTGGTTGGAGTGCCTTGGAGACCAGGCTGGTCTTAACGTTGTGATCCTCTTGCCTCTGCCTTGTAAATACTGGACTGCATGTGTGAGTCTCCAGGCCTTGGCATGAGTCTTAATTTCTCATAACACCAAGTGCTGCCTGATTTGTTTACTTTTCGTTGGTGACGAAGGGAAACAAAGCTGCTGCTCTCTGAGTGTTGGTGTGCCACGTAGACTTATAAAAGTCAACACAAACAGGGAGCCATGTTTCTTACACTCTGTAGTGTCGCTACAGTACAGTTGATAGGAGAAATACAATGAGCAAAGTGGGGCCTTGCTTAGCATATGTAGAACAAGGGCCCTGGAGTCAGGCGTTGGTGTGTTCTAATCCTCTTCTACCCCTTCTTGCTCGTATCCCACCAGGTCCTTGTCTCTTCTGTGCCTCAGTTGGCTAGGTCATTCTTTTTCCTCTATATCTTTTTAAATATTGAGGCAAGTTGCTCAGGCTGGCCTCAGATATGCTGCATGGCAGAGGTTAGCTTGAACTTCTGATCCTCCTCCTGCTGCTCTATAAGTATTGTGGTGCAGGCTAGACCACCATGCTGGCTTCCAGTTTCTTCACTCTTATGTGGAACCAATAATGCCATCCAGTTCTTAGACATGTGAAAAGGAAGTAGGTTTGTGAAAACCTGGCAGTGCCCAGTCCCAGTGATCACTGTGAATGGTAGCTGCCATCCTTACTTCAACTTTATTTTAGAAAACATTACATCTAAGATTGTAGGTATTGTTCCAGGCATGAATGTTTTAAGTGTTTCCAATACTCCATTTACTTCAAGTTAACTTCCTTATGTTGTAAAGTAGGAGACTTAACTAATGAAGATGACTGGATCCTCTTATGGGAAATTTTGTCCAGCAGCTGAATTCTGTGAAAGTTCATGCTTACATCTTTTTGTATGGTTATGTTGCTAGTATTTTGAGTTGGGTGTACCTCTGTCTTTCCTCATAAGTGTTCTAAATTAGTCTTTTTGCCACCTCCTTGCCTGGGTTCGGGAACCCTGATTAGGGGCAGTGAGGAAATAGAGAAAGGACTGACCCGGAGGCACATGTACACAAAGAGCTGAGATTGGCTGGACTGGGCTCTGATAGAGAAGCTGCAGCACCCTGGAAGCTCAGCATGTTTATTTTACACAGCTGAACCGGGAGGCGGGGCTATTGCATGCAGCTGAAGATGAGGCAGGCTTAGCTAATCTGTAGCAGTATCTGGAGGAACTTTGGAGAAAATTATGGTGGACATTTCTGTACACACTATAAATGTCTGCACAGACCAGAGGGAGACTTTGCCATTTCTCTGAGCCTGGTGAAGGCTTTGCCACTTCCATCACCTGTGGCGGGTCCTTACCATGGCTATGCCCTTGCCAGACAGTATGAGTTCACTCAGGACTTTTACGCTCCCCCACAGTTTTTAGTCATATTGCTAACCTTTGGCTCTTCACGGTTCTGTCAGGGTAATTTTCCTAAGCCATTGCTTCAGCCCTGTCATTCTCCCCAGTCTTTGCCTCATTCTGTTGTACAGTGCTCTTACACTTCCCTCTGGCTTAAATGCTTGCTTTCTTTCTTTCTCTAACATTTATTTACTCATGAGCAGGGTTCCCTGCAGTCTAGGTTTTCCTTGAACTCACTATGTAACAGAGGCTGGCCCTGAATTCCTGACGTACCTGCCTCCACCTCCTGGGAACTGGGATAATAGGTGTGTGCCACTAGTACTTTAATTTTAATTTAAATTTCTGCTTTCATTAAGCCTTTCATGATTCCCATTGGAGTTTACATGCTATGAGCTGTTCTGTTCCGGGTCCCTGAAGTCGTTGTAACCCTGGGCCCGTCTTTTAGCAGATGTGTTCCTGACTCCCGATGTACCCTGCGCCAGGCTGTGCTTCTTGTCCTTTTCAGGTTGCAGCAGCTTATGATCTGATATTCCAATACCCTTAGGGGTAGGCTCTCCACCCTGCTCTGTCAGTCTGTCCATCTATCCTTTCTTCTTTCTGCTCACTGTGTTTCCATATCTTAGTCTCCATAGATAGTTGTCTGGATTAACTGTGTGAGTTTTCAGTTTCTTGTAAATCGGTTACATATTACTATATAGGAAACCGAAGAACCTGTGGTTCACCAACTCTGGCTCTAACTTACCATTCGTTTGTAGGTGTGTTGGGGCCACACTGAAGATGTTGAGCTCATTAATGATGGCTCTGGATTAGGCTTTGGGATAGTTGGAGGGAAATCCAGCGGCGTGGTCGTGAGGACTATTGTGCCTGGAGGATTGGCAGACCGAGTAAGTTGACTTTGTCTTTTCATTTTGCTTTTATAAAATTTGACTTGTATGATTTGAAATTAATTTTATATCATGAGTTGCTAGAATACATGGCTCAATAATTAGAGTTTATGAATACTCTATACTATAAATTTCCTTTATTTAAACAGTTTTTTTTTTAAACCTAATTAGCAGTGGTTTTATTACAGAAGAAGAACATATTTTTATTGTAAAGAATTGCTAATGAGGGCTGGAGAGATGGCTCAGTGGTTAAGAGTACTGACTGCTCTTCCAGAGGTCCTGAGTTCAATTCCCAGCAACCATATGGTGGCTCACAACCATCTGTAATGGGATCCAATGCCCTCTTCTGGTGTGTCTGAAGACAGCTACAGTGTACACATATACATAAAATAAATCTTTAAAAAAAAAAAAAAGAATTGTTAATGAATATTTGCATTTTGAACATCTGTTTTCTTCAACATAGCTGTCAAGGGCTCAGTGATAGGAAAGATTCAGCGAGCGTTTGCATTTGTCTTGGCGTAGGTGACATGGTCAGCAGGTAAAGGTGCTATAAAGCCTGGTAGCCTGAACTTGCTCTTGAACCGATGTACTGGTAGGAGAGGACTGACCCCACAAAGTTGCCTTCTGACTTCCACATGTGCACTGTGACACACACCCCTCCCGCTTTAATAAAAAATTAAAACAAACACTCCATTTGTCTCAACTTTGCACATATAAGGTTTCACTTGGTTATTTTCTGGTGTAAGTCAAGCGTGGAACCTTTGTTGTTTAGCTGTATTTCAAAAACAAGTAGGCCATGTAAAAGCTTGGCAACTTTCTTTTCCACTCAATTTTACATGGAAGAAAATGTTAACTACTATATTTGGTTTTATTTGTTTACTTATTTATCAGTATATTTGCGTCTGTGTATGCCACATGTGTGTGGGTACCCATGAAAGCCAGAAAAGAGTGTGTGATATCCTGGAGCTGAAGTTACAAGGACTTGGGTCCTCTAGAAGAGCTGTGAGGTAAAGCCAGCCGTCTCTCCAGTCTCTCATAGTTAGATTTTAGAAATTATTGTAGAAACTTGAGTTTGAGCTCATGTTGTACAGAATGCTCATGATAATTCCGAACTGACTTTAATTCCATAATCAGAAAACACAAAATTTCACTGATTATTACCTATCTCCTTATGAACACATCCCTCCTATTATACACATGAAAGTAAACGTGATGAGTTTGTTGTACAGCTTCAGCTTTGATGTGGGGACATTCCTCAGCTCCTTATTTCTGACCGAGATGGCCGGATCTTTTGTGAGTACTTAGCTCCACCTTTCCTTCTGTCCTTTCTGTACCAAGTGTATTTATTTGTGGAAGTTCCTAGCATTTGGTCTGTGGACACTGTGGTGACTACAGCCTTTCATGTGTCTTTGAGATCACAATGATTCTTAGAGTAAGAAGAAGAAGAATTATTGCTATTCACATTTGTTCACACAGATCAGAGGGAAATGGAAAACTATGGGGGATTAATGCAGAGAAAGGGCGGGCCCAGATTTGTGGCAGCTGCTGCCAGGTTCACTCAAGTTTTGTGTGGTGCAGTAAAACTTATTAACGTCAGTGAACTTTGACCTTTCAGTCTGTGTCAGAGGAGTTATGCTTGACTGTCTTAAAGCATTTGGGGTGAGTTAGTTGTTAAAGAATATGCAGGGTTTAGAGAGGTGGCTCAGGGGCTAAGAGCACTTGTTGCAGAGGGCTTGAGTTCAATTCCCAGCATTTACATGGTGGTTTACAATCACCTATAATTTTTATTCCAGGGAATTCAACACCTTCTGACTCCACAAGGACATACATTATATATACAATCAGACAAAATACTCATACACCTAAAATAAATCTAAAAAATCACTTAAAATACATGTTATTCAAATTTTTGAAATAACCATTAGAAAGACAGTGAATATTTCCCTCATCTTTAACTTTTTGTATGTCATCCCTCTGTCTTTAAATTTTCTTTGGAATATAAGGGGCTCTGAATGCTAGAGAGATGGCTCAGTGGGTAAGAGTGCTTGCTGTGCAAACAAGAGGACCTATGTTCAAATCCCCAACCCCTGTGTAAAAAGCCAGGCGGCTGTGGCTTCATTTACTTGAAACTGCTATGGGGAGGGGAGCTGGACAGTATTCTGGGGTTGCCACCTATCTCCAGGCTCAGTGAGAGACTGTTCTCAGGTAAGAAGATAAAGAGTGATGGGGGCACCCAGTGTCCTCTCGTGCTCCTCACACATGCAAAGATGAGTGTGTACATGAGTTTGTGCCTGCACATATATACACATATACTGCACATATACAGCACACACAACTCGTGTGTGACTAGAATGAGAATGATCCTGCTGTGTGTCTTTAAAACATAGCTATAGTGGATGCTGGAGAGATAGCTCAATTGTTAAGACACTGGGAATCCAACATCTTCTTCTGGCCTCTGGAAGCAGTAGGTGTGCATGTGGTACACATACATACATGTAAGCAAAATGCCATACACATAAAAATATTAAACGAATATTTGTGTGTGTGTATGTGTGTGTGTGTGTGCACGCACAGTGTGTGTCTGAGTGTGAGCATGGGAGACAGACGAGGGTGTGGGATGCCGGGAGCTGGAGTAACAGGCACTGGCAGGACAGTGGGCTTGTTCCGTAGGTGCTGGGATCTGAACTCTAGTCCTCCTGAATGTGCAGCAAGCATTCTTAACTGATAAGCCATTTTCCAGCTCCCAAGTAAAATAAATCTTTAAAAAATGTTTATTTTTTGTAACCTAGAAAAGAGTGAGACATTGTAGAATATTCTGCTTTTTTCTCTGCCCTGCCCCCTGCCCCTAGCCATTTTAACAGGCTTCTTTGCTGAGTAAAATGACATTTGCAAAGTGCAAAGTGCAGCAGTTGTTTTGAAAAACAAAGGACCAAATAAATTTAAATGAAATCAAATAAGTTCCTTTACTGTAAGAATTTTCGGAGCTTTTTAATATCCTAATGTGCATTATGAGTTTTCACAAGGACACTGATGTGCAGGGTTTCCCAGATTAATCCCAGTGAGGCACTGTTGGGAAAAGCCCAAGTCTGATTCTCACCCTTTCCTGGAAGGGATCGTCACTGTTTCAGATCACTAAGGAGGGGCAAGAGGCCTGCCCATCACAGATTTGTAATGGAGAAGCAGGAGTTTGTGCCAAATATTGTCATCTGCCTAATACACATCATTTTAACGTAATCCTCAAAATCAGTCTTAAGTTTTATTTCTAAATTATAAGTATAGAATCCTTTAAGAAATTGTGAAGGTTACATAGCTGGAGAGTGACAAACACTCCTCCTCCTCTTCCTGCTGATGTCACATACAACCCTGTAAGTCCTCTACCTGTAACTGCCACCTAGCACCCTGTCCTGTTATCTAGGCTTGGGCACGTTCTCTCAGCACTCATATGTACTACATCAGCTGCATTCCCAGAGCTGTGTCTCCTAGATAATTCCAAATTCAGTCAAACTGTCAATGCACATGAACTCTCCAGAAAGCCTCTCTGAAAGGGAAAAGGGTAGCATCTTAGCTTAAGAACTGGGTGGGGTGGGAGTGTACTGGAGAGATGGCGTAGCACTGCCTTATCACGAGGACCAGAGTTTGGTTCTCAACACCCACATTGGATGGCTCACACATGTCTGTAACCCTAGCTCCAAGGGATTGGATGACCCCTTCTAGCCTTCTTGGGGCACCTACATGCATATACTTGCATATACTCTCTTATACACAGATAAAATAAATCTTAAAAAAGAATAAGATGAAACCAGATAGCGAAAGCCTTGAATCGTGGATCTACTATTACTGCTGATCAAGCTGCTTGTTTAGTCTCGTGTTTCTGAAATAGATCTGAGACCACCTTAAGGATAGAACATTTTAAATGTGTCCCGTGGAAGCTGATGACATCTCAGAGCCCATGACTTTACTAAATGCTGATCACTTAGGCATACAGGGTCCAGCATGTATCAGACTATTTCCTTAGAGGGAAGTGTCATCCAAGGAGACCATATTGTTTGCAAAGAGACTCTAGGCACAGAGCAGTCCCTGCTAGAGAGCTAAGTCTTTTGTATATGATACTGAGTTTAATGTTCAGAATTCCACACGAGAGAAAGTTATTCTCACATTAGCTAAGATTTAGGTACAATGAATATCAGACCAATTTGGGGTTTTCTGCTTCCAGAGCTTTGTCCAACTGCTGTTTATTGTACATAGTAAACAAAATAGAAAATGTGTGTGTGTGTATTTAAGATTTATTTGTATTTCATGTGTTTTGGTGCTGCATGTTTATCTGTACACCTCACACATGCAGTACCTAGCAGATGTCAAGAAGGCATCTGATTCCCTGGCACTGGTATTAATGAGAGCTGTGAGCCACCATGTGGGTACTGAGAATTCAACCTGAGTCCTCTAGAAGATCAGCTCCTGTATATTGTTTTTCAAATCTTGATAAAAAGTAATTTATTTTTAATTTACTTTATTTGTTTTCTTATTTATTTATTTTTAAGATAGAGTCTTACTCTGTAGCTCAGGTTGGCCCATGAAACTTTTATCACCTAGACTAGCATTAAACTTAGGTGAACTTTTTGTCTCAGTGTTCTGAGTGCTGGCTGGCATTACAGATGTGAGTCACTGTGTCTGGCTTAGTTGTCAGTTACGGTAGACAGGGATAAGTCTATGGTAAGAAAATACAAGGATTCAGGTAAAGGGAGAGAAAAGGCCTATCTCTGTAGTCCTCAGACACCGTCTAGTATTCATAGCATCAGACACATCTTTGGAGGGCATTTTGTTTTGGTTTTTTAAAATAAGGTATCACTATATAGCCCTGGCAGGCCTGGAACCCACGATGTAGACCAGGCTACCCTAAAACTCATAGAGACCCACCTGTCTCTGCCTCCTCAGTTCTGGGGTTAAAGGTGTGCACCGCCATGTCACCCTGCTTTAGAACATTTTATTCTACAGAAGCATTAAAGTATTTTCAGAAGTTAGTTGTTTTGTTTTTAGTTTTGAAGTTCAACTACTTAGTGGCTGAGGCAGGAGCATGACAACTTCAAAGCTGTGTTAGCTACGTGTAGCATGCTGTGTGTCCCTGGCTACAGCGCAGCATACTGTGTGCTCCTGTTGCACAAGGCCTTATCTGCTTTCACTGCTCTGTAACTTAAAGAACAAGAGTGTCTCTAGATGCAGCCTAGAAAGAGAGTGGTGATGAGAAAATACCAATGAAGTACGGGTTTGGGGCTGCTGGACTTAGACAAGGCAGCTGCCATTTTGGCATCTTTCCTGTCCACCTGGTGGATATTTTTGTACTTATTAATTCCTCAGAACACCTGCTTTTCTGTTAGAAGAAAATGTTTGCCTCTCAGTGACAGATGCAAATTATCTACACGATTTTAAATTAAGAGTTTAGGTAAAATGGGGAAAAAATAATTTCTGAGCAGTGGCTAAATATATACTTGATGGTGAAGTGTTCTCTGTTAGCCAAGCTAACATTCTTTATGACTAGCCAGGCCCCACTTCTGTCCTGAAGGTCTAGCTTCCAGGCAGCATTGTCCTTTTCATCAGTGCCCCGGAAGCTATTCTTTTACAAATTGTTTATTATTTTGAAAGGTGTGTGTGTGTGTGTGTGTGTGTGTGTGTGTGTGTGTGTGTGTGTGACTGAGCTTGCCCTGTAGGAATGCTGGAATTATGGGTGTGTGAGAGTGCATCCAGCTTTTTATGTGGGGCCCAGGTGTCAAGTTGTTGCCAAGGCTTGTGCAATAACTTGCAGGCCCCTGAATCTCCTCTAAGTAGGTGTTTATTTCACCTGGGCGATTGCAGGGACAGACAGAAACAGAATGTCAAATCACCATTATTAAGTAGAAAGGCAGCTAGCCTGTATTCCTCTCCTGTACTAGGTTTGCCTTGTGTTTGTTTCTGTTCTTAAACCTTTTCAGATGTTTGTGGGCTGAACTGCTGGCTGCTTCCTCTTCCAACAGTCACACCCTCTGTAGTTCACAGCACAGCAAACAGCTTTTGTACTCTGTTCTGATCTGAATCCTTTCTTCATTCAGGATTCTGAAGATTTGAAAAATAGGAAGGGCAGCAAACTGACCTTTCTGCCTTGAGTCTTTTAAAACATGTTCATTCAGTGTTTCTTGCATGGCTCCTGAATGGTGCCACCTGGACGCATGATTCTAAAGCCCAGAACAGACTCTCCGGCACTCACTGCTTTATGCCCGAGCTTTTGCACTCCAGCTCGCAAATCTTTTTCATGTTCACCCTATTAAAGGCTTTTGATAGTGATAGACAGGTTTTTGGCGAATAGGTAAATAATAATAACATCTTCTGTGTTAGCATCTTTTGTGTATTAAAGAACAACCTGCTGTGTACACCAGGGAACAACTTGGATTGGAATTTCTTTTTTAAGCATGCCAGGCACTTAGAACTTGCTGTGTAGCCCACGCTGACCTTGTATATATACCTTAGTCTCTAGTCTCCTTCCTCGACCTCCCATGTGCTGGGGTTACAGGCCTGCACCACCCCTGACAGACAACCAGGTAGCCAGATTTGGATTGAGCTTTGGTATTGCTACTTACTAGGTTTTTGAACCTGGTTAGATCAGTCAGCCTTTCCTTTCTTTCTTTTTTTGAGAGACAGCGTCTCACTGTATAGAATTGGCCTGCACCTCCCTGTGTAGACCAGATTTGGCCTTGAATTCAGAGATTCTAGTGTTTCTGCCTTCTGAATGCCAGGATTAAAGACAATCTTTTAAACCTCACTTTTGATGTTTTAAATTTAAATTACTCTTTGAACAAGATTGAATTAACTAATTCTCTCCCTACTTTTCTCTTTCTCCTTCTTTTTCAATTTTATTTAATTTTGTTTGTTATTTTGCTTTTCTAGACAAAGTTTCTCATGTTGTCCTGGCTGTCCTCAGACTCACTCTATAGGCCAGGCTGGCCTTGAACTCAAGAGATCCACCTGTCTCTACCTCCTAAGGGCTGGGATTAAAGACCTGAGCCACCACTGCTGGCTTTCTTTTTGGTTTTCTGAAAACAATTGTCTCACTATATAGTATAGGCTAGTTTCAAATTTTCTATGTGATTCAGGCTGTCTTTCTGCTTCGGTCATAGGCATATTCTACCATAGCTGGTCATAGAAGTCATTTTAACCTATTAGGTACTTTGTAATAATGTATACTTTTTAGACCATCATTGATGACATTTTGGTATCTTTAATATACAGTAGTAAAGGTAATTATATAATTCAGATTTATTGATGAAATAATATGAAATGTAGATGGATTAGCTGTTTCAGAATTTTCACAAAGAAGGGACTCTTTAAATAATTTTAACTAGTACATATTTTCATGAATTATATCATAAACTTTTCTATGGTGCAATATAAACACAAAAATGTATACATTTAAAAGACTAATCATAGCTAACAATGTACTTATTCTCTAGCTTTAGATGCACTTGCCTGAAATTCACCCAGAATTAAGACTGTAACTACCTCTCATGTAATGCTCATGTGCTCAGATTTGTGTGTGTGCTTTTGAGTTTTCTCCTGAGCTGTAGCCCAGTAGATCCAGCTATGTACCTAATATGCCCCCTTCGTGCTGATGGGCAGCTTAGACTGTTCATCTCCAAATCTCACCTAGATTTCTATGCCCACTCACAGGCCACTCTTCAGTCTGCTTTAGCTTGGTTCATGATAAGTCTAATTCTTCTCTAGTGGCTTTGGATAAGATGTTGGGGTTCTGCTTCCTTCTCTCTTTCCTTGACATCCCATGTGGACATTATCAGTCAGTCCTGTTGACAGTTCTTGGGAGATACACATATCTCTCCCTTCCCAATCTCTCCCTTCCCAATCTGAAGCTGCTGACCATGGCCATGCTGCTGATCTCAAGGTCATTGTTAAAGCCTCCCAATCTGCCCTCTGTGCTTGGATTGTCCCTGTCTCCTCTTTGAAGCAGGGGAGCTGGAGAGATCTGAGAACATCTAGTAGTCAGGTGATGTCATTCCTTTGCTCACTTAGCTTCCCAGTCATCGGAATGACTCTCATGTCTGTCTCTCCAGCAACTGCTCATCACTGTTTGCTAGGCTATGCTGCCAACTTTCTGTTCCCCAGTCATGCCGCTTACCATTTTGGCCTTAGGGGATCCTCAGCTTTATGCTGGAACCTTTCATTCTGACCGTCCTTCTGGAAGTCTCCAGCTTTCGATCTCCCCCTTACATTCATGGCCATTATACTCTGGATCAAAGCTATTAGACACAAATTAAAACCCTTGGACAGATGTCCATTTTAGAGTTCTGGTACCTTATTTGATTTTGGACCCTGCTATATTTTGTATTCCTCAAGGAATTACTTTATCTTTTGCCAGCTGAGTAGATCATTAGAAATGTTATGTTTGTCCAGCATTTCAACTGGCTTTGTCAGTCATTTTGCCATAATTACAAGTCTGATTTATTTTTATTAAGCAGTTAAGCTAAATTGTTGATTTTTCTGAGTAATTCTGTTTTTCTTCCTTGTATTAAAGGATGGAAGACTGCAGACAGGGGATCATATCTTGAAGATTGGTGGTACAAATGTGCAAGGAATGACTAGTGAACAAGTCGCTCAAGTGCTAAGGAACTGTGGGAATTCAGTGAGGATGCTGGTGGCCAGAGACCCTGTTGGTGAAATTGCAGTAACACCTCCTACTCCTGTATCCTTACCTGTTGCCCTACCTGTTGTAGCCACGAGGACCATTGATTCTGTGAGTATAGAACCATTCTGCTTATGTCACATGCTACCTATGATACAATGCAAGATAAGAAGCTCTCTCAGCTGGATGACCACACCAGCCTAAGTCACACTTCAGTGCTCATATGTGAAGCAAAGGAGAACCTGTATGAATATTAGACCTCTCTCTCTCTCTCTCTCTCTCTCTCTCTCTCTCTCTCTCTCTCTGTATGTGTGATGTGCCAGACATCATTGACTTCCTCTATCACTCTCTACCTTATTTTTGAGACAGAATCTCTCACAGAGTTGAGAGCCTGCCATTTCAACAAGAATGAATGGCCAGCAATCCCCTGGGATCCTGTGTCTGTCTCCCTGGAGTTGAGATTCCTGGTATATGCTACCATGCCTGGCTTTTAACGTCTGGCACGAGGGTTATGAACTGTGTTCCTCACACTTACACAAACAGTTGCTTTGCCAACTGAACCATCTTCCCATTCCCCCTCCCTGTCTTCTCTTATGAAGAGAAAGTATCTGTTAGTAACAAATGTAAAGCTAACATTTATCTTCAGAGTTATCATTTAGGTCTTTTGAAAAGTTGCCTGTCCCTACTGGGAGCCATTTGAATAGGAGTTTTCTATCTATGATATTAGAAGTTACTTTGTTTAATTTCTCCAGGTTGTAGTGATAACTGATTTGTGTTCCCCACATTACTCTACCTCACTGAAGTTTTCTCATCCACTGAAGGGCCCTGAGGCTCTGTGATATATGAGACTGTACTCTAGCTATTGCTTAGTTTCTGATGCTGAAGCTTAGAATTGAAAAAGTATTATATGTAATACCTAGCCTTCCCCTTGGCTTCTACATTTTTTTGTTTTTTTTTTTTTTTTGGTTAGGCATATGATTCAGGAAATACAGTCTGAGGTTTTTCTGAATGGCTGTATTAATTTTCTGGTTTTATGTTACAAGTTGTTACACACTTAGCAGCTGAAGCAGTACCTTTGGTTAGTTTGCAGTTGTGTAGGTCAGAATTCAGCATGGGCTTGGCTGGGTTTTCTGCTTAGCTTCTTGTAAGGGTAAGTGAAGGTGTTGGTTCATCTGGGCTCTGGTCTTGGCATCTGGGCTCGTGAGCCTGTTCAGGTTGGTGGAAGAATGCAGCTCTGTGCTGTTGGAGAATGGCCTTTTTTTTTAAATTGGCCTTCAGCCAGAACATCTTTCCAGGGACCCTTATGGTCCCTTTGTTCCCATCTTTCTTGTGTGACCACTCCACCTTCAAACTACAAGTTGATCTCCTCTGTTTAAAATGTTTTTCTTTGCCCTTTCTGTTACCAGCAGGAGAAAACTTTGCTTTTAGGAGAGTTCTGTATTAGATTAGGCTTACTGAATGATCTCTCCTATGTCATATAATTTTATAAGCACAGGGGTAGGTCCAGGGATCAGGAATCATGAGAACCATCTTAAAATTCAGTTTGTCACAGTAAAAACTTGGCAAGCTGGCTGTATAGATTGACTGTCTATAGAGTTATGCAACTGAAAATGGAACCATGCCTGTGTTATTTCCCTACAGGACAGTTCTCTTTTTGAAACTTACAATGTTGAACTTGTTAAAAAAGATGGACAGAGTCTTGGGATTAGAATTGTTGGCTATGTTGGAACAGCTCATCCAGGTAAATGAATCATTTCTACTTCATATTTGGGATAATTATAAGGATGTTAAGGTTTCTACATAATAAAATGAAGTACCTGTAGACTTTAATTTAAAACTCACAATTAAACCATGAATCTGTAATAGCAAGCAGTTACTTTCCAGTGATTAGAGTCACATTGTGTCTCAGTGGTTTAACTACTGGCTTTATAGTCAGTACCAAAGGAATTTAATATACAGTCCGTTTTATACATTTGCACTTCACTTTCCTTTGCTTCTAACATAGTTCTGTTTTGAACACTGTGTGACTGTTAACATATTATACAGTATTATGTTGGGGATAAAGGAAGTTGATCACTGCATATGCTGCATATTGTGAATGCTCAAAATGTTTTATTTTGTGCTTGATCATGAGAAAAGTAACAGAATAAGCATTTTATTAGAACCTTTTTTTCTTTTATATAAGGGGAGTTTGGTGTGAGAATACATGATTCAAGTATCTGAATAAAATTTTTTCAGCTGTTCCCTGAAAGTTAGTAACTTTCACTGTTGGTTTTCTCTTGGTTATCAAAGAATTACTAGGTTAAATAAAAGTGAACCTTTACAAAATATTTGGTAGTTAGATGAAAGTTTAGTTATGAAGTAGTTTAGTTTTCTGAAAAGTAGCAAGTACAGAGAGTTAATTGCTTAAAAGGAGATTGCCATCGTGCATGGAGAAGATGGAGAGATTAAGAGTATTCAAGGCCTGAAGGAAACTCATGTCAGACCACTCTGTGCTACTGTAGCCTAATGAAATAGCCAATTTCAAAATTCTGATTCTTCTATGTGCCACCATTTTTTAGGATCAGAATTTAAATAAGTCCCTTAAAAGCTGAGTATAAACATAAAAACTAATGTTGCACCGAACATGTTGAGTCATCATCCCCATCTTCTGCCTGGTTACAGGACTTGTGGCTGTGTTCCTGAGCACATGTCCCAGTGCCTAAGCAGAAGTTAGTGAATGAGAGAAGAATTAATGTTTGTGTTACTGAGTGCAGAAATCTTTTTACTTATTTACCCTCAAAACCCGTGTGGGCTTGGGTGTT
This sequence comes from Rhynchomys soricoides, assembly GCA_019843965.1. Classification (NCBI taxonomy): domain Eukaryota; kingdom Metazoa; phylum Chordata; class Mammalia; order Rodentia; family Muridae; genus Rhynchomys; species Rhynchomys soricoides. The sequence continues at coordinate 7,936,353 of JADRCH010000098.1, read as the reverse complement.
TTGGGGAGGATGAGCAAGGGAGTTAAAAGATGAGACTCTGCAGGTCAGCAGGCTTTAAAACCACTCTGCAGGTCAGCAGGCTTTAAAACCATGTATACAGATAACATGTACTTTGTTGCTCCTGTTGTTGGTTTTTATGCTGGGGTTGATTTGGAGTGGTGGTGTGTTCCTGCAGTGTCACTGTAGCAGCGGAGTGGGTGGTCACGTGAGCTCACAAGTTGAGGCCATCCTGGGCAGTACAGGGAACCTTCATCTTAGAAACCAGAACAAACAAAAAAGCCTCTTCAGGAGTGTGAGTAAAGTATAAGAACCCTTTAACTGCTTAAAGATAACTGAAAATACAGGCGTAAGTAGAGAAGGAAGCGACTGTCCTGGCATGGCAGATGAAGAGCGAAGTTGACAGGAAGAAGCATTAGGCTGGTAATGAGGAAGGAGAGGATTAGATGGGAAGACGCAGTGTGCCACCGAGTCAGGAAAGCACTAGATAGGTGCAGTGGTCACTGGGTGTCAGGCCCTGTAGAGGGAATAATGTGGGAGATGATATTGAAGAATATTTTCCTGTTATTGAAGACCTGGGGTGTCATTCAGGATGTACTGTGTGTTGTTATGCTGGCAGTGGGAACTTAATAAAAATCATTTACAGGTAGTTTTTTAATTTCTCAATTTCCCTTGTAGTTCTTTTTCTTGGGAATGTACTTTTGATATGGTTATCATTTTTGTAGCTATTTGTGATTATATATTTAATTTTACAATATCAGGATTGTTTCATGTTGCTGAGCTCATTCTACTTTTTAAAATTATTATATGTGTACAGTGGTGTGTGTGCCTGTAGACGTCCCTGTAGAGGCCAGAGGGCCACTTTGTGGAGTTGTTCTTCCCACCTTTATGTGTGTTCCTGTGATTGAACTCAGATTGCCAGGCCATGTCCCTGCCCCAATTCTAGCTTTTTGAAAGACCACATGTGCTTTTCTTTTTATCTGGATGACATACATGAACACTGAACTAAATATAGACAAGAATACGTGTGAATCTTGTCATGATGCTAGTGAAAAACGATGGGAGCTTCTGCTGAGTCGGCAGTGTGAGCAGACATCAACCAGGGTTCATCTGGCCCTGCACAGTCCCAGCTTAGAGAGACATGCGTTCTTCGAGGTTCCATTACTGATTATTTCTCCAGAACGGTAGTCATCAGTCAACTCACTTTTAATTCAGGTCACTTGTGATGGTGACAGTTTGAAATAATCCATCAGTTTCCCTGCATGTCTTCAAAATAGTATTTATGAAGTCTCTAGTCAGCCTCTTTAGCTAATTAACCTCTTGATAGAATTTTGTAATCAAGTCCTAATTTTAGCTTCCTTCCTTTTTCTGTGTGTTTGTGCACCTTCAGGGGAAGCTTCAGGGATTTATGTGAAAAGTATAATCCCAGGCAGTGCTGCATACCACAATGGCCAAATTCAAGTGAATGATAAAATTGTGGCTGTAAGTAATGGCTTTCTATTGAACATTTGACACAGGTTAGAGAAACATTTGTCTTCTATCATATGTCAGAGAAGAAGATGGGATGGCTTAGTTTAATTTTATAATATTTTTCGTGTTTTAGCTTATGCTTTTATATATATTTTAAGACATGGTCTCACTGTATAGGCTTTGCTGGTCTAGAACTCACTCTGTAGACCAGGCTGTCCTTCAATTCAGAGACCCACCTGCCTCTGCCTCTCAAGTGCTGGCATTAAGGGTGTGCTCCACCATGCCTAGCTCATAAGGTTTTAAAAACTCAATCTTATTAGTGCAGTGAAATCACATTGATTTAGGCTTTTACATGATTTTTTTTTCTAGTCAAACAAGAGATAGTCCACTAAACATATTTATAGAAAAAATTATATGTTTACTTAAATAAATAAATGTATGTATGCAAATGTATCTGAAAAATGTTTTATGTCCCCTGGGAAACACTCTAAGAGTCTGGGCATTTACCCATTTTACATACAGTGAAGAATCTTTACCAATTCTTCTTGCTGCTTTTTCTACTAAGAATAATTTGAGTCCACCAAAAATCTAAATACTTTATGTATTTGAGAATATAACCTTTTGCTAGTTAAAATTAGTTTCCCCTTTTAGTGGTACATATCTCCGTGCTTTGCTGTCTGTTCATTTTTTACAAATGTTCCACCCGGACTTACACAGAAGCAGATGATGATCAGAGTCCATCTAAGGAATACTGGCTTTTGGAAATGTCCTTTGATGATTTGTAGGGTCCGGAGGCCAGTAGAAGTATTACATGCTTTGAGAAAAGTTAGGAGGGAATCGAAAGCAATGGTCTGGCCTGCCTGGCGTTTTGCACATACATTTTTCAGAACACTCGAAGACCCAATGATGGCAAATGAGTGTGTTTCTGTAGAAAATATCACTGAATAATACCACACAGGGATAACACTTCAATATTAGTAATTAGTTTTTGTTACATTTTGAGAATAATGTGTAACAATTAACTAGATTTTATAGCTTTTTAAATTTTTAAAATTTTGAGTATCATCATAAATTAAATCCCTTTGCTTCAAGTGTGGACAAGCCCGTGAGTGGAGGTAATACAAGCACCACTGCTCAGTAGGGCCCACCCAGAATCTTCAGGACACAGGGACCAAGGAGGTACAGCCTGGGACAGGAGCCTTCCAGGTTATGGCTGTGGTCTGTGCCATGTGGCTCCATACCCAAATAGTGCAGGGAAAGAGCTACCCTCCCAGGAGTGTGGACAAGCCTGTGAAAGGGGGTAAGGCCAGTACCTCTGCTCAGAGAGATCTGCCCAGAACCTGCAGGACACAGGGACCTACAAACAGCCTGGAACAGGAGCCTTCAGTTTTCCTTCTGCAGCCGGGGACCTCAGTCTGTGCCACAGAGCTCCATAACCAAATAGCGCCAGGAGAAAGCTAGTGGACAAGCCCATGAGTGGAGGTGAGACGAGCGCCACTGGTCAGTGGGACCCTCCCAGGAGTATGGACAAGCCTGTGATAAGGCCAGTACCTCTATTCAGAGAGAATCATCCAGAACCCTCAGGACACAGGGACTGAGGAGTGGCCTTCTGGTTTCCTTCTGAGGCTGGGGAGCTGATCCTGTGACACAGGGCTCCATACTCAGTGCCAGGAGACAGATGGAAAACGCCAACACAAGGAGGGAAACTACACCCTAGAAAAAGCAAGAAAGTAACCTTTCAACAAACTCAAAAGAAGATAGCCACACAAACATAAAAATAACATCGAAAGTAACAGGAAGCAACAATCACTATTCCTTAATATCTCTTAACATCAATGGACTCAATTCCTCAATAAAAAGACATAGACTAACAGACTGGATACATAAACAGGACCTAGCAATTTGCTGCATACAGGAAACACCTCAGTGTTAAAGACAAACACTACCTCAGAGTAAAGGGCTGGAAAACAATTTTGCAGGCACAGGGTCCCAAGAAACAGGCAGGAATAGCCATTCTAATATCGGATAAAATCGACTTTCAACCAAAAGTCACCAAAAAAGATAAGGAATATCCTCATCAAAGGAAAAATCTACCAAGAAGAACTCTCAATTCTGAACATCTGTGCTCCAAATGCAAGGGCACCCACATTCATAAAAGAAACTTTACTAAATCTCAAAACACACATTGCACCTCACACAATAATAGTGGAAGACTTCAACACCCCACTATCATCAGTGGACAGATCTTGGAAACACAAACTAAACAGAGACACAGTGAAACTAACAGATATTATGAACCAAATGGATTTCACAGATATCTATAGAACATTTCATCCTAAATCAAAAGAATATACCTTCTTCTCAGCACCTCATGGTACTTTCTCCAAAATTGACCATGTAATTGGTCACAAAACAAATCTCAACAGATATAAGAAGATTGAAGTAATCCCATGCCTCCTATCAGATCACTACGGATTAAGGCTGGTCTTCAATGGAAACAACAGAAAGCCCACATACACATGGAAGCTGAACAACACTCTACTAAATGAAAACGTGGTCAAGGAAGAAATAAAGAAAGAAATTAAAGACTTCCTAGAATTTAATGAAAATGAAAGTTCAACATACCCAAACCTATGGGACACAATGAAAGCAGTGTTAAGAGGAAAACTCATAGCTCTGAATGCCTCCAAAAAGAAACTGGAGAGAGCATACACTAGCAGCTTAACAGCACACCAGAAAGCTCTAGAACAAAAAGAAGCTAATACACCCAACAGGAGTAAAAGGCAAGAGATAATCAATCTCAGGGCTGGAACCAACCAAGTAGAAACAAAAAGAACTATATAAAGAATCAACAAAACCAGGAGCTGGTTCTTGGAGAAAATCAACAAGATAGACAAACCCTTAGACTAACCAGAGGGCACAGAGACAGTATCCAAATTAACAAAATCAGAAATGAAAAGGGAGATATAACAATAGATTCTGAGGAAATTCAAAAAATCATCAGATCCTACTACAAAAGCCTATACTCAACAAAATTGGAAAATCTGGATGAAATGGACAAGTTTCTAGACAGATACCAAACACCAAAGTTAAGTCAGGATCAGATAAACCATCTAAACAGTCCCATAACCCCTAAAGAAATAGAAGCAGTCATTAAAAGTCTCCCATCCAAAAAAAAGCCCAGGACCAGATGAGTTTAGTGCAGAATTCTACCAGACCTTCAAAGAAGACCTAATACAAATACTCTTCAAACTATTCCACAAAATAGAAACAGAAGGAACTCTACTTGATTCATTCTATGAGGCCACTGATACCAAAACCTCACAAAGACCCAACAAAAACAACTTCAGGCCAATTTCCCTTATGAATATTGATGCAAAAACACTCAATAAAATTCTCGCAAACCGAATCCAAGAACACATCAAAATGATCATTCATCACGATCAAGTAGGCTTCATCCTAGGTATGCAGGGATGGTTCAATACCTAGAAATCCATCAGTGTAACCCACTACATAAACAAACTCAAAGAAAAAAACCCACATGGTCATTTTATTAGATGCTGAAAAAGCATTTGACAAAATTCAAGATCCCTTCATGATAAAAGTCTTGGAAAGATCGGGAATTCAAGGAGCATACCTAAACATAGTAAAAGCAATATACAGCAAACCAGTAGCCAACATCAAACTAAATGGAGAGAAACTAAGCAATCCCACTAAAATCAGGGACTAGAAAAGGCTGCCCTCTCTCTCCCTATCTATTCAATATAGTACTTGAAGTTCTAGCTAGAGCAATTAGACAACAAAAGGAAGTCAAAAGGATAGAAACTGGAAAGGAAGAAATCAAAATATCACTAGTTGAAGATGATATGATCGTATACTTAAGTGACCTGAAAAACTCCACCAGAGAACTGCTACAGCTGATAAACACCTTCAGCAAAGTGGCTGGATATAAAATTAACTCAAACAAATCAGTAGCCTTCCTATACTTGAAGGATAAACAGATTGAGAAAGAAATTAGGTAAATGACACCCTTCACAATAGTCACAAACAATATAAAGTATCTTGGTGTGACTCTAATCAAACAAATGAAAGATCTGTATGACAAGAACTTCAAGTCTCTGAAGAAAGAAATCGAAGAAGACCTCAGAAGATGGAAAGATCTCCCATGCTCATGGATTGGCAGGATTAATATAATAAAAATGGCCATCTTGCCAAAAGCAATCTACAGATTCAGTGAAATCCCCATCAAAATTCCAACTCAGTTCCTCATAGATTTAGAAAGAGCAATTCTCATTCATTTGGACTAACAAAAAACCCAGGATAGCAAAAACTATTCTCAACAATAAAAGGACTTCTGGAGGAATCAGCCTCCCTGACTTCAAGCTGTACTACAGAGCAGTAGTGATAAAAACTGCATGGTATTGGTACAGTGACAGGCAGGTACATCAATGGAATAGAATTGAAGACCTAGAAATGAACCTACAAACCTACGGTCACTTGATGTTTGACAAAGGAGCTAAAACCATCCAGTGGAAAAAAGACAGCATTTCCAACAAATGGTGCTGACTCAACTGGTGGTCAACATGAGGAAGAATGCAAATTGATCTTTTCCTATCTCCCTGTACAAAGCTCAAGTCCAAGTGGATCAAGGACCTCCACATAAAACCAGATACACCAGATCGAATTTATTTTCTAATTTACATGTAAATTTGTCAGCAAAGCTAGTTTTTAATTTTTATTCAAACTACCTACTTGTGTAATATGCAGTATTTGGGGGAGTAAAATTAGGTACCCCAATTTATTCAGTCCTGCCAGAATTTAAATTGGAGTAGCTGAGAGGCATGGTGGATAGCTAGCTCAACCTCATATGCAACCACTGAAGGGGCTGAGGCAAGAGAAACACTTGGCTATCTTCTGAGTTGGCCTCTCTGTACTACATAGTGAGCCCCTCTCTCAAAAACCAAAGCAAAAATGGTGGTAGTTTACTTGCAACTCAGCTCTCTCTCTTGATCTTGTAGGTGGATGGTGTGAATATTCAGGGTTTTGCTAATCAGGATGTTGTTGAAGTGTTGAGGAATGCAGGGCAGGTGGTGCACCTGACCCTAGTTCGAAGGAAACCATCTTTATCTGCATCACCATTTGAGCAGCCTTCAAGCAGAGGTAATTAATGCTCCTGTCCCTCTCTCCTCGGTGGAACTGGGTTTGGAGGAACAGCCAGGATTTGGAGATTGGTCCGGGAGGGAGTTTGAGTAGGAAGCTGCGCTTATCTCATGTGGTGCAGTAGTGGATAGGTGAGTCAGCTGTCTGCAGTAGTGGATAGGTGAGTCAGCTGTCTGCCTTGACTTGTCTGCCTCTGCCTTGCAGAGGCTTTTCCCCAGTCTGCTGCAGTGCACCACCCCAAATGTCAGGAAGCAAGCACTGAGTGAGTGAGTCAGAGCTCTCTAAATGGAGATAGAAATCACCTTTTCATCTAGGACCCTTGGTTTCTCTTACACCTTGACATTTCTTAAGCTTCAGATCCCAGATTGCTTTCAAGGATCAGTTTTACTCTAGTTGTCTTTTGCTTTGCCTTTGAACTATGGTGAGAAAATAAAACAAATTTTTATCAAGAACACTTTCATTAAAAATAATATTATCAGTAAGGTTATAAAATAACAAATCTTCATTGCAGAAAAATACACAATTTTTGGATATCAGAGGACATCTTTTGGGGGACAGTTTTCCCTCTGCACCATATTGGTTCTGGAGATTGAACTAACGCCATCAGTCTTGGCAGCAAGTGCCTTTACTAGCTGACCCATCTTGTTGGACAATATTTGGGCACATAGTCACACTGCTGTGCTATTAACATTCTGATGGTACATGTTTCTCTGCTCTCTTAGGAGCTCTGATTGTCATTTTATAATTTAAAAAATCGTTTTTATTTTCTTTGTATGAGTATTGTTTCTTTTTTCTTTCTTTCTTTCTTTTTTTTTTTTTTTTTTTTGCATGTATGTCTGTACATTACATATGTGCCAGGTGCCTATGGAAGTCAAAAGAGGGAGGGCATCGGATGCCTTGGAACTGGGGTGACAGACAGTTTTAAGTTAGCCATGTAAGAACTAGAAATGAAACCTGGTCCTCTGGAAGAGCAGCCATCTCTAACTACTAAACTAAACATCTAAACTACTGAGCCATCTCTCCAGCTCCTCTAATTGGCGTTAAAAAACAAACTGTTATTAACTCCAGTTTCACCAGGCATTGTGATGCATATCTTTAATCTGAACACTCAGGAGACAGAGCTTGGCAAATCTTTGTGAGTTTGAGTCCATCCTGGTCTACATAGCAAGTCAGGGTAAAATAGTGAGATGTGTCTTAAAAAGTAAACAAATAAACTCAGGTTCCCAGGGGTCAGAGTGTCTTTTCTGACCTCTAGGCACCAGGCAGGCACACAGTGCACATATGTACATGCAGTCAAATCACTTATACACATAAATAAATCTCAAAAGAAAAAAAAATTATACTAGTTGCTTTTCTCATTGCCGTGACCAAATACACACCAAGAATCAGTTTTAGAAAGGAAGGAATGGGGTCATTCTTAGTCACACTACGTGAATAACCAGAGATTCCTTTTTTTTTTCCCTTTTCTTTTTTGGTTTTTGGTAAAGGGTTTTCTCTGTGCACCAGGCTAGCCGACTAGCCTGAACCTAACAGAGACCTCCCTGCTTCTGCTTCCCACGTGTTGGGATTAAAGGTGTGTGCCACCACCACTTGGCTAGAGATTCCTTTCTGAGATGTTCTAAATCCCATCAGGTTGACAGCCTAGAGTAATCTTTACACTGTGTGTGGGGTCCACACTTTTGATCTTAGCAGGTGGATCACTTAAGAGTTCAAGGCCAGCATGATCTACATAGCAAGTTCTAGAACAGCAAGGGTTACATAGTGAGACCCTGTCTTAAAAAGGAAACCAAGCTAGGCATGGTGGCATACACCTTTAATTCCAGCCCTCAGGCAGAGGCAGGTGCATCTCTTAAGTTTGAGGCCAGCGAGGTCTACATAGTGAGTTCTAGGACATCCAGGGCTATGCAGAGAGATCTTGTCTTGAAAAACCACACCAAAGAAAACAAAGCAAAAGATTAACCTTCACAATTATTGTTGAGTGTTCTTAGGTGCTGTGTATGTATATTATTGACTAGCCTAACTGTAGAACGTCTCTATGTGATTGACACTTCATGTCACTAACTTGAGTCTCTCCTCCTTGGCAGCTGTCATTTTACTGTTTCTTTGAGTTTGACTCTTCAGAAAACACAAAGGGTAGGGCCATGCTGTCTTTGTCCTCTCCTGAGCTGATTGTACTTCACGTAGTGTCTTCCACATCATCCACGCCTAGCAACCGATTAGACTTCCTTTTAAAGAATCAATAATATTTAGTGTTTGTATATGTGCATTTCATTTATGTATTTATGCTAAGTGTTCACTGACGCTGTGTCCCTGTCTTGGTTATTATAAATAAATAATGCTTCAATTAATGATAGAAGTTTCTCATCCTAGTGCTATGTATGCATTTATTTATGGCGTCAGATGATTAATGATCTAAAATATGCTCTGTGAGTGGTTTTAAAGTCTCATGTTACTGTCACAGGAGTTTAATTGGTTGTATGTTTGAGCTCTTTGTTGTTAAAACATTTCAAGCATATAGAAAAAGGAACAGAGCAGAACGAACACCCACTCACCTTCACTTATGTCTGACAGCTGCCATCTTCCCAGATTTCTTCTGAGTCATTTTAGAGTGAGTGGTGTGGCAATCCCAAAGATAAGGATGTTTTCTTAAGCAATCATAACATTATTATAACCCAGAGAAGTAATATCTAGTACTGAATACTTTGTACATATTTAGGATTTTCCAGTTGGTGGTACCAGGGAGATCACCCTGTGGGTGAGAGGGTAAGAACGCTTGTTGTGCAAGCTTGAAGACCTGATTCAAATGCCCCAAATCCATGCAAGAAACTGAGCATGGCTGTACATGTGCTTATAATGTCCCAGCAGGAGGCAGGAAGATTGCAGGCTTTTCTTGACTGCCAGCCTAGCTCCAGGTTTCTTGATAAATCCTACCTCAAAAGAGTAAGGTGGAGAGAGATGCAGCAGGACACTGTAGTCTTCCTCTAGCTTGTGTGTGCAGGCACACCAACACACAGATTGTATATGCATGTTTTCAGACAGACAGACAGACACACCCACACACCACACACATACATTTCCCAGTTGCTCTAAAATGTCATTTATATGTTCTCTTCCTATTCCTTTTGACTCCTCCCTTAAAATCCTTCCTAAACCATGTATCTCATGTGTGGTGACTCTGGCTTCTGAATGTAGAAGAGCCCCTTTTCCCTGCCCTGTGCTTTTTTCTTCTTCTTTTCTGAAGGGATTAATCTTAGACACTAAAATTCCACAACCTGAACTTGAGTGCTTCCTTGTAGCCTTGTACTTTTTTTTTTTTTTAACTTTTTATTAGTTCTTTGTGAATTTCACATTATATACCCCAATCTCACCCATTCCCCTGTCCCCTCATACCTGCCCTCCACCCTTGCAGCCTCTCCCCCAAAAGGAAAAAGAATCTTATTGTGGAAGCTGTAGTATGTCACAGTGTGTCCCACAGTATACCCTTCTGTCCAAACTTCTTTGCTTGCAAATTGTTCATTGCAATGAGTCACTGGCCCAATGCCTGTCTCAACTCTACTGTGTTGCCCTGGCAAGGTGCAGGGTCTGCTCTCCTGAATGCTGTAGCTGGTGAGGGGCAGAGCCAGCTCTTCTGCTCTGATGACTTGGGGTCCGCTGTCCTGCCTGCTGCAGGTGGTAAGAGGCGAGGGGCAGAGGGTGGGGAGGAGGGCATCTTTTCCTCATCGATGTCGCTGCCCACGAGATGAGTGGCAGGGCCATCACTCCCACACTCATGCTATGCTTACCCACAACTCTTCCAGTTGCCAGCTCTGCTGAGCTTTGTGGGCGGTGGGAGGGACCAGCTCTCCTGTTCTCCAACCCCCAGGGCCAGCTCTCGAATGATATCCAGGTGAGGGATCAGCCAGTTCTGCATAGCCCTCAGTCATCAACATGGTCCTGGGTGGCAGCCCAGACAAGGGATATCCACCTGGAAACAGACCCTGCTGCTGCAGGACCATTGACCCAGACATGGCCTCAGTGGTAGCACAGGCCAGGATGTTACTCTGATCTTAGGTGTCATCACTGGCTACTCTTATCAGGCTTTTCCTCACAACCTTGATTTTTTGGTTCTGTCTCTCCTCGTTGTGCCTCTCCTCCTTCTGCTTCTCTTTCTCTTCTATTTCTCTACCACTTACTTGTTCCACTTAGTGGCACTCAGGGTGTCTCCGTGTCTGGGGTTGTCTCAGGAGTGATATTCCCTGCCAGTGCCGTGTGGCACTGAGCAGGGGTCATCTTGGGTGTGGTCTGCCTGCCTGAGGCTTCCTGGCATGGGACTGGTGGTTGTCTCAGGCTAGCTGCCTGCCTACCCCAGTAGTGCCAGACTCGATTCTTAGGTTTGTTCCTTCCTGGACCCTGTGGCCCCAGTGGGAGTTGTCTTCTCTCAGGCTACACTTGTACTTTTAATAAAAATTCTTTTATGAAGAACTGGAGAGATGGATCAGTGATTAAAACTCTTGCTGCTCTTACAGAGGGCCCAGATTCAGTTTGTAGAACCCACATGATGGCTTATGACCATTCATAACTCTAGTTCTAAGGGGTTTGACACCCTCTTCTATCCTCTGAAGTCAGAAGTCCCACACTTGATGTATATACATGCATGAAAGCAAAATCATTGTACACATTAAAAAATATTTGAAAATTTAAAAAATTATTTTCAAATTATGGCAATTATTTTTTTAAAAAAACTGAGATTCTAAAGTGTCGCTTGTGCAGTCTTTCTTCTGTTGAAGAGACACTTAGTGATTTGCTAGCAACTTGACTGAACTTTATTTGCCTCAGCTGAGGAAGAAGGGAGGCACCATCTGCACCCAGGGGAGTTCTCCCCCCCCCCCCCCCCCCCCCCCCCCCCCCCCCCCGTCTCTGAGGTTGCTTGTGTGGCAGTTCGCACGTGCTTGATGGTGCAGCTCATTTGCATTTGTTGCTTCCTACCTGTCCACAACAGCAAGAGCAGACAGCCTTATTTCTTTTCCTTTCTAAAGCTGTAGTAAAAACATCTCTCACGTGTTTTGTTGTGTTCAACCTTGCTTTTCACTTTGGTTTTCTGTACTTCCTCATTCTTTGAAAACTGTCCAGCTATCTTTGTGATTGACCACCTCCCAGAACACTTCAGTATAAAGGCATCACATTCAGGGGAAGGGCACATGGAAGTGACCTAAGCTCATTTGGATGCAGCCCCACCCCAACAGGAGTAGTGATTTAAGTCACAATTCTTACTTCAGAAGCTGTTGCAGAACCACCTAGAGTACCAGAACTGACTGGGTCCCTGAAACCAGAAACGAATTTGAGCATGGAAGCAGAGGAAATCGGAGAAAGACTGGATAATCTAAACCGGGAACAAGCCTTAGAAGAACCAGGTAGGCCCAAAGCCTTTACTTTGGAGTACTTCAGCCTGTTTGTTTATTAAGCACTTCTTCTCTATAGTTGATGTGGTGAGGCGTCCACAGAATCAGACTCGGACCTATGCAACAAAGGCAATATTCTAAGAGCCAGGGAGCAACCATCAACCCATACAGAAGCAGTTTAGGTCTGGTGGGAGAGCGTGCTAGAGAAACACCTTAGCAATTAGGGATGTACTATCATTGTAGAGTGCTTGCTTAGCATGTGTGAGGCTGTAGGGTCAATCCTTAGTACCGACACCAACTTCACCCCCCACCCCCAAATTAGATAAAACGGGGTATTTTGAATGTAATCTTAATATAATGTTAAGATATTTGGTAGTAGAGCACCAAATGTATTTTTGTGTAATTGTGTTTCACATGCATATTTATTAGTATGTAATGACTACATAGCATTTTAATCACTACATATTCTTAATTAGATTAAGAAGTATTCTTACTTAGATTATTAGATATAAATTGTATTTAAATCTAAATACTTTATCTGTTCATCTATTTCATCTATCTGTCTATCCGTTTATCTGTGTGTGTTTCCTCTTCATGAAAGTTAATAACATGAATTTTTCATATGTTGCATCAAATGGCTAGGCTGCTTTATATCTATTTTTGAATTGTTTCCAAATTTGACCTTTGACACTTCAGTTGTCATGGGGACTCCCTTCTGCTATCAGAATTATCTTGCTTTCTTCTACATAGGTCCTCAGCTAAGTGAAGCTTCTTAAAATATTTATTACATTTATGTTCCAGAGAAGCAGGCTTTTGCCTTTTCTTATGTTAGAAAAGGTAGCTGGAAGGAAGGTATTAATGTCTCACTCAAGATAACGTCTTAGGAGCTCCCTGACCCCTTTGCATCCGCTAGACTGCAGTTAACTGTTACTCTTTTAATTTAGTTGAGCTCAAATAAATATCAAAGGTGAAAATCGAATAATCTCGAAATTAGAAATAGTCTTAGAAGTATTTGATCGCATTGCTATTGTCATTGTTTTGTTTGTTTTTGAGAAAAGGCTTTACTGTATAGCTCAGGCTAGCCCAGAACTCATAGCACTCCTGTCTCCACTTCCCCTGTTCTGTACCTAGGCTTTTTTTTCCTTCCCCTCCACTTCCCATTGCCATCTCACAGTGTAGCCCTGGCAGCCTGAAACTGGCCGTGCAGACCAGGCTGGCTTCAAGCTCAAAGGGGGTCTGCCTGCTGCTGCTGCCTTCAAAGTACTGGGATTAAACATGTACACCACCACGTGGACACAGAATTGTACTCATGTTTTTAAAATAAATTTCACTGCATTTTTCCTTGCATGTGTATAATTTCAGTTTGCAAGTATGCCCGCCTCTCCTGGCTGTTGTAGTGTTAGTCAGTCTTTGTCTCACCTGCATGGTGAGCATAGTCTTGTTATACCCTTCTATGTCTTTTTTGTTGCTTTGGTTTTTTTGTTTGCTTTGTTTTGTTTTTTGAGTTGCTGCAAGTAGATTAGCCTCTTTCTTTCTGCCTTTGAGCTGTGTTTTAAAACACGTAGTTTGCTGGGTTTTCATTGTATGCCTGAAAGGTAAAAACAGCACCAGTGGAATTGGTGAAGTGTCAATGTTTCTTCACTTCAGTGAACCTTCTGCTTTTCTGCCTCTGACTACTATGTTTGTAAGCAGGGAGTTCTCAGTACATTGCAGATTTTGTTCAGAGTCATTAAGCAGGTGTGAAACTACACCCGGAAGAAACTGAACAGGCAAATTGTTGAAACTTTTAAAGATTTTAGTAAAGGGGCTGGAAAGATGGTGTAGTGGGTAAAGGTGCTTGCAGTGAGCCTGAAACCCAAGGTTAATTCCTAGAACCCCTGGAAGGTGGAAGAAGAAAACAAGCTCCACAGAAGCTGTCCTCTGACATCCACGTGTGTGTACTTGTAGGATGCCACTCCTTCCCTTCCCCCACACCCCAGTCTCCCTCACCGCCAATACTAAGAAATCAAAAACCAAAAGGGAAACTGGTAGGAACTCATACTTCCGTAAGGAAATGTTCACAGGGGCACATGCCACCCAAATGATTTTGGTGCTTGTTTTACTAAGATCTTTGATTAGCTGCCCCCAAATGTAATCTAGCATATCAGTTAACATAGTTATTTCCAGGATGTTCTTTTGTAAGTGGAGTAATTTAAGTTCTTTAGTGTGCATTAGTCTTAGTCTCTGATTCTGAGCTTAGCCTATTTAACTTGATGATTTGTAGTATGTAATTAAGCATTCTGTGCAGCAGAGTGAGCGGTTCTGAAGCTGAAAGGGCTGATGCTGCATGCTACCTTTGACTGTAGGCAGATGGTTCTGTCACTTGTGATAAGTGTTCTCCAACATGTCCAGTCTTAGAGCAGAAATGAGAAACTTAACTTAAAACAACCCAGGACCTTTTTACCCTCTGCTATTTCTATGGATGTTGGTGCAGACGATAGTCTTAGTACTTAGACTTTTTGTCTGTCAGGTATTCTTTGGACTGCTCGATGCTCTAGAGTCTGGGGAAGATTACATGGAGAATAGGCCTGGCACTTCAAATCTGTCTTAACCTTTACACTGATCTCACTTGTACAACAATGGTGCCACTAAGGCAAGAACACTGGAAAGATACAAACATCCTAGTAACTAAGCAGTAACAAAAGGCTGGTGTAAAACCGAAGCTTCTATCTGATAAACCTCAGGTTTGAGCTGGCCAGCCTCTCTGTCCCTCCTGGCATGTGGGAGCCTCACTGTGTTGTTTTGCTGTGTCTTGTTGATTACAGTGATAGCTCCATACACATTTACAGTCCCCATGGAGAGGTAGAATGGTACTACTCTGAGAAGATTAACATTTAAATCAAATCTGTGCAAGACCTACAAATAAAACTAAGCCAGGCATATAGGCTATCTACATAGAAGCTATATATTCAAATTTCACTTGTAATTCATCACTTCCTCTTCCCTTTAAAGCATCCTGAACAAAAGCCCCTTTACAATTTAACCACAGGTGGTTTTATATTTTCTATTTGTCTCATAAGTCACTTTGATTTACATTACCAGGTAGATTTAAATGAATACATTTTCCTCTTTCCTCATTTCCCCTTTACCTACTGAAGCTGAGCTGTTATTGAAGAATTTATTAGTTAAGTATGTTTGGCTCACAGTAGCTGCAACATTCTTTTTCTTATAGATGTATGTCCAGAGAAAGTCCCAGGCTCCCCAGAAAATGAGTTGAAATCCAGATGGGAAAACCTACTGGGCCCAGATTATGAAGTCATGGTATGTTTTTAAAAAAATATTATAATAGAAAGTTTCGTTTCATGTTATGCTCCTAACACTGTAATTTAAAATATAAGAGTCAAAGAAGGCACAGGCTGCCTTTATTGTTCTTCCTGTCTTTCTTTCCGATTACAGCAATCAATCAATTTTTAAAGCATTTTAAGCTATAAGAACAATTAAGGACTGTAACAAACTTCAGTTACAATTATCAGACACTCAGTTCATGTTGAAGCCATTTAAATCAACAACAGGTAGAAGTACATTAGGAGGGGGAGAGCTTGCCTGTAAATTTATAACTTGAATCAGCTGCTTAAAGTGGCTGGCATCTTTATGATTGCTTTTATGATCTGTTTGTTTTATCGTACACTGAAAGGGCTGTGGATATTAGCCCTATGTTTCACAAAGAATCTTACAGTTTTATGAGAAAAATGAAAGAATGATTATCAAATGTATTTAGGAGAACAGGAAGTAATTTAGGTGAGGCATGAGCTTATACTGCCTGCAGGCCGTTAGACTTCCTTTCACCTGTTATTACATTTGGCCGGTAAAGGATTGGTTACACTTCCCCAAGTGAGTCCACTTGAAAGCAGAAAACTGTTAGAAAAATCTCATCAGTGTTCATCAGACATGCCAATAAATATCTGCTGTCTTTCATATTTTCTTTTTTGAGGCAAGGTCTTGGTATGTAGCTCTGACACATATTCTTTTGTATATGATCATTAATACTGGGTTGTTATCAGTGCCAGACACTTTATTTCTATTTTGAATGTCTGACACTGTCACTAGAGAACCTTTAGGAAAGTAAGTCACACGGATGTTTTCTTGCTCATCCTGGGCCTGTATGTTACTTCTTGTAGCTGCAGGGTCTCCAGTTCCTGGACCACTGTCACTAGGCTGCTACCTAGATACTCGCGCTTTCTCTGCCTTCAATGGTATATGTTCAGAGAATACGTGGCTTACCAGTTATGTCATGGGGTTTATTTTTACTTTTTTGATACAGGGTCTCATGTAGCCTAAGCTGGCCTCAAACTTGCTGTGTAGCTAAGGATGATCTGGAACTTGTGATCTTCTTTCACCTGCCAGTTGGGGAATTATAGACATGAACTATTATACCTCGTTTATGAGAGCTCAAACCCAGGGCTTTCTGCATGCTAGCCAAGCGGTTCACTAGCCTTTCAACTATCTCTCTCTCTCTCTCTCTCTTTCTCTCTCTCTCTCCCCCCCCCCGTTTGTGTGTATATATAAGAGTTTTATTCTCTATATATCAGATGTTTATATGTCACGTGGTGAAGTTGAAGCTAAATGGAACAGAGAATTTAAGTTGGTTATTTACAGTGTTTCCTTTAGAGCTGTAGAGGTACAAGGGGAAGCTCAGAAAGGCGGGTAAGTGAATGAATACACACATTCCACTGTTCTTACTGTGCTGTCCTCCAGAGTCCTGCTCATCTGTCTGTTTTTTTGTGGACGGAGGGAGTAGTGATTTGAGACAGGGTCTTGTGTAGGTTAGCCTAAAATTCTGTAGCTGAGGCTAGCCTTGAACTCCTGATCTGTCACCATCTCCTCTATGACTGATTTACAGAAGTTAAGACCTCAGCTTGAAATTTTAAAATGGCAACGCTCTTAGGTTGTCAAGAGTAAAAATTTTAATATTCTATATTATGATTGTATGTGTGAATATGGGTGTACGTGTAGAGATCAGAGGACAATTTTCAGAAGTCCCATTTCTTCTACCATTGCATTTGTTTTAAAGATCACACTCAGCTTATTAAGCTTGTGCAGCAAGAGGTTTTCTTTGCTGAGCCATTTTAAAAAAATACTTATTTTATTTTCTGTGTAAATCCCTGACTGTGTATACATATGAACCACTTCTGTGCTTGGTGCCCATAGAGGCCAGAAGACAGTGTCAGATTTCTTGAAACTGGAGTTACAGATGGTTGTGAGCCACCATAGGGGTCTGGAAATCAAACCCAGGTCCTCTGTAAAAAAACATAATAAAATAATATAAAAACTGAGGAGTCATCTCTCTAGCCCCCTGCTTAGTCATCTTGGTGGTCCAAGAATAAAATTTTTATTAAAATTTGGAGAATCATGAGTATAAAGTTGGTATAGTTAGACAAACCATCATATCTGATTGCTCCATGTTTATGGATTGCACATTCTCACTGTGGTTTAAACACATTTGGGGAAAATGTTTCATCAGAACTGAACAGGTACGAACTTGTTTTCACATCAACATTCCTAAACAGTATATTGAGACGTGTTTATGTTTTCCTTGTATTAGCTATCATAAGTTAGAACTGGTTTCAGTGCATATACCTAGTATATCTTCTTGAGAGTTTGAGCAATCAATACCAAAAGATGAATGTGTGTGTGTTCAAATAATATTGTGAGTTTTATTGGTAGACAATCCACGGAAACAAATTGCTTGCAAGGAAAAGTACTTCATTGCTGACTTACGTCAGTTAAAATACAGCTCATGTGGAGGGAGGGCAAGCCACCAACTTACACAGCACCTTCAGTTCAACTTGTGGATGATGGAGGATGCAGAGATTAGTGTAGCAAATACAGAATGCAAGTGTGTTGCTGTGTGCTACTTATGGGTTTCAGAAATACTGGGTAGAGGGTTTCAGATTAGTCATCAGTGTGCCAGGTTTGCTGATAAATTTCAGAATATGAAGGAGCAAATGAAATTACACTCATATATATGGAACTGATTTTCTTATAATTCTAGGTAGCCACTTTGGACACACAAATTGCAGATGATGAGGAGCTACAGAAGTACTCAAAGGTAGGCACTTGGCTTAAAGTTCTGCTCTTCTTTATTGTTGTGGTGAGCTTTCTTTACATTCTTGCTGAAGAAGCTAAGTGGCATGACCTAAAGTCTCCAGAACTTAGTCATACATGTGTTCCAGAAGTGACTGAGGCTCTCAGTAATAACAGGTACAAATGGTGAGGTAAGGCTGGGAAGAAGGTGGAATCTTTATGCCATTTCCAGAAGCCAGAAGCACAGGTTTGACTCCGGCACAGTAGCCATGAAGGTGACAGGTGAATGTGTTGGCTCCTCGGGTCTTGTATGGAGACTTTCGGAAAAGGTTTTCTACAGTCTGGAGTAGAGATAGGCTTTGGAAAACATAATGTCTGGATGTTCAGAGACAGAAAACATGGCTGACCTTCTGAGTTTGTTGCTTTTGACTTAATCTGTGTGAAGTAATCACTATTGCTGTCGAAAACATTCAGTTATGTAATTTGGGCAGATTCTGTCTTCTCCTTAATTTGTAGTTTCTATCTTAGACAGTCAGAACCTTACTGATTAAAAAAGAGAACCTTTTAAATGGCCTTCACAATAATAATAGAAAAGGAAGGATTGTTTTTTCCCAGAGTTTCAGAAATACTGTTGCACTCCTACATGGACCTAGCACTGAGTCTACCGTAGACTTTCCATTCATAGGCAGTGTTTAAAGAGACTTCCCTCATTGGTAAAGAGCGTGTGCTGCTCTTCCAGAGCACTGGAGTTCTGTTCCCAGCAAGCAGGTTGGGTGTTTGTAACTTCAGCTCTAGAGGACCTTTGCCTTCCCGTGGCCTACACACACACATACACACACACACACACACACACAAATAAGTCTTTAGAAAGAGTGAGTTATCTGTCTCATGTGGATTTCTTAAGCTAAATATCTATTCAGATAGTTTTACTGTTTCTTCCTTTGCATATGTTGTATTTTGCCTCCACAATTGTTTGCCATATGTGCTGTTGTTTTAGATGTGTGTGTGTACTTTTGTATGTGTGTACATGTATGATCAGGCTTTATATGGTGCAGAGATCAGAGGACAACTTTCCAGATCTGGTTCTCTCCTGCCACCTTGTGGGAACAGAGGATTGAACTCTTAGGCCTTTAAGGAAGCCCTTTCTTTATGTGCTGAGCTGTCTTGCCGGCCCTTGTTTGATGGGGTTGGATCTCAAGGCTGATAGTGGAGAATATTTCTTTCCTTCCTAACTCAGCTGCATTTTAAGTCAATTCCTCTTGGAGTCCATGTTGTCTGGCTGACCAAGTTCTCCTCAGATTCACAATGTAAAATTAACATTGCTCTTTACAGCTAGTTGTTAATTATTTAGTGTCATCTTTCTGACAATAGTTGTTGATTAATAAATCCATCTAAAGATGTTGGGAGATATTTCATTAAGAGTGGGGGTAAAGCATGTAATAACCCATCTAAATTCAGTAGTTACTTTACTATTCACAGTTTTTCTAATTAATTTTAAACCTCCTTTGTCATATAGCTGTAGATCTTTAGAGATCCTTTGGCTTTAAAACATGCCTCAGACCAAGCTCATTTCATCATACAGCTTGCCTTTTGGTGTTCCCATGACAAAAAGCATAAGGCCAGTACCCTAAAAGTCTTCACCCCTATACTTCTAAGTTGTTATTGTGATGACAAGTAGAAAGGAACACATAGCATGTCCTGTGTGTATTTTACAGAATCTGATTCTGCGGGGGATGCTGTTATCATGCCCTCATTCCCTAGTTCCCAGCTACCAGCTTACCTCTCTCTTCCCTGCACAGCCTCTATGCAGTAGAGTTGTGTCCTGTCAGTGACATAAGAAGATGAAACGATCTTGAGAACCACGTTGTAAAATGCTGCCCATGCATTCAGCTAGCTGGTCATTCGTGAGAAACTGATATCCGCTCTGCCATGCGCTCTAGTGTACAATGGTTCTAGATGAGAACAAACCAGAAAGTGATCCTTACGTTGTTATGTTAGTGGGAGAACAACGGTAAACATTAGTTAGTTATTCAAGATAGCACGTGACCTGAGGCTATTAGGCCAGGCCAGTAGGTCGGGAAACCAGGGAAACAAACGGCTATCAACTTTAGACAGGAAAGGCTTCTTAAAGGTGGGGGCATTTAAAAGTCTTCAGTCCCTGTACCTCTAAGTTGTCACTATGACCAGTTCCTGCCATGTTGCCAAGGCTGGTGAGGAATACTGTTTTCCTGCTTCTGCTTCCTGAGTGACTCAGATTTCATTCTCACATGCTCTGGGTTTAGAAGATGACATTTTAAGGGGCAATTTAGGACATGAAATAGCCATCCTAATTTTCCTTGCAACATAATATGAGCAATAAGACTTGGTGGTGGTGGAGATGAATGCATATAGATTTGACATTTGCCTCCATTAGTGCAGCTCAGTGATAAGTGGTGGCTTTCTCTCTGAGGTACATGTGTCCAGAACTTTTAGAATATAATCTCTCAAAAGCTCCTTATCATATATACTATTTTTAAAACATTTAATTGTGTACTTGATACTGTTTTTATACTAGTGCTTCCCCACAGTGGAAAAAAGAGAAGTTTTTCCCCAAATTGCACCAGTCTCTTGATATTTCTCTATTTTCTGTGTATCTTTGTGTATTTGCAGCCAGTATGCTATTTGTTTGCTTAGTATGTATGAGGCAATAAGATGTTTAAGTTTTCCACGTAACATTTTCAAATGTTTTTTATAATGATTTTAAAGTTATTAAGGCCCATAGGATATTTCTCTTTAAGTTACTGGTTTACGACCTTAACTTTTGAGAGAGAGAGAGAGAGAGAGAGAGAGAGAGTATGTGTGTGTGTGTGTGTGTGTGTGTGTGTGTGTGTGTGTGTGTGTGTGTTTGTGTACCCATGTGCTCAGGAAGCAAGAAGAAGGACTGGATTCTTGGAGCTGGTGTTATAGGTGTTTGTCAGCCACCTGATGTGTGTCCTGAGAACTGAACTTGGGTCCTGTGGAAGAGCACCAAGTGCTCCTAACCAGTGAGCCATCACTCCAGCCCCCACCATAGGTTTTTTAAAAATCCACTTATAAACTAGGAGAGGAGGTACACACTTTTAATCCCAGTATTAAGGAAACACAGGCATGCAGTCTCTTACTTCAAGGTCATGCTAGTCTACAGAGCAAGTTTCAGGATAGCCAGGGCTATACAGAGAAACCCTGTCTCAGAAACAACAACAAAACAAAAACAAAGTATCCACACATTTAAATCATGTCAGTTCCTTTTCATTTTTCTCCCTACGATATATAGAGAAGATGTAAGCCAATCAAAACCCATTCCACAGGTGAGGTAAGGAGAGGCCATATAAGTTCAATTGTATAGCTTGATAATAGCACAGACAGGCTGCAGCTTGGTGTGCATCACTCATTCCTGAAGTATCTACAGTAGAATTCCCATTGTTTGCCACATACTGTGGTAGCACTTGTGGGGACAAATGAATAGGTCTCTGATCCCATGGAGCTCAGAATCTGGGCTTGAACAGGGACACAAGATCATGTGCTAGTGTCTTATAAACCAGAGAACTACTGTAAGTGAAGAAATCGGGTTAACAGAACTGAGTAAGACTACTTTGTTTTTTGTTTTGTTCTTTTATTCTTTCAAAAATGTAATTGTTGACTTTTAAAGTGGATATGCAGGATAACTTAGGTAGGAAGACAGCATGGAGCCATATGTTTGAAAATACCATGGATGGGCTGGGGAGAGTCGCAGCCCTGGGAGACTGAGGCAAGAAGGTTGCCTCAAGTTCCAGGCCAAGCTTGGATACATAGGAGATCCAAGAAAAGAAGAAGTAAGTCAGTGCTATAATGAAACCCATTACTTTGTATGCTCAGTTAAATAAGTAAATGAGAGGAAAAGACCAGCCAATCAGGATTCAGTAGACCTCTCGTTGCCAAATATGCATTGCATAGCCTGGGGAAGCATTCGCAAGGCACCACAGAGCTTGTCGCCTATTGTTTTCCAATTGCTGATCCCACGCTGCCGTTTGTATTTTAGTAAAATTTTTATTTTTCAGGTGTAAGAAGTTCAATTTCTTCCATGAAACATAAATCCTAAGACTCAGAATAAACCAGCAATAGTTAGGGAAATTGAAAAGAATATGTAGTTTTTAAAAGTCATCTTATTCACCTTCTCTGAAAAAGTGGTTCTTTTTGTTGTTGTTGTTGTCTTACAAGACTAACATATGGCTCTGTGCTGTCTTACTTAAGTTACCCTTCATGTCCCCTGTAAAAATCAACAGTTCAAACTTTGAAAGAATAAGACAAAACAAAACAAAAACCAAAGTAGTTGGTTTTCTTTTCCATGTTATATTTTTTTCAATTGATGTATAATAATTTTATTTCTGGGGTATATATGTATACAATGTATAATGTGTATGTTCGTGGGTGTATAATATAGTGTATACTTTAGTTACCCTAGTACTATGAAACATTGGACTTCCTTCTCTACTTGTCACTCAGTTTTTTATTCGTTCTAGTGACCTTTATTCTATTTTTTCCTCAATGTCATAAGCTGATTTCAAAGAGGCCACTTGGGAGACAGGGAGACAAGGAATGGCTGAAGTTGGTCTTGAATAGAAGAAGTGGCCAGCTGGGAACTAAGCAACAGCCCGCTGTGGCAAAGGACTAGCATGTGGGGGGGATAGAAGGTTTTTCATCCGTCTGGGTCGAACTTCACACTAGGGAAATCCTGAGGTTCGTGAGAAATGTAGAGTGGTAGGCATGGACTTTGTCCAAGATGCCAGGACCCAGCAATGGAAGTATTGAAGCAGGGTGTGGTGATCTGGAGTCCAGCTTCTACCCTGCCCACAGTTCGATCAGGAGGATGAGGTTTCAAGACTTCGAGCACATGCTGCCAGCCTGTGGCTTTCTTCAGATGGTGGCCTCCCTATAGCCACCCTTAAGGATGCAAAGCTGCTACTCGAGACAGCTTCTGATAATAGATAAGGTTTCCCTGTGAGGTAGAAGCTCTTTGCAGAGGCCTGAGCATTAGCAGCTCTACTTCTAGGAAGCTGTAAATCATGACACCAGCGAGGTTTTCCCGCATCTGGGGATACGTGCACTTTTAGCAATGGCTTTCTTGGCAAGTGTTTACTATGAAGATGAGCACAGCTCTGTAAGGACAGACATTAGCGTAGTCTTATGCCTTTGTGCTGGCTGTCCAGTGTAATGTGAGTGAGCACCAGTACTAACTCGGGTACGAGAATCAAAGAACAGGCCCTGGTCTGCAGCTTGGACGGGACAGGTCAACAGATTTCACTTTATTTCTCCTTAAATATATTTCTTGAACAAGCGAACATAAACATGCGAGTTTCGCCCCCTCTGTGGTGGGCAGACTCATTTAATGTGGTGGGTAATCTGGGCTCTTTAGGGGCTGCAGTAGCAGCCCTGTTCTGTCACTTTGGTCAGATCTCCGTTTTAAAAATGCTCTCTCCTGGTTTGCAGCGTGCTTTTCTCATTTTCCATATGGGGATATGATAAGCAAAGTTTCTTTCCAAAGTTCCTACCAGCTGATTGAGCTGGCACACACCTGTAATCCCCTCACTTGGAAGATAGAGGAAGAGTTATGAGTTAGGCTATTCCCAGGAAAAGTAAATAAAATAAAACCCTGATGAAACAAAATACGAGCAAGGGTGCAGCTCTGTTGCTCAGCTGTTTGTCTAGCTTTCGAAAAGCTGGGGATTCAGTTCCTACCACCAGATGAACGGGCTGTGGTGGTGCGTGTCTGTAATTCCAGCACATAGGAGGTAGAAGCAGGAAAATCAGAAGTTCGAAGACATCCTCAGCTATAGTGAATTCAAGACCAGCTTAAGATACATGTTATTCTATCTCAAATAAAACAAAACAACAAAACCACCACCACAAAAAAGCCTCTAAAGGCATACATAACTAGTACGTGGAAGAGTTAGTAAAGACATTGTGGCTACTGTATCCTAAGCCTATACCATTCTTATTTTCCTCTTAAAAATTTTTTTACTCTTGGAAAATTTCATACAATGAGTGCATTTTGATCATAACCACTCGTGAAATTTCTACCTAGTTCTACCCCACCTCTCCCCATACAGATTCAAGTTTGCTGCTGCTGCCTTTTCTCCCTCCTCTCACTGAGTCCAGCTGTTTGCCCAGCCACTGCTCTTGGAGCCTGCTCTGACCAGTGGTTAACTTATTAGAGGTCAACCCATTAAAGAAAACTTCCTCTCCTTTTCCCAGCAGCTGTTAAAAGCTGGGAAACTTATTTAGTGGTGAGATTTCATGCTTACCTTTCCTCAACCCTCAACCATGCTGGGATTTCATCTGGTTTAAGTTTATGTAGGTCTTGTGCATGCTATCACAATGACTACGGATTCATATGTGTAAATGCCTTGTTGTGTCTGCTAAGTGTGGTTTCTGTGAGGTTGTCCACCTCCCACTTTCTACGCCCTACCCCCAGCTCTCAATCTTTCCGCTATGTCTTCTCAACGATCCCAGGCCTTGTAGGAGAAATATGATTTGTACATCCCACTGAAGGTTGGGTTGTACTCCACAGTTTCCTATCCTCTTCACAGTGACCACTTGGGTGTTCACTTTGTTTCCCACTGCAAGAACCTTTTCTGCAGAGGCTTGAGAAATACTCTGATCTGTGGGCGTAGCAAGTAAGTCAGTAGGAGCTTCCCTCCGTCCCTCCTTCCCTTCCTCCCTCCCTCCCCACCGCTTTATTTTTTTAAAGACTGGGTGTTACTATATAACCCTAGAACTCACCTTGTAGCACGGTTGATCTTAAATTCAGAGATCCTCCTGCCTCTGACTCCTAAGGGATTAAATGCATGTCAGCACACTTAGCCTCTCTTTCTTTTCTTTCAAATTTCTCTGTAGATAATTTATAGATGAGACTTAAAATTCAAAGTATACAAAGGATGTAATATGAAAAGCAAACTTCTGCCAGGCGTGGTTGGCACACGCCTTTAATCCCAGCACTCGGGAGGCAGAGACAGGCGGATTTCTGAGTTTGAGGCCAGCCTAGTCTACTGAGTGAGTTCCAGGACAGCCAGGGCTACACAGAGAAACCTGTCTGGAAAAACCAAAAAAAGAGAAAAGAAAAGCAAAGCAAAGCAAGCTTCTTCCCATCTGTTACCTGGGTGCAGGGGCTCTTACCAGTTCTTCAGTATGTGAGTAGAAAACACACATCGGTGTCTGGAGCTGTGCGGTCACTTGAGCAAGTTTCATGTTAGAAGCATTAGAGGATTCTCTGTCTCTGTTCCTCCCTTCTTCTTTCCCTCCCTTCTCTCTGTCTCTTTCTGTCTTTCTCTCTGTATGTGTATGTCTTTCTTCCCAAAGTATTTCAGCTGGTCTAAAACTCTATGTGTCCCAGAGAAGAAGTTGAAAAGAATTGTTGGGGCTGGAGAGATGGCTCAGTGGTTAAGAGCACTGACTGCTCTTCCAGAGGTCCTGAGTTCAATTCCCACATGGTGGCTCACAACCATCTGTAATGGGATCTGATGCCCTCTTCTGGTATGGCTGAAGATAACAATGGTGTGCTCATATAAATAATAAATAAATAAATTTTAAAAAGAAAAAAAAGGGAAAAGAATCATTATCATATATTAACATAGTATATTAACATGATATATGTCATGATATATAATTATATATAATATGTAATCATATATAACAGTGTTATATAATATATATCAGTATAGTAACATAGTATATAGTAACATGATATATTAACATATTTCTCAATATTCAAAACTAGAATTTTAGAAGAGATGAGCAAACCCCGAGTAAGCGCCACTTTGTTGGATTGGTTGATTGTTTGCCTGACTTCTGAGGGAATGAAGCATTCTCTTCCTTCAAGACATGTAGCCTTCATCTTGGAATATTTGATTTTTGTTCATACTAAATTTAGTAACTTCGTACTTTTGAACATGAATGGGTATTTAATACTTTCACTTAGTGTGTGTATGCATCTGATGAGAACCAACCCTAAGGTTCCTTCTGTTCTGTTCTATTTTGAGTTCAATTTTTCTTTTCTTTCTTTCTTTTATTTTATTTCTTTATTTTTTTTAGAGATCCTCCTGCACCCTATCGACACCTCCTTGGAGCAGTTCTTTCCGGAAGTTTGTCTGCCCCGAGCAATAGCATATATGTTTCCACTTGAGCGTTTGCTTGTCTTGTTTTCAGATCCTAAAAAGAGAGTTCGTAGCTGTGTGCATGCGCTGTGGTTTGCTTCATGACAGGTTCTTTACATTGGACTGAAGGCTCCAGCTTTCTCAGTCTCCTCTTCCTTTGTCATTTTTACACTGACAGGACACCCACTGGTCACACCTTCCTCAGCTACATCCATTTATGCCCTTTACCTGTCCGAGCAGGGTCAAGAGACCTCCACTACTCAGTAGCTTTGTCAGTTTCCATAGAACCCAGGAAATCCATATTGAAGGAGCATCAAAACCATAATAAGAAATGTGTGTGACGCCATCGATCATCTGCTGCACCCACCCACGCCTGTCATTTTAGCACTTTCTGCTCTGCCTGAGAACTCAGTGTACCAAAGGGGTGGACAACCAGAAGACAGATGAAATGGTTGATTTGTTTGGCTGCTAAATGCAGATGGGACAGGTAATTAAACAGTGCCGCTCCTGCAGAGACGCCTGCAGCAAGGGAACATGACATCCCACAAACCCAGCTGCACTCCAATTTAAATTCAGAACTAATATTAGGTAGGCTTCCCCCAGATTGACAGATTTTGTAAACATCATTTCTGGTTCATCGTGATTGAAAATGGAGCATGTAGTTTGTTTGCAGATTAAGTTTTCTAGAGAGCATATGGCATTTACAGATATATGAAAAAATAGCCTTCAAGGGCTCAGCCCTGTCTGTGGAGAGTCATGGATGACATCAGTGAGTGTCAGTGCCTAGCCTGTTCTTGGCTTTAGTGTCCCACAGATGGGGGGGGGGGGGGGGGGCATTCTCCGGTTGAACTGATCAGTAGCTGGAGGTTGAACTGATCAGTAGCTGGAGGGGACTGAGACTCTTCCCTTGTTTTATCTTTTTTATGCTTAACCTTTGATGGCATATGTGGTAAAGGCTTCTGAGTATGGGCAGCAGTGTTTCTTAATGTAACTTGGGTAGTTATTTTCATGGAGAATAATCACTGCACATCTACTCACTTGCTCACATACAAGCTTTAGCAGTTTCCTGCTACAAGAGCCCCCAGCAGACTATTCATAGGGCTGCTCATTTTATCTTTCAAGTATCTCTTCACAGGCCTCTTTCTCTCTGCACCTCCCCAGTCAGTCTTACAAAATGACCTTCACCAGTTGTCTTCCTACATTAAGACCCAGAGCTCAGCCACACGTGGCTACATTTCTCTGCATGCTTTACTGTGTAGGCTCCTTCAATGCATGCTGCCGGTGATCATTTAGTCAGACACTGCTTTCTTTCTGCTACAGTGGATGTTAGTTCTGAAGGCCAAGGCTGTTCCTTCATTCACCTTGCATTTCTTGTTCCATTCTGCAATGTATAGCCTATAAGTATAACCTGAATCTTTGGTAGATCAGCCATGTAATGGGGAAGGTCTAGCTCTCAGGAAGAGAATGAAACCACCCCAATTTGCAGCATTTACCAATATCTGTCCTGGCCAGCTCTAGGCTGCCAAAGTGACATCGCTGATTGACTGAATTGGAAAGCAGCTTGCACATATCACTTTATTATCACAGGCTCCTCGCAAGGCCAGGACCTGTCCCAGCTGAGTTTGGCAACTAAACAATCCAAGCATTTCACCTGCCACTTTGCCTCCGCTGTCCACCTGATGGATATTCTCTGAGGTGTTGGAATATTTATGTCTTACAGTCAGGGGAGCAAAACAACAAAATAAGTAACTAGGAAGTGACGACTTTTGAACACTTACTACATTTATTTGTAATTTGATTTAATTGCAACTTTATACAACTTAATCTCAAATATGGCTGTATTTTACAGCCGGCTTTCAGAATTTCTGGAAATTGAACAATTTACTTTTATAAAACTGTGCAAAATAGCTCTAGCTCCCCATGGGAGATGGTCTCTGGACATAACAATGCACTGTTTGTGGTGTGTGACTCACCAAGGAAGGGCCCATGAATTGGTTGGGAAACTTATTACAGAAACATTTACCTGAGAGTCTTGGCTCACCTCTGTTGAATGAGCTACTAAGGAAATGAGCTAGCTCCTACCTTGGGAGACATGATTTGATAGTCACTTCACGAGAGAGTGGTGTGGCAGCAGTGGAAATAAATCACATAGGGAGACTAGTAAAAGCAACCCAAATATCTATGTCCATGTAAGGTGCTAGAATAGTCCAGAATACTTGGTGGTTAAGAGTAACAAGTCCTTTGTGCCTGTTATAAACTATTAGTCAGTTGGTCTGCTTGCCACTTCACATTCATCTGCATGACTATCATGGAATGGAAATGAGCCGCAGGTGACTGAAACAAGTCCTGTGCAACCCTGTGACTTAGACCAGATGAGTGAGGGATGAAGAATCACAGAGAATGGAGAAAACAATGGGAAAAGCCACATTGGAGATGCACTGCTACCTGGAGTGGATTGGCACCTTGTCTGGAATAATTAGAAGTGGTCCTGGTGTATAGATAAGCAGACTCTTAATACCGAGAATGTAAAACAACACAGTGTTTGCCTCACTAGAGTTTAGACAGCTACAGTGAGAGTCATTCCTTTTACATTTAAAGTTAAGCTTGGTGAGTGTCCCAGAGTCTTATAGCCAACATAGATGAATGCAGCTAAGATACTCCTCTTTTTGACACTGAGTTTTTCAACATTGACTCATGTCTTAGCCCACTAGAGTTCTTCAAGGTAAACAGAAGTAATTCCAGAGCAGAAATGATTGTTTCTCCTAAAGAAGAAATGTTCTTATGAAATCTGACTGAATAGGAAGGGACTTATGTTAGAAACTAGTTCACATCCCATCCAGTGAGTCATCTGCAGTGCCTACTGTTCTGGGGCAATCATAACTCTCTAATTGTATGTGCATGTGATGGTGCCTACCTGTAGAGTTTGAGAGGAAAGGCCACACACACGGATTGTGAACTGAAGGCATCCTGTGTTCCATGGGATCCTGTCTTTAAACAGCAGCAGAGACAGGAAGGCTGGAGCTACAGTTGCGTGGTAGAGCTCTTGCCTACCACTTCCAAAGCTTTGAGTTTGACCCCAAGCCCAGGTAAAAGAGAGAAGAAAATTATCTGTATGTTGCACTGAGATTGAGGTGTGTTCGAGGTGGTTCTGACTTTGCTTGGAAATTCATTAACTTGGGATGTGGGGAAGTTTCATTATTTTGGTGCTAAAGTGTAAGTGGTGGTTAATTAGCTAGAAAGGGGAGGTAGGGTGTTCTGAGGCTCCCGCCTCAGAACAAGGGAACAGTGTTTGTACTGGGGAGAGAGCTCAGACTCTTTTGTTTGTACTAGAATAGGAAGAAAGGTGATTTCATACTCTACTTACTGCTTCTTTCCTGTGTTGGAAATTTTAGGATTTTAGTCATTGGTTCTAAGAAATGGGGTTTCAATGTCTAAATGACAGGTGACAGGACTTGATTAGCAGCTGTCCTGTCCGGTTGTGCTGATATCATTGCTCTGTGCTCTCCGCAGCTGTTGCCTATCCACACTCTCAGGCTTGGTATGGAAGTTGACTCCTTTGATGGGCACCACTATATCTCTTCAGTTGCTCCTGGGGGTCCTGTGGATACCCTGAACCTCCTTCAGCCAGAGGATGAACTTCTCGAGGTAAAAACATACAAGGGAAAAAAATTCCTGGCAGAAATGCTAAGTTCTAGGGAATTGTGTTCATAGATTGACCGTGTCACTAATGCCAGCCATTTATACCAAGAAATACCAACAGCTTAATAACAGAAGTAGATACCATATTTTTGTTTTTATTTACTCTTTTCTAGATGATAAGGCCTTTGAGCATCCTTTCTAATGCTTTTGAATGTCTAAATTATTAACAAAAAAGTTTTGTATAATGAGTGTTTTGCCTGCATGTATATATGTGCACTACATATGTACCTAGTGCCTTTGATGGTCAGAAGAGGGCTTTAGGTGCTGGGAATCGAACTTGGATGTTCTCTACAAGAGCAACAGATGCTCTTGAATGCCTTGCCAGCTTTCCAGCCCCATGGTCCCTGCTTCTTGTTGGCAGCATATAGTCATATTTATTTTCAGGCACCGTGGATTGTTGCTATGAGGGTCAGAGAGGAACCACATCAGGCTTGTGTGTAGTTTTAAGATTGTCCTCTTGGGATTCCCCTCTCTGTAGGGCTGCCTCCAATGGGTTTCTCAGGCCACCAAGTCTTGTGTGAGTCCAGAGCAGTTTTAGGGTAGAACTCTGTCACCTGAGCAATTTTTACACAATTCTTTAGATACAGGTATAAAATAGGTATAAACATTTGCTGAAAATCATTAATTTATTTTAAAATCATTTTTTGTATGCATATATTTTTGCCATTTATTAAATATGAAAGCTGGTTACATACTGAGATGGATGTGCTTGGTTACTTTCATATAAAGAACCAAATCTTGGATGACTTTGATATGGCAGGAGCAGAGCATCCTCAGTGTTTTCCAGATCTCATCAATGTTTGGATTTTATGATTGTCAATACTAAGTATGTTGTTTTGCCTAAATACATAGTAAAAAGTAGCAGATGTTTAGGACTATTTCAGAAATTGTTCAAAATTCTGTCCTTATCCTAAGCCAAAATTCATTTAACAATTTTTAATGATGCTCAAGTCAACAACTCAAACAGCAATTTTTAAAAAATCAAACATTCGAATGTAATATAATGTCAATATGTACTAATTTGACATTTATAGGCTGAGGAATGATGGCAGGAACTAATTTAACCATTGTATTTCAGGTCTGCATGCTTCTGGTCCCCATTTTAGGTTGTGCTGGGGATCGAATTTGGGACCTCTATAATGGTAGGCTAGTGTTCTACCCACTTAGCTATGTCGACAGCTAAAACTTTACATTTCTATAAGTAAGACCACTGTGATTAATAACAGCATAGTTTCCAGTTTGAGCCACTGCTTTAGGCAGTGTTTGTTGGTGTTGTATGGTGTGGTGACATGCATAGTCCAGTGCATGTTGTATGTTCACAACCAGGACCACAGTAAGCTGAGGTTCTGCATGCAGCATGGGCAAGTACTGCCAGAAGAATGCTTGGATTCATTATATGCTCAATTTTAAATTAATTTGTGCTTATTGTACTTTCTGAAATCTTTACTATTGATATTTTCATGGCTCTACATTCAGTTGCAGACACAGGGTTGTGATCCACAGTTTAATAACCTGGCTTCTAAGCAACTCTGCCTTCAAATGACCTGAGAGATTTAAAAGATGCTGACTTTCCCAGCTCCTGCTTAGCTAGCAGCAGAACACCTTTGCTCGTGTTTCCTAACTCTCTTTTCATTGTTCATTCATTCCATCACTCTTTTATTACGGCTTGCAGTTTGAGGAGGTCTAATCCATCCTGGTGGGACAGCTATGGTGCCAGCAGCGTGAGACAGCTGGTCACTTTGCACTTGCAGTCACAGAAGCATAGATTGAATAGGAAATGAGGCCAGAATATAAACCCTCAAGGTCTGTAACCAGGGAACCACTTCCTCTATTGAGGCCCCACCTCTTAAAGTTTCTAGAACTTTTCCAAACGGCCCTACCATCTAGAAGCCAAGTATTCAAATACAGAAGCTTATGGGCAGTATTTCACATTCAAACCACAAGGTAACTAATAGATCTACCTGGTAGCCATGGTTCCTGATTTTATCGATTTCTAGAATATATGTTTGATCTAAGTGAAATGATAAAGATGACACACAGGTTAGATGCACCTGTGGTTAATTAGTAGTTGTCACCAACCTAAAACAGCATGTTAAGAGAAATAATGAGCTGAATTTTTGGCTGATATGAACAGATATAAAGTTCTGTCTTTAAGTTTGAGAAGACAGTGTTTTAGAATCCAATAAGATATAAATTGCTTGCTTGTTTGTTTGTTTGTTTGTATTGGCGATTGAACCCAGGGCTTTATGTATGCTAGGCATGTACACTCCCAGTGAACTTAATTTTAGTTAATACCAGCCCTTATTTATTAATTTATTATTTTTGTTTCTTATTTATAAACTTTATTATTTATTAAAAATCTTGAATTAAAAATCATACACAGAAATTAACCAGACCCAAGCCTATATATGTTAGCAAATTCCTAGATAGTTAGAATGGCCATTTGGAACTGAAGCTGTGTAGCTTCACATTGAATTTTACAATTTCACTGTTGAATACATTTTTATCCACTTCCCTGTTACAAAAAACTAAAACCCCATGACAATTAGAACTAGAAAAGCAGTTAGCTTTATATTCTCTTTTATAACTTGTGGTATAATGACCTACATTTGTTCCTTTCTTATCCCCTAATATTTTTTGTTTTTTTTCTATTTGTTATAATGTATCTACATGTGTATTTGTTTACATATATACATGTATTTTTGCCTAGATCCTGCATATGAGGGAGAACATGCATTTTCTTTCTAAGATTATGTGACCTCATTTAATATTATGTATTCCAAGCCCACGCATGTTCCTGCAGGTTTTGTAATTACCTTTTTTCTTGAGAGCTGAATAGTATTCCATCTTATATATGCACCTGCTTTTCTTATCTATCCACCTGCAGTTGGAGAACTAGGTTCTGTTTTTCTTCTGTTGTGAATAAGGTAGCAGTGGACACGAGAGTACAAGCATCTCTTTGGCCGAGTATGAAATTCTCTGGGTATGTGCCAAGGTGTGAAATAGTGGGGTCCTAGTGTAGGTCTGTTTTTAATTTTGAGAAACCTCTACACTGATTTCCACCAAAGTGAATCATCCACATCCTCCTAATAGCTGTTCTCAGGTATGTTGATGATGGCATTCTGTAACTGTAATTCTCATTTCCCTGATGACTTAAGGATATTAAGTGCTTTTCGAAACATTGGCCATTGGTGTTTCCTTTTTAAAGAAGTGTCTTTTCAGTTCATTTGTATTGATTAGCCGTTTTCTTGGCATTAGATGTCCACAGTTCTTTGTAAATCTGGCTATCAGCCCTTTTCTGAGGTGTTGCTGGTAAAGGTGCTCTTCCATTCCCTAGGCTCTCTGCACGGCTCCTTATCCCCCTTGCTTCATACAGGCCTTTTATTTTGATACTGTTCTTTGGTTGACACTTGATATTCTGTTCAAAAGGTTCTTCTCTAACCCAGTATCTTGAAGAATAACTCCTAGGTTTTCTTTTAGACGTTTCTGTGTTTCATATTTTAAATTAAGATCTTTGATCATTTTAAATTGATTTTTGTACAAGGTAAAACAAGAGTCTAATTTCATTCTTTTGTAGAAATGCAGTTTTGCCAGCAGCATTTGTTGAGTAGGCTGTACCTATCAACAGGATAGCCTGGTGTTTTGACAAAAGTGTGTGTTTGTATCAGAAAGTCAGGTTAGACATACCCATCTCCTCAAATACTCATCATTCTTTATGGGGAAAGGTAGTTACTTTTACATCATCGACAAGAGTAACCTTGAGCTGCATATGGAAGATTTATGCCATGAGTTTTACCAGCTAACTAATGTTTTCTTTCTGGGCCTAAGATCATATCTTTCCTGATTGTCAAGGCATGTCCATAGTTTTGAGACAGTAATCTGTGGAGTGGAGACCATCAATGTGATAAGTATAGCAATTGAGAAACAAGATATATTTGAAAGATGTAGAAGGAATAAGATGAACTTATTGATTTAGCTCATTTTACAGTTGTAGATGGTAAGGTATATGCGACTAAGTGTGCCAATGAGTGCTTTTTACCTGTGAAATCCAGGGACCCGAAGTCTGAAGCAGTTGTATGTGCTGGATGTTAGAGCCGTGTTGGATGGGTTAGAGGAGACTGAGCATAGCATCCCCATCTACCCACTCTTGGCAACGTACGTCTCTATTCTTTATCTAAGGTTAGAATACTCTAGGCCTCTACCTGAAAAACAAAGTGTTGTAACAGGAGTGTCAACATTTGGGGGATGAGGGGGTGTGCTGACTATTTTACTTTAACATACAAAGTTAACACAATGTCATCAACATTTTTACTTTCTTCTCATCCGTTGTTTTATTTTTTCTTTTAACTTTTTATTCTTTGTGAATTTCATATCATGTCCCCTAGTCCCACTCATCTCCCCATCCCATTGTATTGCCCTTGCAACCTCCCTCTCCCAAAGAAAGTTAGAAATTAAAAAAAAAAACAACAACAAAGGAACAACAACCAAAGCCCTGCCTACCAGCAGAACAACCAGCCAACCAATCAACTAATGAGCTAACCAACCAACAAACCAACCAGCTAACCATCCAAATAAACAAACAAAAGAATTCCTTGTGGAAGCTGTAGTGTGTCCCACAGTCTACCCTTTTGTCCACGCATCTTTACTGACAAATGTTCATGTTGTGAGTCATTGGTCTGGTCTGAGGCCTCTAACTTCTGCTACACTATCAATATGGGATTGTCACCAAGACTCCTCTCAGGTATGCTGTTGTTCTCCTATGTCATGGAGATACTGTAGCTTTTGGATCTGCATGATCAACACCTTCATGAGCTCCAGCAGTTCATAGATGGGGAAGATGTTGAAGTAGGCAAACTCAAAGGCCTGGGTCAGAGCCTAGGTGGTAATTGAGTTGGTCAGCCCACCAGCTTTCTCATACTTACACCATCAGGGCAAGCTCCTCAGGACTGCCTTGGCTAGCTCACCCAATGCTGCAGCAGACAAGGAGCAGGGCTAGCTTTCCTGTGCTCACGTTCTTAGGGCTAACTCTATTGTGCTACCCAGGCATGGTACAGGACCTACTTTTCTGAGTGTTACAGCTGGTGATGATTGGGGCTAACTGTCTTCAGTGCCATAGCCAGTGAGGAGCAGGGCCAGCTCTGCACAGCCCATGACATGGTCCCAGGCAGCAGCCCACACCAGGGATGTCTACATGGTCTGTAGTGGTAATATGAGCCATGACCATCAACACAGACCCCTGCTGCTGCATGGCCACACACCTAGCTATGGCCCAAAGCTTCAGCATGGGCCAGGATTTCCCCATGGCCTCAGTTGGCAGGGCAGGCTGCTCACATCAGAGAGTTCTCGCCCTCCCTTCATAGTGATCAAACCATTCTTCTCTTTCTCTCCCATCTTCCCACCATATATTTACATATCATAGTTGCTTTTACTGTGGGTGGGCCTTGGGGTGTCTTCTGCCTCTTTTTTTTTTTTTAACTGCTGGGGAGCAAGCTTAGTCTTTTGCATGGGAGTCAAGTGTTCTGTTCTCAGTGGTCTTCATGGCCTCAGTAAATTGACATGTAAAGTATAGAAGTTGAGGTACAGAAAAATGTGACAGTTTGGGAATTTTGGTTTCTTTAAAAATCACAGAAATACCATAAGAATATGTTTTCATTTAATCACAGGTGTGGTATATGGGTCTGTTTCAGATTAATAGCAGCTGACTATGATTTGCCTCTCGCTCTAGCTGGGGCATGATTTTGCCAGCTGTAGATAGTTCCTTTGATTGTGTGCTATTTAGAATTCTGGGGACTTTTTAGAGTGTATATAAATGCCAGGGCCCCAAGAGGCGGGGTGAGTTGTTGATGATTGTTGGTTGCTGTTGGTTGTGGTTTGTTAAGTAGTCATGAGTAGAGAAGAAGAGGAGGAGGAGGAGGAAGAAGAGGAAGGGGGAGAAGTGGGGAGGAGGAAAAAGAAGAAGAAAGGAGGAGGAGAAGGAGAAAAAATAACTTGCCCTAAGGAACTTGACATCCCCAATCATCAGGAAGTAGTACAGTGCTAATGTCACCCCTTTCCTTTCTATTTCTTTTTTCTCTCCTATCTAGTGTTAGGGGATTGGAAGGCTGGAGACGGGTGGAAGAAAGAAGAACTCACAAAGTAGCAAAAGCTGGCTACAGAAAGAGGCCTAGATTGAGAGGTAGAGAAATGCCTTGGGTTCTGAATTTGCCCCAAATGTGTCTCTGCATATGTTATTTAACATATAAGAAAATCAGTTTCTTCCTCTTCTTCCACTGTATGCTTGTGAGGGCCTAAAAAGTTGCCATCCATGTAATCTGTAGAGCTTCTGTCACAAAGGGGATTGGCTTTCTTATCACTGTGACAGCTGTTAACAAGCTTACAGGTAAAGTCAGTGCTCTGGAAGCCTCAACTCACATGTGCATTTTCTAATCAACAAGTCTGCATAATTAAGACTCAGTGTCACTTAAAAGAAGGTCTCAGGTTCAAGGACTGCAAAGAACATTGTGAATTCTAAATTAAAAATTCTAAAATAAAAATTCCAAGTTAGGTGAATGTACACATTAAAAGAAAAACTTTGAAGTTGACCACGTAAACTTTTGGTTGGTCTCTCTAGTCCCTTCTCCCCCTCTGCCCGTCTCCTGTTCTTGCCTTTTCTCCTTCCTCCTCATTTTTTTCCTCGACCCCCCCCCCCCCAATGTGTTTAATGGACTTCTTAGAGCTTAAAACCAGAAACATGCCGGGTCTCAGCCCAGAACAGCTATTTACAGCAGCCATAAATTTCCTTAGCTAGGAGTTGGTAATGGGAAATGTGACCACTCTTTTTAGCAGTAGGTAGTGAAGAGGACTACCAGGCACTGCTATAATAAGTGGAGACGATTCAAATGAATAAATAATGACCTAAATAAATATTTAAAGGTACTCTAAGATAGCAACCTGAAAAGTGATTTTCTAATTTGTTGAAGTACAAACTACTAATTGTATATGGTTAGAGTTTCTATTTCAGTTGTATCTCTTTGTGTATTTAATAGAGGTTACTGTCCACTTGACTCTAGAGCTTTCTGTGCTTATTTTATAGCCTAGCATTGTGGATATGATGTGCTAGTGTTCTGTGTAGATGTTGACTAGAATTCTTCCATGTGGATATCATGTGCCAGTGTTCTGTGTAGATGTTGACTTGAATTCTTCCAAGGAAGACTGCTCTTCAGACTGTTCTTCAGACTCGTTCATCATCATGATGACTTGAGAGAGGAAGAGAGAGACTGAGATTCTCCATGAAGTGTTTTTGTCATTACTGTTGTTTTACTCTGTGTCTGAATAATAAGAGAAAGGGTGATATGTCTGGTTTGATGGTTAAGTACTGAGTGTGTCACAAACTTGAGAGTGGTTTCTAGGCATGCTGACTCCAAGCATTGCCACAGCTGATAGAGTGTTTCCAGCAACCCAGTGTTCTCCTGTGTTCTCCCTGGTGCAGTGGTAGATCTCTGGAAGGTGCTCCTGTTATAGTCAGCCCTACCTGTTATCTGAGCATTAGTGCCACACCTTCAAGAGACTGGGGCCAATACAGAAGTATCACCAAAACAGAATTACCACTCACCCCTCTTATGAAAGCAGAGAGATCCAAGAGATTATTGTTGGAATGTGTTCCTTCTTCTTCAGCCTTTAGGAATAACTAACAGGTCACTCTCAGTGACATGCAGACCTGAGAGGACTTTGAGCTAAAACCATATATGAAAAATCACAATACACCCAATCTAGATTTCTAAATTATCTTTGGTCCAAAGTTTGATGTATCAAAATATATATGATATTTGGTGATAGGGATTAATCATTAATTAACAAGGAAAAACTATCCTTTTGAAAGGTAGGTCACACTGCTGTGAACTTGGGAACTGCACCCTTCTGTGATGCTGCACTAGCCCAGTGTATGGGAATGGAAGTCATGCTGGTGACACCTGTTACTCCTTTAGATGTGTGTGCTAAGGTGATGCTCTGACGTGTGTTCACTGAGGAAGGGTGCGCTGACTGACAGTAAACTCCAACTGCTCCATATCAGATGTGCTAACATGTTGCTAGGCAAACAGACTTACAGTGACACACAGAGGGAATTGGGTGTTAGGAGGCTGGCAGGGACAGTGCATTTAAGGAGTGACAGAAAGCCGAAAGAGTGCAGAACCGGATTATGCAAAGGAGAGACCTCAGAGATGTGAACCATTACATCTCCTACCCAGGAGATG
The DNA here is from genome assembly GCA_019843965.1 of Rhynchomys soricoides. Taxonomy (NCBI): domain Eukaryota; kingdom Metazoa; phylum Chordata; class Mammalia; order Rodentia; family Muridae; genus Rhynchomys; species Rhynchomys soricoides. The sequence goes on along the minus strand of JADRCH010000098.1, from coordinate 7,898,208 downwards.
ATAGCGCCTGGCACACATTTTAACCTCAGAGATGTGAACCAT
>JADRCH010000098.1:7800741-7898156 GCA_019843965.1 Rhynchomys soricoides | reverse complement strand
AGATGATAGCGCCTGGCACACATTTTAACCTCAGAGATGTGAACCATCTCTGATGATAGCGCCTGGCACACATTTTATACTTCATTCTCTCCATTTCAGTCAAGATGTAGCCTGAATTTTTTTTTTCAGTAAAGATTCACCCTTAATTTAGATGTTTTAAATTATTAATAAAATAATATGAGTAACTTTAGGGCCTTTGTTTACAAGAACAGTGAGATGCCATCCTGTCTACTTTTTGTTGCTTCTTAATTTTGCACCTGTTCACAGCTGACAGCCCTTGTCATCCTAGGTCAATGGCATGCAGCTTTATGGGAAGTCTCGCCGAGAAGCAGTCTCCTTTCTTAAAGAAGTGCCCCCACCATTTACTTTGGTTTGCTGCCGACGGCTGTTTGATGATGAGGCCTCAGTTGATGAGCTGAGAACCATGGAACCTTCTCTTCTTGAGGCAGAGGTACAAAGGGCTGTGTGGCTATTATATATGTGTCCTTTTATCAGGGACACTCGAGAGGGTGTTCAGTATAAAGAGGGGCAGTCTCCACACCCTGCTCATTTTTATTTGGCTAAGCAACATGTGAAATGTTTCCAATTCTGCATTTACATTTGGCTGTCTAGAATTCCCTGATGTCAGTGACAGTGATGTTTATCAATATGATTTTAGAAAAAATTTTAAAAAACAACTGTTTTTTAAAATTAATTATCTGGATTCATGGCTTTTTCTTTTATTTCAACCTCACAAAAGTATATTGTTGGTGAATATTGACTATCTTAGTTTTCCCTTTCTGAGAACCTTAAAAATGTGAAGAATTCTGATAAGCTTCAGAGTGAGGTTAGAAGCTACCCTAAATGCAGAGATCAGAACACAGGTCAGCACTTCCTCTACTGTTGGATGTCTTACCTAAGTGCACTGCAGTTGTGGAAGGAGCTCTTAGGACATATGTTGTCATTGCATGCCTTTTGGAGCATCATCTTTATGCCACTTCCCCTCCTTGCCAGACACAAACAGTTTAATGCAGGACCTTTCTTCTTACCTACCCACCCTTTGACTTATAATTCAACTGAGTTCATCTTTGAGGGTGTGTGCACCTTAATCCTTCTTACATACTTTGTGTTTGTGCATCTCTGGGCAGATGACCTTGATTTCTGTTTCGGTTGTGAAGAATGCTATGATGGTTTCAATCAGAATGACCCCAGTAGGCTCTTGTGTTTGAATGCTTGGTCTACAGTTGGTGGAACTGTTTAGGAAGGATTAGGAGGTGTGGCCTTGATGGAGGAGGTGTGTCACTGGGGACTGGCTTGGAGATTTCAAAATCCATGCCATTGCCAGCACTCTCCCTCTCTCTCTCCATCCTCCCCTCTGCCTTCTGCTTGTGGCTGAGCTGATAAGCTCTCAGATATTGCTCCAGTGCCATGCCTGCTGTTCTCTGTCATGATAGTCAGGAATTCAACTTCTGAAATTGTAAGCCCAACTAAACTCCTTCTTTGACAAGTTCCCTTGGTCATGGTGTCTTATCAAAACATTAAAGAAGTAACTAAGACAAAGGGGACTGCTTACAGAACTTGGGGTTCTTAGGAGCTCATGTGAGAAGGAAATAACATGTGCCAAGCTCTTAGCATTATACCTACAAGTGGAGGTCCATGAATGTCAGCTGTGCTGTTCATGAAGCCTCCCATCCACCATCTTTTTTGTTTCTGATTTCCTAAATCACCAGAAAGTCCATAACTGCTGTACAGTCTGGTGCTGTGCTATAGATCCTTGAGCATGGGTAAATCTTGCTTTTCTAAGAAGGTTGTCAACTCCTTTTGGGCATAGGCCATTTCTTAAAACTTTCTGCGATCTCGTGTTGCTCAATTTTCAGTACTACATATAAAAGAGGAATTTAAGATTCTTGATTGACAGCTTCCCCTCCCTCCCCCTTCACTATATAGCCCAGGTTAGCCTAGGCCTAGTTTTTAGCCCAAGTCTGGCTTTGAGTTGAACTTACAATCCTATCTCTGTTTCTTCTGGGCTAACATAGATGTGTGCTTTGTGCCTGGCTGATACCTGGTGGTGTGTGTTGTTGTTGTTGTTGTTTCTTTATTTTTGTCCCAGACAGGGTTTCTCTAAGTAGCCCTCTGTGTCCTGGAACTTGATCTGTAAACCAGGTTGACTTCACAGAGAACCTCCTGAATCTGCCTCCCAGGTGCTGGGATTGCAGGTGTGAACCACCACCATCCATCTGCTGATACTTGTTTTAATGTAAAAGAAGGAAAAAAATTAAGGTGTTATATGACTTTAATCTCAGTACTAGGGAGGCAGAGGCAGGCAGAGCTCTGAGAGTTCAAGGCTAGCCTAGTCTACATATCAAGTTCCAGGCCATCCAGGATCTCTACAGAGTACAGTGTCTCAAAACAAAACAACACAAATTTCAAGAAGGGGACTCATATCATGTTTTGTAACTTTTTTCTGTTCTTAGTAAACTGTAATGTGTGTGGCAGCTTCTCTGTGAAACTTGATAAAGAGACCTTGAGTTGAATTCTGTCAGGTGTCAATCATCAGCCCAGTTTGCTGACGATGTGTTCCTGTCCACCATCCTGCAGAGTGGTGAACAGCAGCCTGAAGCAGGCCAAGTGTCAGCAGTGCTGCCTGTTAGCTGATGGCTTTCTCTGTCTGTAAAGACTGGTGTTCTATAGAACTGATGTATCTGTGACGCAGTCCAGTACAGGATGTGCACACAGGGTGCCGTAAAATCTCTGTATGCTTGTGCTTTGTGGTTATATGTGTGCTCTTAAAATGTTGGCTCTTTCCCAATTGTTCTCTGTTTTTCATTTATCCTGATAAAATCTTGTACTCTGTTTTTAAAGAAAAATTTCTATCTTTATGTGTACGTGTGTGTCTTTGTGAATGTATGCTGAGTGTGTGCCCTTCAAGGTCAAAAGAGTGTGTTAGATCCACTTGTGCTGGAGTTACAGGCAGGTGTGAGCTGCCCAGCGGAGGTGCTGGGAGCAGAACTTGGATCCTCTAGAAGAGCAGCAAGTACTCATAATTGCTGGCACATCTCTCCGACTCTGTCTTATGTTGTTCAAGTCTCTGGTTAGGTAGCATTGCATCAGTTCTAATTCTCATTGGTCAGTGAGTATGCACCCATGCTATCCCAATCATATTAGCCTTTTGGACATTTTATTGGAAGATAGAAGATAGAAGGATACTTTCCTTTTAAAGTATCCTTTCCCAGGTTGATGAGGTGGCTTGGCAGGTTTCAATTCTGGAAACCATGGAAAGTAGAAGGAGAAAACCGACTTAACTGAGTTATTTTTCAGTCTCCACTTGTATGCCATAGCATGTACATCTATACGTACAAAAGTAATTTTTTTTAAATAATAAAAAAATTTCCTCACATCAATCTGAAATGTGTGGAGATTAGCAATGGGGACTTTCCCTTACCTCAGGTTTGGTCAGTCAAGAAATTGTCCCTGTGTTTAGGCTCCACCCAGTGTCTACTGGGTGTTTCCTAGCTGTGCAGCAGTAGTTTTATCTGGGCCGTTTCTCATTTAGAAAGTTGTGTTTTTACTCTTCCCCATGGTAGAGCCCCCCCATTGGTACCATTAAGTGATTTTCCTACACCAGTATCTCCGTTTTGTTTGTAGGAATGATGCATTTTCCTTTTATTTACTGAGAGTATCAAAGAAATCTGCTTTGAAAAGCTATGGTTTAGCCATATATGTGGCTCGTGCCTGTAATCACAACACTCAGGAGACTGAGACAGGATTGCTGTGAATTTGAGGTCAGCCTGGGCTACATAGTGAGTTCCAAGCTAGCTTGAACTACTGAGTAAGAATACTTCAAAAAACTAAATTGTTGTTTAGACTGTGGAAGCACAAGGTACTTTTGAAACATCAATTGGAGGAAAATAATACTGTGCTAGAAATGTCCCATGTAGTAGATCTGTCTCATTTAACTTCACCGGGTTTCTGAAAGAACTGGGAGTCTGGAAGAGAGAGATGTCAGGGTGTGGGAATGAACAGAGAACCTGTGTGCTGGACATTTGAACTAACTCACTTCCTCTTAAGGCCAGGTTTTCTTGTTTCTACTTGGAGAATTCCCCAGTGCTCAGGGAGTTGGTGGTGTAGCTGATGCTAATGCAGCCACACCTCTGCTGCCCCAGCCAGCGCCTCCTCCTCTTCTCCTTCCCTCTTCTTGTTCTTTTGTAGTAAAACTTCCTTGGAATCTTCTGGACTGGTTTCCTTGAGCCCTGGCTGTTTTCTCTTTCTGTCTCAGACTAAAATTATGATTATAGTATTGCTTTTAAAATATTGATGTGCCTCTACTTTGCATGAAGTTTACATTTTTATTTAAATGACCTATTTTTCCTTTTATGCTTCTAATGGGATGACAGCTCATTGAAGTATAAGAGGTCAGTGGTAACACTTTTGTTAAACCATTTGAAAACGTGTGAGAGCTCTGCAGTTCTGAATGTCTGGGTGTTTATGAAGCTTTGGTCTTGAGTGTAAGTACCCAGTGCATGCCCCTCTACAGAGAGCAAAAAGCTAAGTACGCATGCCAAGGACACTTCCCAGTTTGAAAAGAAACTGGGTTCTTCTTAGAACAGAAAGGACAGTGGCTCCAGCATTTATGGTCCTTGCTCTTTCAGGTTGACCGCAGTGTAGATGTCAGCACTGACAATGACGATGATGGAGAATTAGCCCTGTGGTCTCCTGAAGTCAAGACTGTGGAGCTGGTGAAAGACTGCAAAGGCTTAGGATTCAGCATTTTGGATTATCAGGTATGGGGACCTGCTATGAGGGGTTTTGGTTTATGTTGTGGCTTTGTTTGTTTGTTTGTTTGTTTGTTTTTGACTGTTGGTTTATGCTGGCATTGCATGAACTAGTAATAGTTTAAAGCATTCACCAAACTCAAGAAAAACTGGATTCCAGAGGAGGGGTATTACCCGTTCTGTTGCTTTCTTTAAGGTTGGTGGCTCTTAGTGAATGTGGCAATGAAACAACTGGTGGCAGTGATAAAGCCCATGCTTTTAGAGACTGGAACTTGGTGAGCTTAAAAAATGGGTCCAGCGCTATTGAAATATATTTCATGTGCTGTGAAATATACTCATTTAGAGCACTGACCTAGGTTGTTATAGTGTATAGATTATGTAATCATCGCCATTTCCACAGTCAGTTCCAAAAGGATACTGGGGAGCTCAAGCGGATGAAGTGTAAGTTCAAGGCTGGTTTGCATTTCAGTGCCAATCTGGGTTACGTAAGGAGACCCTGTCTCCTAAAGCAGAAGCAAACAGAAAGAAACCTGTGCACATTAGCAACATCCCTACTCTCCTGTCTGTCCTTCCTGTCACGTGAAGACTCCTATGGCTTTGCTTACCTGCCATGTTTTAATGAACTCAAGTAGAAATATCCTTGGTGAAATTATCTGCTGATGGTGCATAAGACCTTTGTAGTTAAATATTTATCATGGCTCCAGTTCTGACTGAAGTAAGGTTACTTGATACAGGGTTGGGAGCACTGGAGCACACAGTAGGACAGCTTTATTTTATAGCAACTTACCACCTATTATCCTGCCATTGGACCTCTGATCATTGAGGGAAATTAAAGCTGGAACAACAAATCCCTTTACTATTAAGGTAGACACCTTAAAACTAGTGTAACCTAAACACAATATTAATAAAGCAAGATGTACTCCGTGAAAGCACAGAACATGCAAAATTATATACAACCAGATTTAAATTTACATTCACTCATTCATTCATCAGTTTAATGGTGTGGGTATAGATGTATGCACATTCCTTATCACCCACGTGGAGATCAGAGGGCAACTTGCGGGAGTCAGGTCTCTTCCACAACATAGGTCTCGAAGATAAAGCTCAGGCACTCAGACTTGGCAGCTAGTGCCTTTTCTCACTGAGCCACCTTGCTACTCTGAACCTTCTGTTTTAAGCATGTATTTTATGGTTATAAACGTTTTGCTTGCGTGGTCTGTGTGCACAGTGTGTGCTCCCATGGAACTGGAGTTCCAGAGAGTCGTGAGGTGACATGTGGGGGTTAGGAAGTGAACTTGGGATGTCTGCAAGAACAACAAGTGCTCTTAACTGCTGAAGCATCTCTCCAGTCTCTGAAATCACTGTTTAATATAAGAACGGGACAGAGAATAGAGTATAAGAAAAATACTTAGAACATTATGTAAGAGTTAAATTATATTTTTGCTGGCATATTTCTGGGCCAGATAGGCCTCTGCTCTTAGAACTTCCTTTTAGAATATTATTGAATTATGAGTTGTTGATTTGAAATGAACATTTTGGGAAATAGTGGCAACAGAAAGTATCTAATTGTAAGATTCTCGTAAGAACTCTTAGTTCCCTGTACTTTAGAAGTGTCACCTATCCCCCAATATGTAGCCAGTAAAAGACTCGGTAAAATTTAGGTCAGCCAAAACTCTCTGGAATTAAATGAACAATTGTTAGTGTGAATTTGTTAACCATTTCCATGCTGAGGTTTTATTTGCAAACACTTTTTAAATGTGATTTGGATGGTCAGCTAGTTTTCATTATTAATTGATAAATATATTTTATTGTCGATCTCTTAGAACAACTGTAGGCGTTCAGTAGTTATTGATTTGTCTATTGTCACTGCTGAGGAGTGTGTAACTCAGACAGCTAACCAACGGTTATAGCCCTGAGCTACACACGCTCTCAGCCCAGACCTCCTATTTTTAGTGTTACACATCTTAAAGCAGAAAAATGTCTCTGAGCTTGATAGAGTTCTGAAAAAGAGGAAAACTTGTAAGCCTCTCGCCTTTAGTCCTAGTTGGCAGGAAATGGCTAACAGTCTTGAGCCCTTTACTTTTAAGAATGGTTGCTCGAATGTGGATTGTGTTCTCAGAATGTTCTCAGAGGTATGCAGGTTGGATTCTGTTGTTTTCTCTCTTGAATGTTGTCATTTATAAATGTTTACTTTGTTTGTTTTTCCTGCACCTTCCTCACGATTTTTTAGGAATAGACCCTGATTTCTGTCCAGGTTGTATGATGTAATTCTGCTGCAAAAAATAGTACTAGAAATTCTCTGTCTTTGTGTGTTTTGGAGAACTGCTAGAAGGTTGCGTGGTTTCCTCATGCTACTTTCGTTTAGGTGAGATGGGTCAGCTCTTCTATAGCCCAACTTTGGAAGGAAAGCACTCGCTTTTTGTTGGGTATTTTCTCTCAGTCAGATGCTAAGTGATCTCACAGTTGGGTATGATACATTGGCATCATTTATCGGGGTATGAAAAACTGTTTCCCATCAAAGCCTTCTGATAACAGAGAAATCCAATTTAAAATTTGATTTGTGGTAAGTTCATTAATTTATTTAATCATATGACCCTTACAATCAGGTAAAAAATTTCTGAGTTTGAAAAATACTTTTTACAAAATTAAGTAGAGGAATAGCAGATGCTATCAGAGGCCATGCTCCTGGGGATTATCATATCTGATGTGTTTTGTATAAACTTCCTAGGAGACTGAAAAAGACTAAGGGGGTCCCACCCTCCCAAGATGAGCATGCCTACGCTAAGTAGGAATACTGTAGCGGACTTCCCGGTCTTAGGAACCAGAGATGGTTTCTGTGTGGTAAGGACCTACATTAGCCATGTTGAGAGGTTGCATCTTAACTTTTGAGTATTAATTTCAGTTAACTTTTTCTAGTTAATGAATTTTCCTTTGCCCCAAGAACTGAAAACTTTGTACATCTGTCTCCTTGATGTAACTTCTCGAGGACAGGTATAGTGATATCACATGCAAAAGGTCATATGGATTAAGTAAGTTTGTGTGTAAAGGAAAGGAAATCTTGTGTTACATGAAAATATGAGCACTGCTAACTGCCATTCAATTTAGAAAATCAGCACAACAGTTAGTGACACCATCCCTTGATTGAGTACCACACTGCAGTGTGGTCAAACTGTATACATTTTAGCTATATAGTTAGATTAGGAAAATTAAAAAGTAGATACCTTTGTTTAATGGTGTAACCGTGAAATCATATTATACCATGCAGCCATCCCGGAGAGCCGTATGTGAGTCACCCTGAGAAAGTTTAGTTTTTACATAATTTATCTGTGCCTCAGGAAAGTATGAGTGACCAGGTTAAGGACTTTGGTTGATCTGTGGAATGATGGGGTGGATGGCTGTCTCAGCAGGTTGGCAGTCCTCGTATTGATGGACACTGTATAGTGTAATAAAGCAGAGGCACCTGCTCTGAAATGAAGGAGCCGAGTCTGACATGGAGGGCAGTCTTATGGCTAAAGAGCAAATGTGGGAACTCATGTCATACATGTTCATATTAGATTGGGACAAGGAAAAGAGAAAACAGTAACTATAATACAGGTTAGATTTTAGGATAAAGCTTTTGTTGGCTATGATTTGAGCAGAGGGCAAGTCTGTCCCTCGCAGAGGCTGGCTAAAATCCTGTTTTGGGTGTTTAGCATGTGAACCTCCATGGCTTGTAAGATTGAGTGGTGGAGACACAGCATTGAAGTTTGACAGTCAGCTCTTTTTCAGAGCATCAGAGCATCTGGGAAATTTGTCCATAAGTTTACAAATTTTTAATATTTTTTTTATTGTGTGTGTATGTGTGTGTGTATACATGTGTATACATGTGCACCCACACATGGGAGCATGTTCCCAGTTGTGCATTCATGGAGGCCAGAGAACTTTCTGGAGTAGGCTTGCTCCTTTTCTGTCCGTTCCATCCTGGGAAGGACGTTAGGTCAGGTGTATAGAGCAGGTACTTCTGCCACTGCCCCTTTTCCAGTTCTGGCTGCATTCTTCATGGCATCTTTTCTAGTCTTTAAGTAAGGGTTCCATTTTGTACTTTAGTTGTCTTAGCTTTGTTCCTCTACCTTTTTATATGTAATGTCGCCATTTTTGTGAATGTTATTTCTATGGAATATTATTAATACTCATTAATATATCAGGACTAATACAAATGTAACAGTAGTAGTGCCAATTATTATTAATTATGTGTTAGTCTGTTTCACATATATTAGCTTATAGATTTCTCACAAGAGCCATGTAATCCCCATTTAACAAGTAAGGAAACCGAGGGACAGGTAAGTTAGATGTTAAGTCCGAGTTTGTACAACGGGAATACGAAGAAGTGAAATTTGAATTCAAGCAATTGAGCTGTCATGTCATTGCTTTTAAATATAGTATGATGTTATTTCTTTATGAGGATTTTCGTGTACATTTTTAAAAATAGGACATCCTTATAGTAAATCTTATTGTTTTTCTAATTGGAAAAAAATTAAAAAGAGTAAGCTGCCAAATAACATTCTCCTTTTATTGCTATATGAAAATTGAATAAATATTAAGAATTAGTTAATGCAGTGTGTCCTTTAGCACCATGTAAGAGCTTGTGTGTCGGAAGAAGGTGGCTTCGAGTTTGAAAGTCTGTCCTTATGGGTTAACATTTCTTTTTTTTTTTTTTTTTCATACTTTATTTACATTTCAAATGTTTCCCCCTTTCCAGATCTCCCCTGGGTTAACATTTCTTAATCGAGCAGTTTGGTAGCCTGATAGTCTGTAACTTCTGCTTTCTACCAAAAAGCTTGCAAAGATTGAACTATATGGATTTTACCTTCAGTTGACCCTATAAATTTAAACGGAGCAAGTGGATATTTTCTGGTGTTTTGATTTATGCTGAACTTTGAATAACCCCTCATGATTATAATTCACTGAAAATGTTTGACATTAGCCATGACGTTGCCATCCTTGGTACTTTTAAATTTCAGTGATTTAGAAGGGAAATTTATTAACCAATAATTCTCTCCCCACCTATATCCTATTCTTCATTTTTCTCCCTCTTGAATGACTCAGTCTTGGCCAAAGTAGGTATTTTGGAAAGACTTTGGGTTGTCTCAGTGAGAGCTGAATCACACATGAGGATGTCGGTCCTGCTGTCAGGATGTTTGGAAGGCCATAGACAGATACTGCTGTTGTGGGGTCGAATCACAGGTGAATATTGTCATAATGCTGCAAGCCTGTGAAAGGCAGTAGGCAGATGATGACTTTAAACAGCAAGTGCAGATAGTTTTCCTGAGGAAACAGTTGTCATGAACCGAGTTGTGAAAACAGAACAGAGTGAACAGAAGCTACTGCTGAGCCCAGAACAGTTTGTCTTTGGATCTGAGGAATTCATGCACAGTTTCAGCCCTTAACTCAGAGAATCCATTGTTCTGTTTGGTTTGCAGTCCAGGGTGAAAGACCCAAAGGCTTAATATGCCAGGCAGGCTCCTTACCCTGTGCTACATGTCTAACCCGCAATTCTCCTTACACTGACTTTTTTAAAACTTAAAGGAAGGGGTATAACAATTTCACTTATAACTTAAAATTATCTTTGCATTTTTGAGCACATTAAATTGTTCTTAAAGTTGATAATATATGCACATCGCATAAAAATTCAAAATCACATCCAGGCCTTTTGTGACAATCACTCATAGCTCTTCCAGGAAAATCCATTGTATTTCATGTCTTTCCTTCAAGATGTGTTTTATACATACAGCATTATATAAATAATATTTTTCTTGTTATATAAATTTTGCATTTTGACATATAAGTGAGATATATCATACATATGTTAAGTATTTTGCTTTTTGTAACCAATTACATCTTCTTTCACTTTAGTATTTATTGAGCTACCTAGTTCTTTTTAATGACTGCATAATACATTATTGTTGATAGACAATAATTTATTCAACTAGCCTTCTGTACCCACGTAGTATAGGCTAAATGAGACTATAGTAGCTTGTTGCCATAGTCCTTTATAAAACTGCCACAGTTGAGCTGGTGACAAGTTTCTAGAAAAGAGCATTGCTAATCAAAGGAGCACAAAGGTTTTCAATTTTGATACATTTTTACCAAATTGCTGGAACACCATTTTGAGACACAAGAGTTTAGATGAATTATAACTGACGTCTTATGTGGAATCATATCTTTATTCAGATGGTTCTCTTGGAAAACATAAGCAGGTGTGTAATTCATGAAATTAATGGTCTTCCATGATGTGAAAGGACTAAGTGATAGCAATATATAACTATCAATTTTGTTTCAAGTGTAATTTGAGCAGTAATTTATTGTCTTTTGTAGCTAAGAGAGTAGAGTATTAATATTCACTCTGATATTAGTGCCCATCGGTCTCCTAATTCTTCCACCAGTCTGAATCTTCTTTATCAAGAATTGAGCTCTAAAATGAGGTGACATGCTAGAACTTTGCTTTTCATCAAGTGATTTGATAATTTGAGTGAATACTACTGTCAGTTGATAGTCTTAGTAGTTCATAAAAGCTTAAGTTCTTTATGGTCATTCTAGGTCATAAGTGTTCAGGACCTAGCTTACAGATTTGGTAAGTAATGACATAATTTTACCACATAGCAATAACATAAATAAGTCAATTGCAAAACTTTCCTTTGTTATAGAGTATAAAATGCAGAAGTTATATGTATATGACAGGTTATGTAGTCATTGTGGTACATAGACAAGCATTAAGTTGGCACCTGGCATCTCTGCACACAAGGCTTGTAGCTTGCTATTGACCAAAGCACACAACTGCATTTGAAGGTTACTGTTTGTGTAAAGGAGTTGGGGGAACTGACAAAACCTACTTTTGCCTTCCCTGATGCCTTTCCACATTTATTTTATGAACATCAAGGTACTGTAAGCTCTAATGTCAACAGAGATAAAGGTTTCTTCCTCAGAGGACTTGCTTTCTTTGCCTCTGTTGGGAAGCTCTACATCCTTTGAGTCGTTTTAAGCTGCTTCATTTGGGAAATGTGTTCATGCAATGGATTGACCGTGGCTGCAGGAGAGTACTCTCATGACTTATGCAATGATTTTCAAGCCTGTGGAGTAGCTAGGTAGAGGGAACTTGATTGTCGCATCTGAGTTTGTACTGTGTTCAGGATGATGACCAACCTCCAAAGCCCAGTGCAGCAGGTCAGATAATAAGAGATCAAAGAGGCTGTGTGTATCAGTTTGGAATCCAGATAGCACTGATTAAAAGTTTACCTGAGTGAGATAGCTGCTGGGGCTGAAGTTAGCATGGGGACTCGAAGACCTTAAGTCGGGTTTGATACTGAATTTTGAGAGAATTTCGTGGATTTGGAATATGAGTTTGGAAAGAAATCTTATTGGTCTACTGGGGACAAAAGAGAATAGCCATGTGCAGCAAATGCTGGTCGCTTGGACTCGGCTTTCTTGTGAGATAACTTTCCCTTTAGCAAATATGGTCATGTCAGTTTGGCTTTACCCTAGTAAACTGCTAAGGAGAGGCATCTGAAGGGATCTACTGGTTGTATTACCTTTGGTAAGTATTTTAGAAGTGGACTAACTACCTGTTACTGATTGTTAAATGAACTCAGAGAGCTAAAACATTGGTATAAGATGTTCATATTTTCTGTATTGTATCTGGTTTTTATGTGTGTGGTGCATTGTTTATATATTCCAGTGAGTTAGTAGGTCTTACCCTGTCTCCTACACAATAAACCAGAATGATGACTTCAGAAAGGTTTTTGATCTAATGAACAAACTCAGTCTTCAGAGGCAGCTCATTACCAGTCTCTCACACCTTCTGACATAGCTGTGTTACAGAAGTTCCCACTCCATTATGCTGTCCGATGTGAGGACCAGAGTACTAGATGAAAGTCATAGCCCTTCCTCAAGTGTGCTTCATGATTGACACAAACCAACATGCAGTCATTGGAAATCGCTCTTAGTAAGACATGAAGTGGTGGTTCACCCATGACTATATGACCTGGAAGTGGTGGTTCACCCATGACCATGTGACTAGGAAGTGGTGATTCAGCCACAACTCTTAACTAGGAAGTGGTGGTTCAGCCATGACTGACTCGGAAGTGGTGGAGCTGAATACTCGAGTCTGTGGTGGGGATGTGTGAAAGCACTGATTTTAGACAGAGACTTTTTTTTTTTTTTTTTTTTTTTTTTTTTACTACTTATCAATCAACTGAAAGAGAGGAGATATTTCTGGCTAGTTTAATTTATCTTCCCAGAGAAACATGCTTATTAGTGTTCTGCAAGCTTTACTTTACATTTTTCTCAAAGTTCATGGTCACTAGGATTTATCCCTCCGACCTGGCCCAAGCTCTTCAGAGATGTGATATTTCTGTTACCAGAGCATAAAACATGTATGTTTGACTTCGAGGTGTCCAGTGTAACTCCTTGGCCTTTTTCCTGTTTAGTTTGAAAGTTTTTATTAGGCATAAGATGTGTGCAGTATATCATTGACCTGTCAAAGCTTACAAACAAAAACAAACTGTAGAGTGAACAGCATCTGTGTCCTTGATGTAGCCACTGTGATTCTCAACTTCCTAGCCCACAGATGGCTTGTTTACTCAGAGACTGAGAGCCGAGGGTGCTGTGCTGTTGCACGCTCTTTTGTGTGCCTATCCAGAGAGCACAGACCAGCTCTAAATTTTCGTGTAATATGACTCACATATGATGAATGGGTTAGCAAATGCTAGCCCAGTTGGCCTAGATTAAGTGTGCTCATTTGGAGGTGAAAGAATAAGTTTGTAGAAATTGGTATCCCCGCAGGCCTTCCTCAGGTCCATAAGGGCAGCAGTGTTTATAACATGAATACTGTGGGCTTCCTGGGGCTGTGCATGCAGTGTCTCAGTCTATGCTTGACAGCTCTAAAATATCTGCTGTTAGCTCTATCTGAGACAAGAAATACAAGTCTTCAAGAAAACAACTTGGCTAGTATCACTCAGCTTATATTTGTGTTTAAATTGAAGGTAATTAGGTTAGAAAAAGTAGAATAAATTCCAAAATTAATGCTTGAAGATTAGCTTTAGCCATTTTTTTAAAAAAATTGATTTTTTTACTGTGTATATATGTATGTCTGCTTATTTATTTGTGAATGTTTTGTGCTGCTCAGAAAGTGCAGAAGAGAGAGTTGGATGTTTGAGTGGAGCCCCATTCAGAAACTGGAATGGTTCTCTCCAAGCCAGCACAGGCTTTCTATGCCTGAGCATTTCTCCAGACCTGCTTGAGAGATTTTAAAGAAGGTTTTACATGCCTGTGTTTTCATGCAACATAACATTTCAACTACTGTGGTTTTTTTTCTCTGAAGATACTAGGCTATTTCTTATTTATAAGTTCACTTTCTACATTTTAAAAATGCACAATTCAGTATTATTAAGAAAATCCACATTTCGCCGGGCAGTGGTGGCGCACGCTTTTAATCCCAGCACTAGGGAGGCAGAGGCAGGTGAATTTCTGAGTTCGAGGCCAGTCTGGTCTACAGAGTGAGTTCCAAGACAGCCAGGGCTACACAGAGAAACCCTGTCTCGAAAAACCAAAAAAAAAAAAAAAAAATCCACATTTCAACAGTGTGTTTTTAGTTGTACTTAAGTACACTGTCTTCCCGATAGGACCCCATGTGTTTCAGCTGACGGTGGACATGTCCTTTCGGATGAGCATCTTGCCTCATTTTGCTTTTCTTTGCCCCCTCCCTCCCCTCCAGTGCAGCCAGCAGAAGTTTTGGTCAAGGCTGACTGTTGAATGTGTGAATAATTACAGTATGAAATAAACATTTCAAAAGATAAAACAACGAAAGGGCCTATTAATATCCACTCAGTATAACTGAGAAAAGGGGAAGGAACTAAGAGAGAGTAATCCTCTTCGAGAGACTGCAGGACATTCCTGTGGGAATAGGTTGATTAGCCATTTAGGCTGCGAATACTGCTGGGGTAAGGCGCTGGCTCAGCACGTTTGAGGTGCTGGATTTTACAGCCATGAGCTATGCTTGTAGGTGAACTTAAACATTTGGTTTTAAAGTTTCCTTGCCTACTTCTTGTCTGCTGATCTTTAACTGTGCTTGCTTTGCTGCTGTTCAGGAACTGTGTATGATGTTCTGTGTATGATGCATAGAAAAATCTGTTCCCAATTCCTAACAGAATTCAGGAAGCAGTAAGACATTAGGAACTAGAAACTGTACCAGGTCAGCAGTCTTGAGTAGACTGAATGTATCTTGTAGACACACACTTTCAACATGATAGCACTGTGGTGATTGGTTTGCTAGTGTAATACTTTGCTGTATTACGAAATAGTTAAACATGAGGTTAGAGTCAGAACATGTATGCTGTAACCACTTCATCACTACCTTATATGCACTAGAATGTATTTGTCTTGCCTAAACGTAAATTGGTCAGTTCAGAAGAAGCTCTTTTGACGTAACTAATTACATCTCTGTCTCTTAAACCAGAACCAGTCTAGTTATTTTTTAGTACAACTAAGGTACTTTGGGGTGGGGGTTCACGCTTTTAAATTTTTATTTATGTATTTTTTTATTTTTCTTTGCATATATGGTATATATTTGTGTGTTTTTTTCTATGTGCACATGCACATATATGTATGCCAGTGTGTGTGTGTGTGTGTGTGTGTGTTTAGGTAACTTTTACTTCTACCAGGTGGCTCCTAGGTATTGAATTAAAGTCATTAGACTTGGCAGCATTGCCTGCTTAGCCATCTTGGTAACTCACTTAATAAATGATACTGCTCAGTTTATTCTTTGGCAATTTCACACATGTTTACAATGTATCTTGGATGCTAACACTTACCATTCCTCCTCTGTGGACACCTTGTCCTCCTGTATTGTTTTTTTTTTTTTAACCTTTATTAACTCATTGAATAGAATTAGTGTGTCCGTGCACATTGGTTTAGAGCTCTCTATCCACTGAAGCATGAGCAACTGTCAGTGCCCTCACCTATGAAAAAAATTAGCTCTCCTTTTTTCCAGTAGGAATCAATTACCAATAGCCCCTCAGCTAGCACCCCATGTGCTTCTCTCTATCCAACTGGAATTTTAAATGGCTTGCGCAGGTGACCACACCTGCCGTGAGTTCATGCGTGTAGCGGCCATGGCATGTCCAGGAGACAGCATTTCACAGCACCTCTCATCTCTTTTCTGCTCTGTCTTCACAATGTTCCCTGTGCCTAGGAGGGATTGGGGTGGATATAGATTTCTCCATTAGGGTTGAGTATTCCTCAATCACTTAATTTCAGATCTGAAGGGAGAGAGGAATTAGGTAATTATGTTTTAATTTCAAAAAATAAAACAATAATCTTAAGAAATATTGGTTTAGTGCAGGAGGGCATATGTCTTGTATATTTTGTTTGCTGGCTTTCCTTGAATGGCAGAAAACTCAGGAAGTTAGGCTAATATGATCAATAGACCTTCTATGAGTTCTAAAGAGATATCTAGTTAAAGTGTAAATGTGGTAAATAACACATTTTGTGACCACAGCATACAGTTTTTCATTGTTAATGCAGTGTAAGTGTCTTGCTGAAAGTATGAAACCCAGACTGGTCTAGAACTCTTCATGTAATCCAGGCTGACCTTGAACTCATAATCTCCCGTGTGTGTGTGTGTGTGTGTGTGTGTGTGTGTGTGTGTGTGTGACTTGTATAAATTATGCTCAGTACTATCATTTGGGTATAGAATCACCCAATTGTTCATTTCACATTTGAGGAACCTGACTCAGAGAAGAGATGAAAACACTTGTACAACTGTTGGATCAAGCTGGGGCTCAAAACCATGGCTAAGTCCACCCCCACCTGTACTGGAGGGACAGTTGACTGTCTTCCATGTCTCTTCTATATGCTTCCTTTCTCCGTTATAAAACCTCAATTTCCTACTTTCTGAGTGACTTGTGTTCCCAGTGGAAAAATCACAGCTTTCACTAGCTGTGTTCCAGAAGTGCTACCTGTTGATGTGCCTGTCCCTAAGTCTTGCATGGCTCAGTGGGTACCTCATCTTTGCCACTCCTTGTCCTAGATTTTTCCATTTGCATGCTTCCAAAATGAGGTAGTCAGCTGTCTGTCTTTTAAACTTAGTGTTTTCTTCCTATGCCCCTTATTTTGGCAGCTTGCTTGGGATATTCATTTGAAAATTTATTTAACCATTAAATGGCGTAGCATCTGAGTTCATATTCTTTATTTAATTAATAAAATTGACATTTGACATGAAGTTATTGTTTGGCTCTAGTTTGGTTTGGCTGTTTTTTATTTAGAATGACCCTTATGAAATACTACGTTCTCACTGTGCATAAGTTCCTGAATGTATGTAGCCTGTAAGACTGTCTCGCAAGTGTACTGCTCACACCTATATAAAGTAGAGAACAAAGCTCCATTTCATAGTAATTATGCCACCGCTTTGGCTTCCTTGGTTGCTGGGTTGTTTTTTCCACTTGTAAATGGCTTTCTAATTTAGTGTTGACTGACACTGTTCTGCCAGCCTGGTTTTACAATCACTTCATCCTTGGTGAAAGACTGTATTCCAACTGGAGAGTAGGTTTGGGGTAGTAAGCTGCTGTGGCACATAGCCCAGCACTGTGACATACATGTAAGGTTATATGAGCTACCCATGTTCCTCTTCATGTGAGTATTTTTAGCCCACTACATATCTTAATATTATGTATTTAATATTCTCAGTTCACAATAAGTGTGAAAATTATCAGAAGAGCCTTCAAAATAGGTCAGCAGGTAAAGTCAGTTGTTATCAAGCTAAAGACATTAGGAGCCACGTGGTAGAAGGAGAGCGTAGACTCCAGCAAGTTGTCCTCTGACCTCTGCATGGCGCGGTCCTTCACACACATGTACACACACTAAAATGAATAAAAATAAAATACAATTTAAAGTATTATCTGGTGGCCTGGAGAGAATGCTCAACAGTCAATAGGGCTTCTGTTAGAGGGTTCAAGTCCAGGTCCCAGCACCCACATAAGGACTTAACAACACATCTGTGACTCTAGTTCTAGGGGATCAGATGTTCTCTTCTGGCTTCAATGTGCTCACCAGCCATACACATGCATGATGCAGACATACATTCAGGCAAAACACTCATATATATAAAATAATAATAAACACATCTTAAAATTGTACCAAAGGTAAAGAATCTTGTGGACAAAATTTTATTTGAAATAAACTCAGGTCTGTCTCATGACCATCCTGCTGTGTGATTTCTGAATCTCTAACCTGTCAGAGTTTGAGTATTGAAACTGAATAGATTAAATTAGAACAAACAAACAAACAAAACCCTCAGAAGCTTTTATATTATGACCATGAGTTAAGTTGTTTCACTTTGGTTTTTTATTTTCTTTTGAGGGACAGTACTACAAAGCATGGGGATCCTCACCCACATTCTTGTTATTTTTGACAAAGGTTCTTCCCATGTTATTAAACTGTTGGCTTTCTTGACCCATGTGTCCTCCTTGTGCAGGAGCTCTGTATGATTTCTGGTGGTTTTACCAGGGCCATTTTGGAGAAGCATGGTGCTCTGCACATCTTGTTCATGTCTGTCACTGGCAAAAGCCATATTTGGGGAGAGCCTCCTCCCTGCCCCAGGTGATGTACTGTGTTCTGCTTTAG
Source organism: Rhynchomys soricoides (assembly GCA_019843965.1). NCBI lineage: Eukaryota > Metazoa > Chordata > Mammalia > Rodentia > Muridae > Rhynchomys > Rhynchomys soricoides. The sequence goes on along the minus strand of JADRCH010000098.1, from coordinate 7,879,752 downwards.
TTTATGTGGAGTCTGGTTCTTTGATCACTGGGAATGAACAGAAAAGTTCATATAATGTATTTTATAGGCGGTTCAGAAACTTGGAATGCTATCCATTGGGACATAATGGCTGTCATATGTTCACTTCTTTTACTGTAAATGTGTTCTTAGGCTCACCAAATGATTGGATTCTTGAGAAACTAAATATAAATTAAAATTTGGCAAAGAAGTGCCTGAGTTGAGCTGTCTGGAGACATGCTATGTATGCTTTCTGTACTGTCTGGTGTGTCATCGTCCGGGTCTTGAAGTATAAACCCTTAAGAAGCAAGCCATGATATGTGAAGGATTCAGCTTTACACAGAGAGGACGTGATGTACCTCCTGCAGTGTCTGTGCTCTTTCAGCCTTTATTCACTTAGCAAAACTTTCTTTCAGGCAGAGAAGAAGTTTCGTAGCTGAAATGCATACACTAGAATTTAGCTGCTTTAAACTCTGACTCTGCCGTTTGCCAACCTTGTCCTTTGATGAAGTCTTTCAGTTTTTCTTTCTTCATTTTCTCATTCAGGCAATGCAGATAGTAATGGTACTCACTTCACAGTGGTGCAAAGATGAAACAAGTTCACATCAGTGAGACCTTCTGGGCTGTAAGCACTGGGGAGATATGGACAGTTGTTGTAATTATTTCTGTATGACGGAGAGTAGCTTGCTTTGTGTATATTTATAGTCCAGCAAGTATTTTGATAGTCGGTGCCTTCTGTGTCACAGGCATTATAGTAGTAGGCCCTGTGAGAAGAGCAGCCTTCTTTTAAAATTTTATTTTCACTTTAAGATCTCTCTCTCTCTCTCTCTCTCTCTCTGTCTGTGTGTGTGTGTGTGTGTGTGTGTGTGTGTGTGTGTGTGTCCAGTCCTTGGACCTTGGAGCTAGAGTAACATTTAGTTGTGAGCTGTTAGATTTTAGTGTTGGGAACTGAACTTGGGTGCTCTGCAATAGCACTATGTACTCTTTGAATGCTGAGTTTGTCTGTTGATTGATTGATTGATCTATTGATTATGCATTTGTGTGTGCAAGTGTGTATATGTGTGTCCTTACATGTGCACATACCATGGTGTGTCTATGGAGTTATCTATAGGATAACTTACAGAAGTCAGTTCTCTTCTTGTGGTTCTCTCCCTCCACCATGTTGGTTCTGCAAATCAAATCCAGGTTTTCAGGGATGTCAGTAAGTGCTCTTACCTGCTGAGCCATCTCACTGGCCCATATTTGGGCCTTTTTTTGTAACACTGTGACATTCTGTTGTACTGTATTGGTATATAGCTGTGTTTTCCTGCTTTTTTAGCAGCTTTGATTGACTTTCAAAAAATATTTAGTTAGGTGCTGTTCTCACTGCCTGTGACCAAATACCTAATAAAATAGTTAACTAAGAAAGAGGGCGTATTGTGGCTTACAGTTTTGTTTTGTTTATTGGATATTTTCTTTATTTACATTTCAAATGTTATCCCCTTTCCAGGGTTTCCCCCCACCCCAGGAAACCCCCTATCCCATCCCCCCTCCCCCTGCTTCTATGAGGGTGTTCCTCTACCCACCCACCCGCTCCTGCCTCCCTGCCCTCATATTCCCCTACACTGGGGCATCCATCGAACCTTCACAGGACCAAAGGCCTCACCTCCCATTGATGCTTGATAAGGCCATCCTCTGCTACATATGCAGCTGGAGCCATGGGTCCCTCCATGTGTACTCTTTCATTGGTGGCTTAGTCCCTGGGAGCTCTTTGGGGTCTGGTTTGGTTGTTATTGTTGTTCTTCCTATGGGGTGCAAACCCCTTCAGCTCCTTCAGTCCTTTCTCTACCTCCTCCATTGGGGACCCCATACTCAGATCAGTGGTTGGCTGCAAGCATCCCCCTCTGTATTTGTCAGGCTCTGGCAGAGCCTCTCAGGAGACAACTATAACAGGCTCCTTTCAGCAAGCACTTCTTGGCATCCACAATACTGTCTGGGTTTGGTGACTGGGTTTGGATGGATCCCCAGGTGTGGCAGTCTCTAGATGGCCTTTCCCTCAGTCTCTGCTCTACACTTTTTGTCTCCATATTTGCTCCCGTGAATATTTTGTTCCCCTTTCTAAGAAGGACCGAAACCCCCACTCTTTGGTCTTCCTTCTTGAGCTTTATGTGCTCTGTGAACTGTATGTGGGGAATTTGGAGAGTGGCTTACAAATTAAGGGGCACTGTCTGTCATGGCAGGGAAGGCGTGGTGGCAGGAATGAGACAGCAGTTGGTCACAAAACAGGGTGAGGAATGCCAATCCTCAGCTCATTTTTACCTTTTTGGTTTAGTTTGATTTTGGTTTTTGGTTTTTTGAGACACGAGTTTCTCTGTGTAGCCCTGGCTGTCCTGTAACTCACTCTGTAGATAGTTTTGTTTTTAGTAAGACAGTTATAGTGATTATAGTAAAATTATAGAAGTCATATAATAAGGTAATACAAAGTGCTCTGGGTACATTTAACTGGGGCACCTAGCTCTGTCATATGGAAATATATATTTAGTACATACATATATTTACAGTTTGGAAATATAGTATGGGATAGTATGGAAATATATTATGAGAAGTGCTAAAATTGACCTCACTAAATATAAAAATATTTCAGAGTGTAGGGAATTAGACAGGCGTCTCACTGGAGGAGATCCTGGCAAAGACATGGATGAGTGGGAGTGGCCAGGGAGACATTCCTGACCGGAACAGCTTGCACAGCGCCACAAGTTTCAGTAGTCGTCCTGTGTTGTTGTGATAAGGTGTGGCACAAAGGAGCAGCCATGGACACCGTGGGACTGAACTGCACACCCACAGGCATTTCTCTGCATAAAATTTAAAGAGTTAGGATTTAATCCTACAAACAAAACTGTCATTACATAGTTTAAGCAGAGGAGAGGGCTGTGATTATATTGTTACTTTGTTTTTTAGGTCTTGTTTTATTTTTAAAGAACTACTTTAATTCTTTGAGACTTTCATATAGTATTTATGATCATGTTTACCCACACAGCCTTACCCCCCCATTCTTCCCTCCCCACTGCCTCAGTTTCCTTTTCTTTTTAATGACCTATCGAGTCCAGTTTGTATTGCCCATGTACTAAGAGTGTGGCGCCATCCACTGGGGCTTCGCCCTTAAAGAAAACTGCCCTTCTGCTGAAGTCAGTCAGGAGCAGTCAGCAGTTCCCGTGATGTGGGAGGGAGCTTGTGAGTGCACGCCCTACCTCTCCCCCTCCCCTTCTCTCTTTCTTTCTTAGAATGTTGCCTGGTCTCCTCTTGTGTAGGTGCCTCAGCTACTGTGAGTTCATGGGTGCAGAAGACCTTGGTTCACAATGTCTCTTCCTGATCTCTGGTTAGGCACATTTTTATTTTTATTTTCTTCAAGTGGACTGATGAAGACAAGACTAAAGACTGTAGGCATGGTGTCAGATTGTAACATGTATCCAGGCAGGAAGCAGTGTGAGGCTAAGCAGGGCAGTGGTGTGGCAGAGGAGGAGGAGCTGAGAGAAGACATGAAAGATAAGAGTCTGACTTGTGAAATCTGCATCTCAGTTCAAGGGCAAGAGGGCAAGTGTGTGCCAGGGAGAAAGGGGTCTCGTGGTTAGGTTGGAGCTCCCTAAAGATTGCAGAATCCAATATGCCCAATAAATATCAAACCGTGGCATCACCTCAAGAGTTCTAAAATGTTCTAGATGCCCTTGCTTTGCTCTGGTGTCTTGACTGACTTGTGAGACAGAGCTGGCTAGCCAGTGATCCATAGCTGAGTGGTGAGTGTGGGACACACACTGCTCTGCTGGCTTCTGTGCACTGTGCCCTGGACATTTGCTATCTTAGTTGATTAGAGTAGTTCTGTCATTCATGAAGCATCCTTCTCATAAATGGCTGAATGAAAACAACCATGGGACACACTGTGGAAGGGGTAATAGCTGTAAAGCTTTGACTAAACAGGAGAGATTTCCTTCCTAAGGCACCTGGCAAATGTTTGTGATGCTCTATAGTTGGCTGTTAGTGCCCTCTGTTGGATATTCACTCTAAGGTAACATCTTGCAGTTCTGTTTATCACAAGGGGAAACATGACAGATTGAAAAATTATGATAGTGACTGTCAAGATGGATCAGAGGGTAAAGGCACGTGCTGCTAAGCATGGTAACTTGAGTAGGAGAGAACCAACTCCAGCAGGTTGTCCTCTGATGGTGTGTGGTGCATGTGTGTGTGCACACTCACACACACACATCCACACACATGCTCACACACACACACACACACACACTGGTGAAAGGTGATAAAATCTGGTGAGAATGCTAAAGATCTGGTTGCAGGGTCTCAAGGTTCAGTGGCAGTCTTGAGAAATATCGTTATCATCTTGTTTGATAGATCATGTTTATGATATTATAGACTGTTTTCAAAAAGTGGACATTTCTAGTGAGAGGCAACATGTGTCAGGATGATGTTTTGAGGACTTTCCATGAAGCAAAGAGTCACAACGCAGCCACCCCAGTAGGCAAGAGCAGCTGCTGCCTTGATGGTCATGCAGAAATCACTTGCTCATTATAGGAAGTGGGAATTTGTACAGTCAGGAGCATCATCCTCAGGACAGTGGCTATTAGATGGGCAGCATCACTCTGTGTGTGTGTGTGTGTGTGTGAGAGAGAGAGAGAGAGAGAGAGAGAGAGAGAGAGAGAGAATGAATGCATGCATGCATGCTTAGGTTTTCTCTCTATAAACCACAAAGAAGCAATCTTTGGGTTCTGTCCTCCAGGAAAAAGTAGTAAGACTATTTGAATAACTAGGACACCGAGCCTGAATACATGTTAGTAAGCAAGTGCCCCAACACGAGTTTGCGTTCTGCAGGAAGCACCCTTATTATATAATGACACTTTTCCTGATAATTCTCTGTCAGCGTCAGTCAGAGCATGCTCATTCACCTCTTCCAGTTTCTCATTCAGTGTTACATGAAATGATATCAAGTGAGTATCCACAGCGAGCTTAGAGAAGTCATTTACTTTTGGTGGATTTTACTCTGAGTCTTTCCAGTAATGTTTAATGACCACTAATAGGAAGCCATTCCTTCCTCCCTTCTGTGTGTTTCATGTAGTTTCCCTCCTGTCCCAATAAAAAGGCCTTTTATCAAAAACTGACATCTTAAATGAAGGACATAATTGTATAGCTTATTTATTAGTGTGTTAAACTTAAAATGTAATGGTTTCATATTTCAAAGTGAAAGCATGTTGTGTTTCATGGTTGTCAGTGACAAAGCGGACCGCTCTTCCATATGGCTGCTGTGATTGCCTTTGCATACACACTGGTTTTCTGCTGCTCTCTTCCTGTACAATAGCTCCCCCTACTTGAAAATATCAGTGTAATTACAGCTTATCACTACATACCGTATTAGTAAGATCCTTTTCTTTTTTGCTTGTTTGAATTCTCTTCCTACATTATGCATTGCTAAATATCAGATTATGCTAGACAGTTAACAAGGGCCTGGTCGCTTGGGAAACACTCAAGATCAGTTGAGAAGAAAAAGCAAGAATTGTATTTGAGAACATTGTTCGAAGGCTGTTGTAGGCTTTGTTGATGTTGATGTGTATATTTTGTTATAATTCTGTGCAGTACTTTGAACAGAATGCACTGAGGTGTGGAAAAGCAAAAGCAGAAATCTTCAAAAGAGCCACCACTTCTCACAGATCTAGTTTGCATTTTGGCACATCCTTGCTTTGCTAATTCCAAAGTGTTACAGTTAATCTGGCAGTTTCTTTCTCCCTCTTCTCTCAGGAAGAATTTGATAGAAGCAAGCACAGTAGAGCCCTGTTTTACTACAGTGGCCTGTGTAAAATGGATCGTGCATGACGAAACAGTGGCAACAAATGTGCTGTGGCTTGCTAATCAGGAAGGCTTAGCAGCAGTGCTGCATCGTATTCCCATCTATACTAGCAAAACAGGCAGAGCTGTACTGGGCTGTAGGATATTTGCAGCAGGGTGGTTTGCCCTCATTCAGAGTTCTCCTGACAGCGATCCTTAGCAAGCAGCAGAGCCTGGTACTCAGGAGTAGGGACTGCCCAGCTGAAGCTTGGCTCTATCCCTAACCAGTGGCTAGTGCTGTCTACAATCCTTAACTTTCTCAGCATCACTTTCTGTCATCAATGAAATTCAGACTGTAAGCTTGGTATTGTGACTCACACCTGTAATCATAGCACTCAGTAAACTGAAGCAGGAGAATTACTCCGAGTTCCAGGTTTTTCTTCCGAGTGGTATTCCTTAAGCAGAAGCATTAATATTTCTGTTATCTTCCGTACTCAAATCAAAGAACACAGGGTCTTCCCACTGGATCAGAGATCTTTATATTGGCTTGCTCATGAATTCCCTTTATCTATATTGGAATCTTTCTGATCTAGGCCCCTAAATCTGTCATAATTCAATTATTTTAAAATATGCACTGTAGGCACATACCTGTATGTGTGTTGCTGATGCTCTCATGCCAGGCAGTCACCATACAACACTTATTCTTCTTTGTGTGGGAGGGTGTGTGTGTGTGTGCACGCGCGCACGCCTGTCTGTCTGTCCGTCTGTGTCTGTGTCTATATGAGTATGTGTATGGCGCATGGGTAAGGTGCATGTACTTGTCCACACTCCAGAGGCCAGAAGAGTGGACCAGGTACTCCTCTATCACTGCCTTTTCCTTCGAGGCAGGATCTCTCCTTGAATCTTGGGCTGGCCTTTCTCCAGTAGAATGAAAGCCAGCAAACCCCAGCATTCCTCCCATGTCTGCCCTACTTGGAGATAGGGTTACAGGTGTCTGTGTCAACATTCAGACTCTGGTTCCTATGATTTGGGAGTAAGTGTTCTTAGTTGCTGACTTATCTTTTCAGCTCCTAAGTACACTTTTAAAATACTCTCACCTTGGCCGGGCAGTGATGGCGCACACCTTTAATCCCAGCACTCGGGAGGCAGAGGCAGGCGGATTTCTGAGTTCGAGGCCAGCCTGGTCTACAGAGTGAGTTCCACAACAGCCAGGGCTACACAGAGAAACCCTGTCTGCAAAAAAACAAAAACAAACAAACAAAAAATTCTCTCATACTCTCACCTTAAGTGGTTTCCTAGGGTGCTCTCTTTGAATGATGGAGTGTTGTTTCTATTTTGTGCTCCCCTTAGAGCCTACATATGGACCAATGGCTATGCCTTTGTCCCGCAGTATAACTAAGCCTGAGAGCTTCAGGGAATCTTGCCTAACTGTTCCCAGATCTCTTGTGGCCAGTTACTGAACGTTTAAAGAATAAATTTATATGTATTGAGCATTCAGACCACAGTTGAAACTGTTACGTTTATGTCTTTACCCTGATGTAAGCTGATATTATAAGATATATAGAATGCTGTTTTCATTGATTTAAGCTTCTATAGAATAGCTACAGAGTACTGGTCATGTGAGATAAACAAATCAGATTTGTTAAAGATAAGCTTTCTTAAGCCTGCGTATATATTTTCAGGGGGCTGACTTTCTTCCATTTAACTTGTAGGACCCCCTGGATTCCACAAGGTCAGTGATTGTGATTCGCTCCTTGGTGGCAGATGGCGTAGCAGAAAGAAGTGGAGAACTTTTACCTGGAGATCGCCTAGTCTCCGTCAATGAGTTCTCTTTGGACAATGCCACTCTTGCTGAGGCTGTGGAAGTGTTGAAGGCTGTCCCCCCAGGTGTGGTGAACCTTGGCATCTGTAAGCCTTTGGTGGTAAGTTTGAAACTCAATTAATATAGAAGTGGTAATGGTGTGGTGGTTAACAACATGAACTCAGAAGACAAATAAGCTTCACCTGTGAGGCTTGAATAGCATTAATAAAGGAAATAAAACTAGTGCAGTAAAGAACATGGACCGGCAGAGACAGACGCTCCTGGCCTTGAAATCGTCACCTGTGGGCTTACTATGTGTTTGACCCTGTGCAAATTTCTGTTCTTTTATTTTTTGAAATTCAGGCTTATTTATTTTAGTGCACAGGTGGGTTGAGGTTTTTGCATATGTGTGCAGTGCCCACATCGGCCAGAAGAGTGCATCAGATTCCCTGATCTGTAGTTAGAAGTGAATGTAAGCCACCTTATGGGGGTGCTGGGGACCTAGCTCCAAACTGCTGCTCTGAAAGAGCAGTAAGCAAGTTTCTGCTCTCCCTGACTAACAACATCAGAGCAAGTTTCAGAAATAAGGGCTATGCCTTCTGATACAACACACTGAGTGACTGCTCACCACTCGCAATGCCAGCCTTGTTCCTGCCATTTTTACTATCCCTTTCCCTTCAGGTTTCAAAATAGACTTCTAAGTTCTAGTCAAATTCTTTCAATGTAAATTAGAATAATTTTGCATTTTAATTTTAGAACAGTGGTTCTCAACCTTCTTAATCTTGCTACCCTTTAATTCAATTCCTCATGTTGTGGTGACCCCAACCATAAAATTATTTTGTTGCTACTTCATAACTAATTTGCTACCATTGTGAATTGTGATATAAATATCTAATATGCAAGATTATCTGATATGTAACTCCTGTGAGAGGGTTGTTCCACCCTAGAAGGGTTGCGACCCACGGGTTGAGAACCACTGTTCCAGACTGATATTAAAAAGGTACAATGAGCTGGGATTCATAAGCTGTATTATTTTTGTTCATATGGAAATGAAATTTTATACTTTCCTGTCTTCTGTCATCAGCATGTCTGTTGACCCCTAGAGCTGACAACCTTTCTGGTCAAATTGTTTTGAGGCCATCTTACTGTATAATGTACTATTTCATGTTACTGTTCTTGACTATGGGCTCCTTAAAATTGTGTTGTTGAGGTTCTCGGTATAAAACAAATACTTGGTTACTTTCAGTTAGTTTTAAATGAGTATTTATTGCACATCACTATATTTTAAGCCTCTCACATGTATTAATTAGTGTTATCTTCAAAGCAATGTCAAGCGTCCTCTTGTCACTCATTACAAATGAGCCAATGGAGACATAGGGAGTTGAGTAAGGTTCCCAAAATTTCATCATTAGAAGGGGTGGGGCCAAAGTATGAGGGTGACTGGACAGTTTCAAGCCTTGCACCCTTTCTCAGGCACAGCACTCTAAGCTTGCTTTATTATAACATCCTGTTTAGTTTGCCTGCATCCATCTGAAAGTCATTTGGTCATGGTAGATTGTCGGGCTGGGGTTCAGAAAGCCTATTTCTGGCTTTGCTCTGAATAGCTCAGTGAGTTCAGACTTCAAAGGTGTGTAGGCTACAAAGAATCCAGTGGGAGGAGGTTAAACTGGAGATCGCGACCCCCATCCTCAGAGGCTGCTAGTTCTTCACAAACCTCCCTCAGTGGGCTGCCATATTGCTCTGATGTAGCACTTCGCATGTCATAAACATTGTATTGGTGATTTGATAAAGTCAGCCAGTTTTATTCTATGAATCTTTTATAGAAATTCATAATGGAATGAGCAAGACTAAAGAACTAAAGTCTTTTCTTGCCTCTAAAATTCTTTTAGTGTGTAAATATATTAACATGTTGCATGATTGCAGCTCAGACACCTCACTAGCTTGGTACTCAGTGACAGTTATGTTCATACATATACACACATACACACCCCCCCCCCCACATATACGGGTAATGAGCAGTGTGTTGCACAAAGAGTTTTTGAATTAGGAAACTGCAGTGTGACTTCTTTGTACTTCTTTTTACATTTTTGTGCTTGAGATTGATTCTAGGGCTTGTATGTCACTATTATATTTTAAGCCTCTCACATGCTTACCCATGCTAATCACCTGCCCTACCAGCATTACATTTTTTTTATATTCTTCTATACACATTAAAATGCCTGAATCTGACACCTATCAATTACTTTAATTATTTAAAATGAAGTCTAGTACATGCTAACCAAGATCTTGACTTTTCGTACATGAAATGTACTACCATAGGCAACAGATGGTAACTTGAAGTATGCAGTATAGCTTTTGCATAAATTAAGGAGGGAGAACATTAATATTTTTATAAGTTTCACCTTTTTAGGTTGTAGCAAGTATTTTGTCTATATTTTCTCTGACAGTTATTTACTCAATTATCATGGCTATATGGGAGAATCCTTAAGCATGTGTGCCTGTGGAGAGAGGCGATACAGGCTTTCCCTTTAAGCAGCTTTGGTCTGAGGCACTGTGAAAACATTGGACCTATTCCAGACAGAGTCTGCATCCTGTGCTGCCTGCAGCAGAGGGAGGGCTGCAGAAGCTGAGACCCTAGAGCTCGGCCCTGGGAGGGATTTAACCTCCTCATGAGTGCTCACATTTCTCCTTAGAGTGTGAGGCTCCCAGGATAGCTGGGGATGGGAGGCCAAGGGACAGGTGACAGGGATGGTAGAGTGCTCTGAATAAACAGGTGTTATATGCCTGTGATTCCTAGTGGAGGCAGGAAGAATGTAAGTAAGAAGGGCCAAAGTCAGGATGGGGCAGAACAATTACCTCTGTAGTATTAAGGCATATAATAACTGTACTTATAGAACTACAATGAGAAATTGTCACCTTCTCCATGATAGCAGTTCATCTTTTCTTCTGCATATTTTCCTCAAACACACTGGGTACAAAAAACTTAATAAACGGACTTTTAAAAACTATACTGTGTCTGTAGCACTAGGCAAACCACAAGGGCCTGGAGCCCTTGACTATAGAGCTCTGGCTTACTCTGAGGCCTCAAGGCTGTGTACCCTGAGGCCTTTCCACCTCACTACCCACGTTGCTGATCTGTCAAAGGAGGATTACATGGAGTGGTAACTGAGGACCAGGGCTCTGGAGTCAGATTCTGGCCATGTAATTGTTGAGTGACTAGCACTAATTGAGCCTGTTCCTCATCAGTAAGGCTCACTCTTCTTAGCATGCCCACTGGTGAAAAGCACGTGCGTGTGTTCAAGTACCTAAGCCTGTGCTTGGTGCAGGGATCACAGTGGAGCTGTACCTGCAAGGCCTTTTCCTGGTAAGTGGCTTTTCTTTAAAGAATACTTAAGTTGATGAGTTGTGGCCTAAGGTTCATTTTCATTTCATTAAGGTTCATTTTCATTGTGGGTAAATGTTTGCTTTGTTGAGTTATTGCAAAGGATGAGAACTGTCTAAAGAGAAGTTGAAACTGAAGGATTTTCTTGATCATAAAAGTGTTTTTTATTTTCAGGAAGATGAGAAGGAAGAACATTTAAGTTTAAGTGGAGACAATAGTGAGCCTCCAGAAACTGTTCACGAGATCCACTCATCGTTAATCCTCGAGGCACCTCAGGTATGTAGTAAAGTTGAGAGAGAGAGAGAGAGAGAGAGAGAGAGAGAGAGAGAGAGAATGAGAATATGAGAACACAAGCTTGTTCCCACTCACTTGGCTAAAGAGTTACAAATGAAATTCCCCCTCCTGTCACAATCACAGGTGTGCCCTGCCATCTTCTTTCTCTTTAATTAGTATTTTTTAAATGAAAATTTTTCATTTAGTCTAACATTGTCTCCTTAATGACAGAAGATATAAAGCATTTTCAAAGAACAAACACTTGGGTTAACGGCATGGCTCGGTTAAGGCACTTGCTACCAAACCTGACCTGAGTTCAATATCTGGAGCCTACCAGATAGGAGAAAAATAACTCCAAAAGCGGTCCTTTGATTTGCATACATGTACTAAGGCACATAACTTCTTCCACCCCCAAATAAATATAAAATTAATTTAAAAGAATAAGCATATTTTTAAACACTAATATATATCTAAAATTTTGGAAAAAGAATATATCATAGAAACCGACATCCATGTAAAATGCTATAGAACCTGGAGCCAAACATGCAAATTCATATTTGATACTTTCCCAAGAAGATTATCTACTCAGATCTCTTTGGTGCTGTAATCATAGACAGTATATATTGAGTGTTCCATTTTTATTCCTAAAATGTACACTATTCCTTGTTTTCCTTGGTAACAGTCATCCAGCAGTGTTCCAGACATATATCTACAGTGTCTCAGACTGATAGGCATTCCCATAATGTCTACCACCCTCTTAAAAATGTAGACATTTTGTGTTAAAATTTTATAATCATGATGTTTTCAGATACATCCTCTGACTCTGATTGTGTTTTGCAGCAGCTTTGTGGTATTGATGTACTGTTTCAGTGTGGCACTTAGCCATGTGCTGTTGAGAGAAGAAAGCAGAGGGGCAGGCAGGTTGATTGTAGAATCCACACTAGGTAGTGCTTAATGGACAGGGCTCACAAGACAATGAGTGCCGATCTATAGGGAATCAGGCCTCTATGTTCAGCAGCCGCGAGCTCACCAGAGTTAGGGCAGAGGCTCAGCAAAAGCTAAATACCTTTTTAAAATCTTCTTTATCATATTTTCAGTATAGGTGAAAATCTCATTTCTGTTATTTGGCTTATTAGGAGAAAATTATATCAAAGTACTTAAGTCACATGACTCTGTCCTTACTGTGTAAAGAACCTTCTTTGTAAAGGGCTAGAGGTGGAGCTCAGCAGTGGAGTATTGCTGGCCTGTGCAGCCAGAGGTTCAATCCTCTGTCCTTCAAAAAAAAGGAAAAAAGAATGGGTTTTGAACTGTCCGAGAGCTTCACTTACTGAGTTACTCATGGATGACCGTGCTGAGCTTGCAGTCTTTCCTATCTTAAGTAGGAAGTGAGTCAGTGGTTATAAGCTATGATCTTGTGTTAGGGCGGAGTTACATATGTGGTGTAGCATTTTAACCAAATTCCTCACTGTGATGGAGAAGTGTCGATAGTTATCGTATAATGAAGCTTTCAACTGTGTGATTTCTGGCCTGTGCAGAATGAGCGCTGTTTCTTCCTGTTTCGTGATACAGAAGAGCATGTGCTTCTGACCATGCATGCGTTGGTTAAGGCAGGGTGCTATGTCAGGTTGGCACTTTCCTGGGTTGACGTGTATAGTACAGCTTTAAGACAAATGAAGCTTATCATTTTTCAAAACCTTTTATTTACAGGGATTTAGAGATGAGATTTATCTTGAAGAACTCGTGGATGAATCTTTTCTAGATTTGGGGAAGTCTTTGCAGTTCCACCAAAAAGACACGGACAGCAGCTCGGACGCCTGGGAAATGCATGAGTTCCTGAGCCCTCCGCTGGAGGGAAGGGGTGAGGAAAGAGAGATGCTGGTTGACGAGGAATATGAGCTCTATCAAGATCACCTCCGGGCCATGGAATCACACCCACCACCAGCCCACATTCGGGAGGTCCCGCCTGCGTCTCCCAGGCTGGAACTCCAGGCTGGCACACAGTGGCTGCATGCTAACCTCTCAGGAGGCGAAATACTGGAGTGTCACGATGCAGAGTCCATGATGAGTGCATATCCCCAGGAGATGGAGCAGTACAGCTTCAGCACCACAGACATGGTACGGCTTTGCTACACAGCCACCACCTCCTCCCCGCTCTGCTCCCCACCCCTCGCTCATTTTACTTCCACAGATAAAGTAGACATGAAATGCACGTTTCACAGTTAGGATGGTTGACAGGGTACACGGCCAGGGACGGAGCTGTGCACTTGAGGTCACCCTTTTTTGTATTACACTGCTTCTCTGGAATCGTGAGCTGTGGATTACCTTGCTGGTCTAGTGGGTTTTCATGGTTTTGTTTTGTTTTTTTAATGGTGTGCGTGTAACATTTTTCTTTTTATTTCTCAGCTCAATAAAGAATTCTTTTAATCCCTAAGATTTTATTTTTAAATTTCCTTAGGGTAACATGGTTATATGTTTCTTGTGTGGTATATTTGTCAGGGCAAATCAGAGCAAAATTAACATACCGTACATTATTATATGTTGTACATTATTATATACAGTACATTATTGTTGCTATCCCTGCTGTTCACAGCATTCTCCCTGCTATGTGTGATGCAGTAGTAGTGTGTGCCAGAGAATTACTTTCACATTTGAGACTCGGCCTATTTATAACTTGGCAGGAAGCATTACCTTTTAATAGGTTAACCTTACTAATAAATCACCAGTAAACTTGATTTTTTTAAAATAAAATTATATTTAATTAGTCCCCCCCCCCCCCCCATAGCCTTGGCTGTCCTGGAACATGCTCTGTAGACCAGGCTGGCCTCACACTCAGAGATCGCCTGCCTCTGCCTCTCAGACTGTGATTAAAGGCCTGTGCCACCACCACCTGGCTGCCAGTTAGACATTTTTGTTTTTGTTTTTTGTATTGTCTTGTTTTGCTTATTTCTTTATTTTCTGGCCTGAATTAATTTTAGACATATGAGAATAAAGTTACTATGAATGGTGTTTTTACTAATTTTTGTTTTAATTTTCTTATATGTACAAGTATTTTGCCTGCATGTATATATGTACACTATGTGCATGGCTGGTGCTTGCAGAGGCTAGAATTGGATGTCAGATCCCTGGAACCAGAGTTAGAGATGCTTGGGAGCTACCTTGTGGGTGCTGGGAATCAAGCCAGAGCCCTCTGCAAGATCAACAAGTGCTCTTAACCTCTAAGCCACCTTGGCTGCCCTACAGGGTGTCTTGTAAAGGTATGAAGGTGTTGTACTCACATAGGTCCCTGCTGTCTGCACAGGCTGATCCCTTTTGTGTGATGAGCAGAGTAGGCAGAAGCAGCTTTCTCCCTTACCTCCCTTGGACATTTCCTCTCTTTCCCTCCTGCAAATCTTGTGGATTTGTTCTGCTGGGCAGGGTGCTACCCTAGCTGTTGATGAAGCCTCAAGGATGCCCCAAGCAGAGGGTTTTGGGCAGCCTACCAGGGGACAGATGTTTTTAATGTCTAAGTGGTCTTGGATGCTGGAAGCAGTGGCACAGTTGCCTGGTGTTCCCCACTGACAATAGCTTTCTCTTTCTGCCAGCCCTTCCCCAGATCCTCAGTGTTCAGTTCATACTGGTTGTTCACTAAGATAAGCATCCTAGAATCAGAGATTGCTGAATGTGTGCACACTCTTGTTTTGGCTGCTTTTTCCTATAAATAGAAAACTTCTGTTCACTTAAATAAAAGTCGAGTTGAAGTATTGGGCTGTGTTGCTACTTAAACATTTAAGGCAAGATGAAATAGACAAATATATTTAGAATATTTACTCAATACATTTAGTCAAAAGTCACGTCTTAAAAGTTGTATCAGGTTAAATCTTTTGCATAGATGTACATTTAACTATCATTTCATTTCCTTACTTTAGTGCGTATTTCACGTCTATCTATGTTCACAACAGTCACTTTCAGGTCATTCCACCTTTCTGTGTAGCTTGTTTGAGATAAGGCAGTTCTTTAGATTGTACTTGTTAGTTTGCTGTTGGCTTCTGTGATAAACATTGACCAAAATCAGCCTGGGCAGGGAGGGTTGTTGGCTGCCTTCAGCTTACACTTCTAGGTCAAAGCCCATCATTGGGGGAAGTCAAAGCAGGAACTCAAGAAGCAAAGCTACTGTACTGCTTATTGGCTTTCTCTCTGGCTCCCATTCAGCTAGCTTTTGTATAGTCCAGACCAACTGATTAGAGATGGTGCCGCCAGCTGGGCTGAACCCTTTCGGACATGTCACAGGCCAGGATCAAGACAGTAGTTAGTGCTTACAGTTTGAAGGACATGCATCTTAATTTCTAGACTTATATAATTGCCCATATTAGTTACTTTCTCTTGCTTTTAAAAAAACACATGACCAAAGTGGGTTGTAGAAGAATTGGTTTGGGTTTACTAACCTTTTAGGTTAGTGACCATGATGACAGCAAATGGCAGCTACATGCTGGCTGTGTCTAGATGGGGATTTGGGAGGAGACAGGGGAATAGCACCAGGCTTAGAAGCCTCAGAGCTCTCCCCAGGTGGCATACTTCCTCCAGCAAGGCCACGTGTTCTTGCTGCCCAAATGGCACTAACGGCTAGTGAGCAAATAGTCAAACATCTGAGTCATTAAGACATCCTCATCCCAACCAGTGCAGGTCTGACCTCCTTGTTGCTTCCCTTAGGGAGCTCCCTTTTCCAGTTCTTCTTGCTTGTTGGAACCATTTTCTTATATAGAAAGAATAACATAGACCTCAAATAAAAATCAGCTTGAAGTACTGGTGGTCCATTTTCCCACATGCTGTTAAGGTTATAAATTAAAATAGCCAAATACTGTTTCCTTTACACTTAACCAGAATGTTGAGTTTCTGCCTCTTCTCACATTGAATTATATGATTTATGGATATATCAATATGTATCAATATGGTAGGACATATTGATGAAGATTGTTTCAGCTCTAATAAACTCTGGACCACTACCACTTGATTTTCTATTAATTCTTCTTGTTGCAACAGTGATGGTAGGGTGGGCTTGGATCTTTGCTTACCCACTGTTCATACTGATGGAACTCTGGAATCATACCTCATCATGCAATCATACCTCATCATGTAATCCATATTTGTTGTTTCCCACTCACTTCTTGAACCTGAAGATGACTGTGTACAGTATTTTCAGTGACCTGTATTCTGTCATATGACGTCACAAATGGAATTTTCTACTCGTGTAATGGAGGTACTTGTTTCAGATTTAGGAATAAACTAAGATATCCAACCTATACTAGTAACATATATGATACAACGTTACAATCCCTGAGAGGATTTAAAACTATATTCAAGTGTGTTATGAACGTGTAGTTCCTAGCTCCCATTTAGGATGCGTCCTCAAGAGGGTTGAGGACCATTACTGCTTCTGTCTTGGTAAGGCTGTATTTGTGGTATATAAATAATACCCAAGAAGTTGGATGTTGATTCTCCACCACCCACATACTCTTGTTTTAGGTAAAGGATTGAACTATGACAGTTTCTGGATATGTACTGTTCACCTGGCCAACCATACAAATTGTGATAATGTCTCTATTCTGTACTTTTTAGTCATATAGTTTGACGGTGTTAGATACCCTTACACTGTTGTGTGACCACCATCTCTGTCCATCTCTAGAACTTTACCTTCTTTCACAGAAATGTTGAGCCCGCTGATTAATAAGTGCCCTTCCCTTGCCCATCGTCCCCTGGCACTAACTGTAACAAGCTGTGATAATTACCATTATCTGTCTGGCTTATTTCATTAAGCATAAGCTTTTCAAGGTTCTTTCGTGTGTATGTCAGACCGCCACACTGAGGTAGAATCATTTACCCTGTATGTATGTCTCAATGGAAAATCTTTTCTTCTGACCCTTTCAGATCAGATCTCGGAGAGTATCTGATAAAGTGACAGATGACATTAGTGGAGAATAAGGAAAGGTTTCTGTGGGGAGAACAAATTGGTTTGTTTAGGAACCACAAATGAAATTTGGGGGGAGAAGCATGATGAGGAAATTTGTGACAGTGTTATTTATTCGGTGTCATAGGTGCTGCCATCTTCAGGCTGCTGTGAGTATTAGGCCTACTGTTCTTTATGGGAGTAGACCCAGCCTCATTGACCTGTGACAGCGTATTTCCCACAAGTGACTTCTTGGCATCCCTGTCACTCCTGCCTTTGCAGTTTTTGAGACATGGTCTTACTGTGTAGAACAGGCTTTCGTCCACCATGAAATGGACTTGCCTTGGTTCTCAGGTGCTGAGATCATAGGTCTGTGTCATCCAGCCAGCCGAAGCTGCTGCTGGGAAGCTCTAAAGAGTGGCTTCTTTTTGTACCTGCCAAATATGTTTTTAGCCTAAGTCATCTGTGTAGCAACTCAAACTTCTGTTCTCTCGTGTGCCACATTTTTGTTTTTGATGTAAATGCTGGGTACTGAACCAGGATCCTTTGAAACAGCCATGTGTGCTTTTAGCTACTGAGCCATGACTTGGACCAGCAAGTTGTTCTTCAGTGACAGGGTTCTCAGAATGGGAACCAGGAAATCAGAAGCTAATGATAGAAAGTAGAGAAGATAAGAAAGTTTGAGACCAGTAGGTCTAGTACAAGCTATGTCTTAGGCCAGATAAGCTTATTAAGAAGTACAGCACAAAAAAAAAAAAGAAGTACAGCACCTTAGGTTCTATTTCTAGGGGAGAAGTGGGGCAGAGTGAACAGAGTCTGTCATACAATAGGACCAAGTCAGCCAGAAGCTGATTAAACAAAGCTACACGAGGGCAGCAGGGTATCTCAAGAGCATTATAAATCTAGCCTACAGCAGTCTTGGGACTGATAACCATAGCAAAATATGGTGGGAAGATTGGGTTATTGGGATCTGAAGCCACAGGTCCCCCAAGGCCCTGGCCTCAGGCCATGGCCTGCTCTGCCAAGCATATTCTTGGTTTTAGAGAAGGCTGTGTTTCTTCTCTATGCATCAGTGCCTCAAGGTGTGTGGGGGTAGGGGTGGGGGGGGAGGGGAGAGACTTCAAGTCCCTGGGCCCAGGCTATTACTGGCTTTGCCAAACACTTTCTTCTCTATACAGCAGGGCCTCAGGGGCAGCCTAGGTTGATCAGTCCAACCCTCAGTAGAGTGGTGTCTCTAGTCTTCCACCCTATTGTTCACGGATAATGTTGCTGTAAATATTGGTATCTAAATACCTGCTCATGACCTGTTTTTGATTCTCTTGGGTTGCCAAACTAAATCACAATCAGAGATTCCCCAAAAGATCCTGGTGTTTATTTAAGAATAACACAATAACTGAATGCACAGGTCATAGTGACCAGTAAGCATTTTCAAGGAGTCTAAGGCAGGTTTTTAAGAGAAGAATTTACAGTTATGGTCTATTGAATATGAAGTTCCTGCTCTTGAAGTCCTAAAGCCGTAGTTGGCCCAGCTTATTGATGGAAATGCTTATTAGGGAAGTATTCTGTTAGAAGTGTCTTGTCTGAACTTTTGCAGAACTAGCAAATGCTAAGCATTATAAATGAAATGTGCGTGTTTGTGGAGCGTGTCAAGTATGGGGTGTTCCCACAGGAAGATGTTGGGGATAGCTGAGTAGGTGCCTGTAATCCCAGCATATGAGAGGTGGAGGCAGGAGGATTAGGAGTGCAGGATCAGCTTTTGCTCCATAGTAAATTTGAGTTTACACTAATAGTCAATGCTGAGTTAGACCCTGACTTTGAACCAGCAGAAAACAAAGACCTTGAGAAGGACCTTAGACATTGTCTCCGACAGGCAAGCACCGCCCCTTTCCATTCCTCATTTTCTGGTTCTGATCTTCTGGTGATGTGACCAGAGGGGTGGGGTAGCTTTTGTCAGAACATTGTTCCATGCAATCAATGTTCAGCTTTGCCACACTCTCACTTAATGCTGGTTTGCCTGAGGTTTCAGTGTTCAAAATGTCACTGCAAGCACTTAAAATACAGCCTGTAGGGGGCATTTCAGATCCAAAACAGCTCTGGCTGGCTGTGAATTCTACATTCTCTTGCCTTAGGCCTCTTTGAGTGCTGGGGTTACAGAGCGGAGATTATAGCCATGCACCAGCGCACCTGTCTCATTATGATTTGATTTGCACTTTGTTAATTAGTGGTTAGTGATATTAAGCATCTTTTTATATTGACCCACTAATGTGTCTGTGGAAAAACCTGCTTTGTAACCATCTGCCCATATATTTTAAAGGTCAGTTTGTTTGTTTGTTTGTGCTTTTGTTTTTGTTTTTATTTTGCTTCGGGATTATTTACCTCAGAATGATGGAGTTTTTTTCTCTATAGAGAAGAGAAAAAAAAAAACCATTCAGTTTTCTAAAGATCTAACCTTTCAGATTTGCTTCCTGAAAGCTGAAAAAATCACTCAGCAGTTAAGAACACTGATTGCTCTACTAAAGGACCTGGGCTCAGTCTCAGTACCTACCAAGGTGCACAAACAAGCATGTATACAAATGTCTTCCCTTTTGAGCGTCCCATGCCTTCTGTCCCCTCCTTTCCTTTCTTTGAGAAGTTGCTGTTGCTTTTATTCCAGTCTGACCGGTAGCCATACCTTGCTTCTCACACCCGTGTAGTCTTTGAGTTGAGTGGTGCGTTGTAGGCTCTGTTGGTCATCTGACTTTATATTCTCCTCTGTGGTCATAATTTGTTTGGGAAAGCTGTCAGGAATTATCATAGCAGTTCTCAGAGTGCCTTCTCTACCACTGAAGTTTGACTTTTTTTTTTTAAGATTTATTTATGTATTTATTTTATGTATAAGCATACTGTTGCTCTCTTCAGACACACCAGAGAAGGTTGTCGGATTCCATTACAGATGCTTGTGAGCCACCATGTGGTTGCTGGGAATTGAACTCAGGACCTCTAGAAAAGCAGTCAGTGCTCTTAAGTGCTGAGCCATCTCTGTAGGCCTGAAGTCTGACTGTTCTAATTCTATAGAAAGTGGATCATTAGAAAATATAAACATTCCTACTTTTGTTTTGAACAATCAAAATCTCCAACAATAAAAAATAAACAATAGTACCTGATGCGATGGAACACTTTTGCAATTCCAGCAGTCAGTGGTTGGAGGCAGATGATTGCAAAGGGAGGCTGGGCCAAGTTAAAGATTTAGGAAAGTAAGACCAAAGTTGTAAAAATGCCTATCTTTTAAATTAATTAATATATCTATATGGTGAGCATAAAACTTTAATTTATGATCTTCCCTCTTCCTTCCTCCCTCCCTCCTTTTCTTCTTGCCCTCTCTGCCCCCCATTGCTTCTCGCCAGTAAACCTTCTTAAAAATTTTTTAAAAAAATTATGCTTATAAAAATTTATGACAACTTATGTTCTATGTCTGTAGGCTGCTACAGCAAACATACCGCTTTCTGGGGGAGGTTAACATCAGAAATTTCTTGTCCTTCTGAGGCTGAGAGGTATAAGGTCAAAGTGTCAGAAGTTTGGATGCTTAGGAAGGGCTCCGTTTAAGTTCACAAATGAACCTTCTGTAAGCGGGTTGCCTAGACATGTTGTGTTGGGCCTTTTCTCTCCAGTCATTGGTCCCCTTCATTACGGCTTGGCTTGGCTTGGCTTCCATGGCCTGGGTGCCTCACTGAGACCTCCTAACACCTCTACATGGGAGATGTGGGCCCAGACCAATCCTGTTTCCAAGCTTGCAGGGCCCTGAAATTAAATTGCATTAAAATAGATAAACAAGAGAAAAGCATGCTTATTTACTTCACAGCTTTATGTAGCATGGGAGTCTCATAAACAAGAACCCAAAGCAGCTAGAGGCAGTTCCTCAGATACTGACTGACTGAGGATTAGTAAACTGTGCAACTGCTACTTAGTGTTGGGGAGAAGCTTAAGGTCCCTGCTGCTTATCCTTGAAGATGGAGCTGTTGCTTTCTCTTTCTCTTCAGAGACAGCTTCTTTCAGAGGGGATTTCGACTCAGGCTTGGCTTCTTGTAAGAAACTGCTTGAAGGTCAAAGTGATCCTTTTGTACCTGCTGTGTTTCAAGTGCATGCAATTTAAAGTCTGTGTCTCACTACTTGACCTTTTTAAGCATTTTGATTTAATATAAGACATCGGAGAAGGCCCAAGTGTTTTAGCATTCTCGCCCAGTATATCTTTAAAAACCCATAAAAGACATGGCCATAGGGAAGACAAGAGGAAAGGGCACTAAGTTATCAGCAGTGTTTGTCAATCTGTAAATTCTATCTTGGGTCAGTCTGCATAACAGGCGTCTGGTGTGTGCCTATGTGTCCAGCTGTTGGAAGGCTGCGGGTTCAAAGCCAACCTGGGTTACTCAGTGAGACCCTGACTGGAAAATGAAAATAAGCAGAGCAAGCAAAGAAAATCATAGGGGGAGCAGAGCAAAGTCCGATAAATAGCAGCGATGTCATGGGTGCCAGGGGAACACATCTAGGGTGCTATATATCACCAAATGACTTGATTGACAGCCAGGTTTGTTTGTTTATGCCTGCTCTGGGATATGCTCATTTGTATTTATTAGTTAATACTTAAAAACAAAACTCTTCCTAACTATCCAGGTTTCCAAGTCTAGGCTCATCCAGCATGTGTTGCAATTCATGGGAGACTAACCCCCTTGTGTGGGGGTAGGGTGCAGGTGGGGTGGGAGGTACAGGGGGTGCAGGTGCAGGTGCAGCAGTTTGCAGCCCCAGTTATCCATTGTATCACTGTCTGGTTTGAACAACATTATGGCGTTCTCATTGCTTCTTTTTTTTTTTTTTTTGGCATTTTTTTTTTTTACTTTATTTACATTTCAAATGTTTCCCCCTTTCCAGATCTCCCCTTTGGAACCCCCCTATCCCCTAACCCCTCCCCTGCCTCTATGAGGGTATTACCCCACCCACCCACCCACTCTCATCTTCCCTCCTTGGCATTCTCCTATACTGGGGGATCTAACACCCTCAGGCCCAAGGGCCTCTCCTCCCCCTGATGGCTAACAAGACCCTCCTCTGCCGCATATGTGGCCAGCACCATGGGTCACTCCATGTGTATTCTTTGGTTGGTGATCCAGTCTCCTGGAGCATCAAGGAGACTCCCTCCAGTTGCCACTGGTTGCTCCCTCCATGGGGCTGCAAACTCCCTCAGCTCCTTTAGTTCCTTCGGTCAGCCCAACGGTTGCTGTGAAGTGACTCTTGGGTATTTCGAACTTTTGGGCCAATAACCACTTATCAGTGAGTACATACCGTGTTCATTCTTTTGTGACTGCGTTACCTCGCTCAGGATGATATTTTCAAGTTCCATCCATTTGTCTGTGAATTTCATGAAGTCATTGTTTTTAATAGCTGAGTAGTATTCCATTGTGTAAATGTACCACATTTTCTGTATCCATTCCTCTGTGGAGGGACATCTGGGTTGTTTCCAGTTTCTGGCTATTATAAATATGGCTGCTATGAACATAGTGGAGTATGTGTCTTTATTACATGTTGGAACATCTTCTGGGTATATGCCCAGGAATGGAATAGCTGGGTCCTCAGATCCTCGTTGCTTCTTAACATGCTGAATTTCTGTTTTTTTCTTCCTTTTCAAGATGGAAGAAACGTTTGGCCTTGATTGCCGGCCACCCATACCCTCCTCTGAAGGAAACAGTCAACATGGTAGATTTGATGGTGTGGAACATCTTCATTCACTAACGGGCAGCGGCCTGGATCTAGGTTTGTGAGCTGGGATAGATTATTTGTGGTCCTTCGCTTTGCTTTGTATACAGTGCATTACACTGTTACACTTGCATCTGTCATGATGCTTTTACTGTTTTGAGATTAAACCACAATTACCTTGTTTCCTGCTTACCTTTTTGTCCTCCAGTCCCTTCCATCTCCTCACTGTTCTTTTGAACTTAAAACGTACTTAACCTGTCTCGGGACAACCTTGGCTGAGAATTTCAATTGATCTTTCAATTTCTGTGTATCAAGAAGGCTGCATATTCTCTGTCTCATTCTGTTTTGTATTATAGCATAGATTGGAAGTGAGACTACTCCTTTACATGAACTACGTCTCTACTAATATATGTTAAAGTCTCCGATGCTATTAAGTGAAATTGCTAGCTCACTTGATGGAGCTGTTAAATATTAATAAAGGGGTGCATACTTGAAACATTTATGAAGAATTTCTTAACCATAAATTATAGTTGATTCTAGTACATTAATAACTTAGGTTCCATTAAAGACTTCTGAAAGTGTTATGCCTCTCTTTGCCAACTCAGAACACCAACTTTCACATAGGTTTATTCATCTAATAATGAAATACTGACTTTTGTTCTGATATTGAGACCCTGGGTGAAACTTTTGTGTCTTCACACCGGGACTCGGAGCTCTTGGGCAGAATCTATGCTGTCTTTCACTGTTAGAGCCAGCTTGGCAGAAAGGTCTTCGCCATGATAGCTCGTGTATTACACACAAATGGGGAAAAGCTTTAGAATGCGATGACAGTTTTCTGTGAGGTCAGACTCTGTTCTGTAGCATCCACAGAACGGAGCCTGATGGTGGACAGAGAAAGCCGTGCAGTGCTGCTGCTGGTTGGCCCCTCTGAGTGACCAGAGCAGGCTGTCACTGTGGAACCATAGATTAAATGAGTCTGCCACTTTTCAGGCCCCTAGCTGGGAAGAAAATAGAGCTTCTATCTTTCTTGTAGATCTACTTTTTAATTTCACCCCATTTCTGTGGCTTTCTGAATAGTGAGGACTTACTCGTTCGTGGTTCATGATAAGAATGAACAGAGCATACTGGCCTGGTCACTGCTGTTTTACAGATGTCTTGGCACTGCTTGGGACCTTTGTATCCTCCCTGCCTCCCTCCCTCCCTCCCTCCCTCCCTCCCTCCCACCTCTCTTTACTTCTGTTCAGCTTAATATCATTAAACCAAATCCTCCAGCAATACTTCTGCATGACTGTGCATGAATCCAACACACACACATACACACAGATTGTAGGTCTTAATTTCAAAGGCTCTGTCCTATTTAATATTACTCTTGGATTTTATTACTGTATATTAATTATACAGAATGAGTTTTATTATGGTATTTCCAATCATATCTGTGATGTCTTTTGGTTGCCTTCACCTCTGTTCCGTTCTTACTCCCTGTCACTCTGCTGGCCCTCTTCCTCTTCCTAATGTGTCCTCTTTCTGCTTTCATGTGATCTTTTCACCAGTGACCCAGTGACATTCATTAGGGTTTCATTTAGAAGCACAAGTGGGGAATTCTTTATGGGAGCATAATCAACTTGTTGGTGACTACATTACTGAAGAAAATAGCGTTTCCTCCCTCAGAAACCATGTAGAGATTCTCAGAGAGGAGTTGGGGGAACTCCATTAAACTTTACAAGGCCATAGGTAGTTATTCTTAAAAATAGCATTCGGGACTACTGCTAAGGTCCTGTGTTGTGGACTTGCCCTCTTTCAGAAACCATTTATAAGCACACATATCAGGAAACGCTGTGGCAGGCATGATTAGATTGGTTGGTTGCTCATCATGCCAAGCTAAGAAGATAGTGATGTGGGCTGATACACATCTCAGCAGCATGCATACCAAGTTGATAAAATTCTGACTTTCTTTTTCCTCTTGAGAGATTTGCTCAGCAAACAATAGACCCTATGTGAATACCGGACTCCTCTGTACTAAGCTGATAATCTGCTGGTAGCAGCCAAGCCTCTCTTTCCTCAGTCGGGAAGTCGAAGACTAGATCTGAGAGTCTTAGAATTCCTTTCAAGTCTGCAGCTCACAAGTCCACTCCATCTGCAACAAACCATCTTATGTTTATAGAACAATTAAATTTAAAATCATTTATTGATAGCTTGTGTGTAGCAGGCTATTCTTGACGCTCTGGCTAATCTAAAATGATGACTTTGGACTTTGGATGTGACTAAATGGCAGTAGAAAGCACACAGTGGTTTTGTCACCAACAGAAACAACAGCAAAAATACCACACCAGTACTTTAAAGTACTCACATTCCACAGAGTGTGAGAACAAACTTGTAAATGAGTGTCCCAAGATTCTAGGAAGAAACAGCTGCGTTTCCATCTTACTGCCCACTCTGGATGGATTTTTGTTGTGTGTACGTATTCAGTCCAGCCCTCACTGTAAGCTAAGCACCTGGAGGGCCAGCCTTGTCACTAGTGGGCTCAGTTCTCACAGTGTGCACAGAAGTAGCGTGTGTCAGGTGGGAAGGCCGCAGGCTGCCTCTGTGTGCCTGGTCAGCACATCTACTCACTTGGTTTGGTTTCTGTTGCTGAGTTATGCAACCACCCATCCTCTCTGACCAAGTTCTTGCTTTTTCTCCACGCTGCTCTCTTCTTGCACCTCACCTTGTATAAAGCTTTGGAAATATTTCCTCATCCCTCTCCTGTGAACATTAACTTCCATTTATTCAGGGGCCTTGTTTTGTTTTGTTTTTAACCTCCCTGTTTTTATAACCTCTGCGCCCATTACAGACATTGCCTAACGACTGTAGGCCTCCGGGACATGATTTGTTTTATGGGCTGGTGGGTGCTCTGAGCACAGGGTGAACAGCCTATACAGTATGTGTCAAACACTGTGAGAGGTGAGAAATGGGCATTTGTGTGCTGGCACCTGGCCAGAGAGGAGGCAGTGGGCAGCAGGCCTGGGCAGCCAGCATGGAAAGTTGTAACTAACCTGCATGAACTCACAGCACAGCAGTGGACTGTGTGGAGGTTGCTTGGCATGTGGAACCTTTGTTGTGCTTACAGTCTCTGCCTGGGTCCTGCTTCCCCTCTGCCTTACCATGCACTGAGTGAAGGTGCACAGGCAACCCCTGGCGCTGCCAGGCCCGCTCTGACTAGCACCCAGGAATGGGGTCCCAGCAGTTGGCAATGAAAGTGTCTGGAGATGGGAAAGGCACCTGAGCATGATAATTCTATTCACTGTGTCTCTGCTACATTGCCACTTGATTAGACCTGTTTCTGACCAGAAGCGAAAGGAGTGGTCATTTAGTAGACAGGTCGTTCAAGGTGAAGTATGGGTGGCAGTCACAGGAAAAGATGGAGCAGATTGTCTGTGGCTGACAGGTCGGTTCCAGTTTTCTGGAGAGTCAAGTTTCTAAAACAAGATAAAGACACAGATTCAAGGAAGGCCTTTGGTGTAAAAATCCCTCATGTTCTTACAAACAGGATGACAGACTAGCTGAGCGTTTATACTGGGTCTCTGGATACACTATACTCTAGTGATGAGTAAGCTGACATTACTGTAGGTGCAGGCCTCTAGTAAGGTCCACAGCCTCCTCAGTCTGCCTTAGTTATTTCTTTTATTGAGCAGACAGAAAGGGGACACAGGTGGCATGTCTTACATGTCTAGAAAACTGGAAGAGGCAAAGGAGGGGGCTGGAGTTCTCTATGTTGGGTTAAAGCAATGCTGAGAGTCTGGAATAAAGGTCCATTAAATAGAAGAACATCAGGAAGCTGAGGCGACTGTGCCTCAGCTACACTTAGACCGCATGCCTGAGGACCAGGGTGTGACAAGCAGAAGTGTGGAAAGGGCTGGGAAACTATTTGGTCCCTCGTCCTAACATCCTAGGTCAGATTGGAAGAGGGAGAAGTGTCTGATGTCTCTTTGAAGAGCTCTGCAGCACAGTAAGGGTAATGGGACAAACAGGCAGGCAGGGCAGGCTAGTCTGGGGAGCAGGCTGGGAGCAGGCTGGGAGCTGGCCGCATGGGAGCCCAGGTTGCAGAGTGTTGCGTTTGATTTCAGGCTCACCCGCCCCTGACTCCCAACCTTTCTCTTCATGTGGCTGAGTGGAGGTGCTTTTATTTTTGGTGGCAAGTCAGAATATTTATTGAGTCCCATCTTTCCCCTCCTCATGCTGTCTCCTGTGCCTAACATACATGATGCACCTGTTCCTGGCTTCTTGTCTGAAGTCACTGTATCTTATCTGTCCCCTAATTGCTTCATTTTCTTCCCTAGGACTTACGGCTTCTGAGCATCAGTCCTGGTGTCTATTCTGTCTCTCACCACTAGAATGGATGCTCTGTGCAGCGAGAACTTTTGTAGGTTTTGTGCACTTTCTGGCAAGTAGTGGATGCTCCACATACGTTTGTTGAGTGAATATTTAAAAGCCACAAGTGCTTTCAACCATCTGTAACTCCTTACATTTTATACAATAGTAAATAAAATACATTGTCATTTTAAAAATTACAACCTCTGGCTTAACTTCTGAAAGAAATCTTTTTTAAAAAACAAGTATCCAAATCAAATAACCTTAACAAATTCTTTTTCCCATGTATGTGTATGTGCGCTTGTTCTTGAAGAGTCAGAGGTGGCGCTGCCCTGCTGTCATGTCATGTGGGTTCCAGGGTTTGAACTCCAGTTGCCAGCTGTGGTTGCAAGCAACTTCCCCTGAGCCACAGCCCCTCAAATAATAATCTTGATGAAAATCTGTATCTTACTTCATATCGCTTGGCTAAACGCTGCATTATTTATTGTTATGTAGCATTGCATCTGCTTAGTTGGAAACCTACACTTTATAATTTGTAACATTTCACATGTTCTTCAAGAATACCAATTTCAAAGAAGAATGTCATGCGGGACAGGGGGTGGGGTGAGAAGTTGTTACAGTTTATGGCTCATGAGCCCCGGAGGCTGGACCCCTCCTGTCCTTGCAAGTCAGGCTCCTCCCTGGATAGCAAAGTTCTCCAGTGCTTGACCTGCTAGTTTTCCCATCCCCTGCTGACTGCACAGAACTGTTCATAGTCAGCCCTTCAACCGTGCTGCCCTTCTGTCTGTAATTACTCTGCTTTCTGGAAAATAGCCTGGTAGCCTCAAACTATGTAGCTGAGGATTGCTGTGAACTTCTGATCCTCTTGCCCCTCCTTCCTGAGTGGTGGGATTCTTGGTATGCCCCCCACAGCTGGTTCATGTGGTGCTGGGGATCAGAGCCAGGGCTTTAGGCGATCTAGGCAGCCATTCTACCAACCGAGCTACATCCCAGCCCTGTCCAGAATCTACCTCTGGCTGGAGTCCAAAGCTGTTGCTCTCCCCTTAACCAGTGTGCCTCAAGGTTATTACATGAGCCCTTATAAATAGAAACAAAATTGAGCCTAAGAGACTGGGGCTGGGGAGATGGCTTGGTGGGTAAAGTGCTTGCCGCACAAGTGTGAGGGTCAGGATTCTGAGCCTTAGAACCCATGTAAAAGGCAGGTAAGTGTGACAGACGACTACCTCTAGTCCCAGTCCTCAGGAGCTGTGTAGCCAGGTTAACTGTAGCTGTGAGTTCTAGGCTCAGAGAGACCCAGCTTTTGTAAGGTAGAGAGGCACCAAGAAAAATATTACATCACTTCAGACCCCCACGCATGAACACATAAGTGCATCCACACACGTGAATGTGCATACATGCATGCATACCACAAATACATAAGCAAAATAAACAACATAGAAGATAATGAAGCGCACACACACACACACACACACACACATTGGCTCATTAAGTGAAAGCACTTGCCATGTGACCCTGAAAACCTGAAATTAATTGCCAGATGCATTGCATGACTTCGTGATCCCAGTACTCCTGTGCCGAGCTGGGAGGCAGAGAAGAGAACTGCCAGAAGCACATGCAGCAGCAGGAACACAAAGACCTTCCACAAGACGGAGTAGAGAACCCACTCCTGAGGGATGTCCTCGGATTGCCACATGTACACTGTACACACACAATGCAAAATGCATTTCAAAAATTAAAATGACAATTGAGGTTTTGCTTTCAGCACCCTCCACAAACAAGTCGCTTATAAACTCTACTTCCAGGGAACCTGAGGCCCTCTTCTGGCCTCTATGGGCACACATATTCATGTGTTTACTACCAACAGTTGGGAAGCAGAGACATCTTTGTGGGTTTGAGGTTACCCTGGGCTGCATACTGAGACTCTCTCAAACAACAACAACAAGAACAAGAATTAAAGTAAGAGACTGGCCGACTACTCACTCCGGCTTTGCAGGTACAAGAGCCTGAGTTACCATCGCCAACATCTGTGTAACAAGCTGGGCATATGCGCTTGTAAGCCCAGCACTGGGAGGCAAGATAGGCTGATCCTGAGTGCTCTCTGGCAGGCCAGCCTAGCTGAACAGTGAGCTTCCAGTTCATTGAGAGTCCCTGTCCCAAGGCAGTAAGGCAGAAAGTAGAGCAGAGCCCATGTCTTGTTCTGCCTTCCCATGTGTGCACCCATGCACACCTCTGTGCACACCTGTGTGTATCACATCCCCCCATAGGTGAATTAAAATAGGAATAAGAGCTTGGCCTAACAAAGGTAAACTTTGAAGTAAATTATGGTAATTTGTGTTCTTTAGTGGCCAGGTATACAAAATTGCGTCAGCAAAATGACTGAGCAGGTAAAGGCACTTGCTGCAAAGCCTGATGACCTAAGAAACCTAGTCCTACAGGTAGTCTTCTGACCTACACACATACTGTGGCATGTGTGCACCCCCTTGCCTGTGCTTGTACAATCTAAAAATTAGCAAAATCTCTAACCTGAATTTCCCCTTTTACAAAGGGGAAATAATTTCTTTCTTATAGTTATTGGTGAAAATAGAATGTGTCAACAGATAGAAAAGAATTCTGTTTCTAAACTAAGTCTTTTAAATTGTAAGAATTCTTAGTTTGCTTTTCCGTGGTGCTTTCCAACATCTGGCATTAAGTCTTTGACATCCGTACTTTGATGTCAGCCACCTCTTAGCTGGAAAGGCCCACCTGTAGTGGGCGCCCTTTAACACTGTGCTGAATTACTGACTGTAGCTTGTATTCCCATTGTCTGGATCCTTCAGGCATGATGATTCCAAGTGACTTGCAAGGTCCTGGTGTGCTTGTCGATCTTCCAGTTGTTGCCCAAAGAAGAGAACAGGAAGATTTGCCTCTGTACCGACTCCCCAGTGCTCGGGTTGTCACCAAGCCTTCATCACACATGGGAATGGTGTCTTCACGACATGCAAATGCTGCATGGTATGGTGTCCTTCCTCTGCCTTTTCATTTCCCTTCTTCCTTTAAAAAGTTGTTACTAAGTTATACAAAGTAGTGTACTTACTATTTATTATTATTAAGTTGTCATATAAAATACTATATTTTGTGTCATTTTCTTACATGTATGACTTCGTCCTTTATTCTTATACCCCACCACCATCCCCTGTGCCAGTGTTCCTCTGTGTTCCCTGCCCACTGTGGTTTGGCCTTTGTTTCTAAAATATGTGTTGTTTTTTTTTTTTTCTTTTTCTTTTTCTTTTTCTTTTTTTGGTTTTTCGAGACAGGGTTTCTTTATACCCTGGTCCTGGAACTCACTCTGTAGACCAGGCTGGCCTCGAACTCAGAAATCCGCCTGCCTCTGCCTCCTGAGTGCTGGGATTAAAGGTGTGCACCACCACTGCTTGGCTAAATATGTGCAATTGTAGTGAAACATTTAGAAAATGTAGGATACTATGACTAAATCTGTATTAGATAATTACTATTAAAAGTTTACATTGTTCTTAAAATTAGGCCACACATAGAATTTCATATTTTTATTCACAAAATGGATTGCATACAGTATTTGCTTAGAGAATGTGATGTTAATTGAGAGTTTCTAGTAACAGGCCAACAAGTGGACTTGAGGACAAAAGGATGTGTTGGAGAATCTGTGGGGAGCAGTGACTAATGACACTTTGTAAGACGTGTGGTTCTAGAGTAGAAAAACTAGATAGTAGGACATTAATTATTTGATAAAAGCTATAAACATGTTGGCAAGTTATCAGGTTATCTGGGGACATGTTGTGGATTAAAATATTCCTAAATCAACAAAGTAAATAGAATCCTCTGGATGTAGAGACCTGGGTGTGAGGTATATTCTGACGTTTCATTGAGAACGTGGTCAAGTATAGATGAAGCTCCTGGATTTGAAAGATCATCCATGGAAACTCAAGCAGTAAGGAGAACATGTGCCTTCCAAGTCCTGCTACAAGCGATGCTCAGGGCCTGACTGGAGAGAGGAAAGGAGGTGGGGCGGACACAACACAAGTAAGGAAGGTGTTGAACTGCAAACCAGGGGAAGAGCTGCAGAATGACCAGAGATAAGCCAGGGCAAACATTCTGTGAGGCCCCTTAAGGACAGAGCAGCTTCGTTTGTCTGTGTTCTGTTGTTGTTTTGATGTTGGATGGAAATCACAGTTGAGAGTGGAAGAGACAGGCCAGAGTTGGTCATGGCAGGAACTGTGTAATGTTTAGAATCCTGCCAGTGTAAAGAGGCTGGTACAATGAGTATTGCCTAGATGACTCAAAGTAAGGAGGATACACGCGTGCACACGCTCACACACACACAAACACACACGCACGCAAACACTTATGTTTTATTACATATGACTATATAAATGCAGCTGAGGGTGCTCAAGTACGTCAGCAACAGTCTCTTTCCCCAGAGACACCTCAGAACAGAAAGATGGATAACATATTTCATGACTTTTTATGTCATCCAATCACATGCCAGTGAAGCACCTTTGGTTTTTTAGTTTGTCTTATGCTTGGTGTGGCTAGTTGAATCTGATAGAAGTGAAATGGTTTCTCTAAACTGGAGTTTGGTAACTGAGGAAATGAAAAGATCTAAACACAGGCCACGCCCATTTCCTTCTGCCCAAAGAGGAGTGGAAAGATATACAGTCAACTCTTTGTCCAGAACAGGCTGGTGCCAGCCGTAGTGGGTGGTTGTAAGGAAAATGGCAAGGCATTGATTGTTGCATGGCCTGGGGAGCCTTGCTGAATTTAATAAAGTACTCAGATTATAGCGTTTTCCGTTGTCGTTTTAAAATAATGACAGAATCAAATCACAGTACACTAAGCAAGGTTTCGAGTCTGAAAATGCACTTGAGGTGAAAGACCTGTGTGTGGGACTTAATAGGAAAATGAACAAATATTGATGAGGGTCTGAATGAACGAAACTCTCTCAGCACCGTCAGATGGTGAGCTGGTCCAGCCACCGTGCAAATGGGTTGGCAGCTTCTTAAAAACTAGATCTACCCCATGCTCTCTAGCACTACACCCATCTTGGGTGTTTACACAAGGCCTCAAGCCAGCATACCAGAGGCATTTGCACATCCATGTCTGCTGCAGCACTGCTCCTAGTGACCAAGTTGTGGCACCAGCCTCAGTGCCCAACAGCAGAAGTGAGTGTGGAAATTGTGGTGAATATACACAGTGGAATTCTTTCCAGCCATAAAGACCAGTGATGTTATGCCATTGGCAGGAAGGTGGATACAACTCGTTATTAAATGAATCATGCAGCAAGTAATTGTCAGGAAGACAGTGTGTATTTTTTCTTGTATGTGCTTCCTGGATTTTATATTGATACATAAAATCAAATATATATCACTTGAAAACAGAGGTGTAATTGTGTAGAGTAACAAGTAGTACTACCCA
Organism: Rhynchomys soricoides; assembly: GCA_019843965.1. Lineage (NCBI taxonomy): Eukaryota > Metazoa > Chordata > Mammalia > Rodentia > Muridae > Rhynchomys > Rhynchomys soricoides. The sequence goes on along the minus strand of JADRCH010000098.1, from coordinate 7,847,082 downwards.
GAGGGGTAAGGAAGAGAACCAGACAGCACAATAACTTGTATATAAAATATATGGAATGGGATCTCTTTAAAATGAGAAGCGTACTAGCAGGACCATCCAGCAGGTGAAAGGATTCTGCCACCAAACACTTGAGTGCAGTACCTGGGACACACATGCTGGAAGGAGAGACTCAACTCCACAGATTATCCCCTGACTCTCATACATGTGCCGTGGCACACACCCGTTCTCCTAGACAGCCTCTTTAACAAATAGTACCAGGGAACCAGTATCTATAAGTAACAGAATGAAACTCAGTCCTTATTTCACCAGGCACTAAAATCTATTACTATATCAGAAACTGTGATGTAAAACCATAAACTCTAAAAGTATTTGATGAAAACCTTGGCAGAGCTATACAAGGTGCATGCAGAGGCAAGGGCTTTTTGAAAAAGGCCCTGACTGCGAAGGCAAATGCTAAGAACTCAGCTGATACTGCGTGAAATTTAAATTCTGCTCAGAAAAGGGAGTGTGCAGCGGAGAGAGGAGCCAGCTAGAGGAAGGGAGGTTAGCTTTGCCAACTGTTTGTCCTGGGAATCTAGAATCTATAATGAACTCCAAAAACTAAGTTCCCCCAGAGCATCTAATCAGCAAATGGGCTAATGGATTGACTATGTATTTCTCAATGGAAGAGGCTATTCAATAAGCATGTGAAAATATTCTTCACCATGAGGACATTTTGAAGTAAAATTACATTGAAAGTCTAAACCATCCCAGTCAGCATGTCTGTTATGAAGAAAACCAAAATTCTGATGAGGATGTAGGAAGAGGAACCCTTGTACACTGTGATCGGAATTTAATCCAGTCCAGCTACTCTGGAAATCAGTATGGAGGTTTGAGAAAAGCTGTAATCAGAAGCAGAGTGTGTTGCAGCTAGTGTGAATGTTTTATGTTCCAAGTGAGCATGCGTAGAGAAGTTTGCACAGCCATGTTCACTGCTGCGCTATTTGTAGCAGCTAAGTTTTAGAACTCGCCTAAGTGTGCAGCACCAGAGGAACCGGCAAGGAGAACTTGACACAAATGCAGAGTAGATTTTGTTCAGCGTAAAGAGTGAAATTGTGACATTTGCAGAAAAATGGATACACTGGGGACCGTTATGCTAAGTGAGAGAGACAGAGACGAGACAGAGACGAGACAGAGACAGGCAGAGAGAGGGAGAGAGAGATCAGTACTAGGAGGAGTACTGTGAAGGGAGGCAGCTATCCAAAGTGAGGGGAAGGTACAGAACTGGGTAAGAGAGTGTAAGTGAGGTGAAAGCAGCCAGAGGAGGTGTGTGTGTGTGTGTGTGTGTGTGTGTGTGTGTGTGTGTGTGTTGCACCAAGAGGATGGTAGGGAATGTGACAAGGACGGTAAATAAAAGGAATATAATGACTTGTAACAGTGTCACTGTGAAACCCATCAGTGTGTATTGTAACTAGAAAATATTAGTGAAAACAAACAGAAAACACTTAAAAATCTCCTCAATGTTTGAAATAGATTTGTGCAAGTTTATATCTCAGTATGTATAGCGAAACTGTTTGACTTTTGTAGTTGGATTAACTGAGATTAAGGGTATATACGTTCACCTCGGTGAAGTGGCTTTATTGTTCATTTGTACAGTCCTCTGACCTTCTGAAACTTACAGTTCTGGGAACCTTCACAAGCTTCAGACTTTATTTTCTGTGAAATAATCTTTTTAAAGTTTGTGTCCACTGGCTCCTTGAGGAGTGATAATAGGTAATGAAATGTACTATGCTCTTCCACAAGAATCCCTGTGTGACATCCTTAGCAAAGAAAAGCAGTTGTTGTCATGTGTTAGACACTGTCTTGCCTCCTCCCTTCTGGGAAGCTGTGAGTCATTGTTAGCCCCACGTGTCAACTTGACACAAACCTAGAGTCACCAAAGAAGAGAGAAACACAGTTGAGTGACTGTCCTGTGGCCGTGCCTGTGGGCATTTTCATGATTGATAATTGTTGTAGAAGGATCTAGCCCACTGTGAGCTTTGGCTGTATAAGAAAAGTAGCTGATGCTGAGCCTTGGCTTCCCTAGTCGGGGGACCGTAAGCTCTGACATAGAGCCTTGCCTCCCCACATTGCTCTTGGTCCTGGTGAGGGATATAATTTCTGTAATGACAATATAAATGGTTTCCATGGCCCATTTACACTGTCATTACAGGAATTACATCCCTTAGCTCAAAAAAATCCAAAAGCAAAGCAAAGCAAAGCAAACTCCCACAAATACAAGGGGTGGTTTTTTCTAATTTAAACAGTGAGAACTAAGAGTTTTTCAAAACTACTTGTTTTGGTTTGCTTTCTGTTGCTGTGATAAACAACATGACCAAAAGCAATCACATTACTGCCCTAACTAGTTCACACTATCATTTAGCTTTTTTTGTTATCCAGTTCAGCAAGTTAATCTAAGTTGAGGGGCAAAAAGAAACAGTGGGTGAGCTGGTGCAAAGTTTAGGAAGCACACTCTAGGCCAGGCATAGTCAGTCGTACCTGGCATCCCAGTACTCGGGAGGACAGGTCATGAAGGTTGCTGCGTCTTCAATGCCAGCCTGGGTTAGAACATAAGACTTTTTATAGAACAACAGGAAAGCATTATATATGGATGAGGGTGCAGATTTGAAATTGGACAGATTAAAGGCAGTGTTTTCAAAACAGTCTCCTGTTTCAGCAGTTTTTAATCATTCTGTGTCATCCTGGAGCTATAGGGTTGATTGCTGCACTGACTATTAAAGCACAGAATGTTCTCTCTGTTTATTTGTTAATGGGATTACTTTAAACGTTTAGAAGTTAGTTGTTTACCTTTAAATCATGCAATTTTGAAGTTTCCAAGAACTTTTAAGAGCAAGAGTGTTTTGTTTCCCCTTATAGTGAATTACCCGAGAGAGAAGAAGGTGAAGGAGAGGAAACACCAAACTTCAGCCACTGGGGTCCACCAAGAATGTAAGTAGATGCCATTCCTGTCCTCAGTGCAAGCACACCCTTGCTCCTCAACTTATTTAATGTGCTGGCTAGTCTTATGGCAGCTTGACACACGCTAGAGTCATCTGAAAGGAAGAAACCCCAATTGAGAAAATGCCTCCATAAGATTGAGCTGTAAGGCATTTTTTTAAATTAGTGGTGGAGGTGGGAGGGCCCTACCCATTGTGGGTGGTGCCATCCCTGTGCTGGTGATCCTTAGTTCTGTAAGAAAGCAGGCTGAGTAAGCCATGGAGAGCAAGCCAATAAGCAGCATCCCTCCATGGCCTCTGCGTCAGCTCCTGCCTCCATGTTTCTGCCCTGTTTGAATTCCTGTCCTGATTTCCTTCAATGATGAAAAGGGATATGGAAGTTTAAGCCAAATAAACCTTTTCCTTCCCAACTTGCTTTTTGGTCATGGCATTTCATCACAGTAATAGAAACCCTGATTAAGACACTTAGTCACTGTAATTGAGACTTTAAGTAATCCTCTGTGCTGAGTTCTAATTCCTTCCCCTCTTGCAGATTGCTCACACGTAGATATGCTTGTCAGACCACCCATGTTTTGTGATTATTTAAGTCCTTCAGTAGCTCCCCTCCCTGTTTTTATGCTGTGTTAATTCCAGCACCACCACCATCCAATCTATCATCATTTTGCACTTCTGAGTTTTGTCTTACAGACTGGGGACATATTTTATGAATAGTTTTTAAATTGAGTTGACTAATGGTCATGCTTCTATAGGTAAAGCAAAATTTATACAGGAGCAAATTTTATTTTATACTTTTTTTAAAGTCATTGGATAAAACCCAAATATTGTTTAGGTGTGTGTTTATGTATATTGGACACATGCCTATAATCCTAGCATGTGAAGAATTCCAATTGAAGATCCTCCTAGCTATGGTGAGAACCTGTGTCAAATAACAATGAATCCAAAAGTAAACAAGCAAACAGAAACTATGACATAGAAGTATAAAGCAAATAAAGGTGGCCTTCTACAAAGAACCTCACACTTATACCTTCTCACTGGGAAAAGCAGTGTACACAGTAGCGAGCTTATTTTACTCTGAAAAGCTGAGGCTTCATGTACTGGTTGGTTTTGTGTCAACTTGACGAAAGCTGGAGTTATCACAGAGAAAGGAGCTTCAGTTGAGGAAATGCCTCCATGAGACCCAGCTTCAAGGCATTTTCTCAATTAGTGATCAAGGGGGGAGGGCCCCTTGTGGGTGGTACCATCTGTGGGCTGGTAGTCTTGGGCTCTATAAGAAAGCCAGCTGAGCAAGCCAAGAGAAGCAAGCCAGTAAGCAGCATTCCTCCATGGCCTCTGCATCAGCTCCTGCTCCTTGACCTGCTTGAGTTCCAGTCCTGACTTCCTTTCGGGATGAACAGCAGCATGGAGGTGTAAGCTCAATAAACCCTTTCCTCCCCAACTTGCTTCTTGGTCATGATGTTTGTGCAGGAATAGAAACCGTGACTAAGACACTTCATTAAAATGAATATGTGCTCTCTTGAGTCTTTACCTCTTTGTTATTTTCTCAGAGTCTCTGCTAACACTGTGCTATAAATGAAATGTCTGATCATTTCACAGTAAGTCTTAGCAAACTCGTCTTCGAATGTCAAGAGTTGTAATTTGAGAGATCTACCTTTTTAAAATTTCAACTTTCTAATGTCATAAAGCATGGGCCATGGGCCGTGCCATAGACAGAGCACTTACACAGTGACAGTGCGGCCGGTGAAATCACCTTATTCAGCAGTGTGCTTTCTTTTCCTCTTTTACAGTGTTGAAATTTTTAGAGAACCTAATGTGTCTCTTGGCATCAGCATTGTTGGTGGACAAACAGTTATAAAACGCCTCAAGAATGGAGAGGAACTCAAGGGTATATTCATCAAACAAGTGTTAAAAGACAGTCCTGCAGGAAAGACCAATGCACTTAAAACTGGAGATAAAATTCTTGAGGTGAGTGAGGTTGAAACAATGTTTTACTTGAAACATTTGAATCAGTAAAAGGATCACTTAGGCCAACTTGATTTTAGTCTGATTGCATGGTGTTGGTAGTGTCTGTTTGTGGTGCCTTAGTTTGTACACTACATGCATGAACTTCTCTAGCTTGTGGGGGAGGAGCAAATAAAATGATAAGGCAAGAACCCCAGCTGATTGACGGAGTTAGCACAGCGCTGCGTGTAGGACAGGTGGACACCTGCTTCCCCAGAACCTTTAGCAAGTTCTGGTTTTTGTGCTTTTGGCTTGTCTACAGAAAGATGACTTTGAAAGGGGGAAACCATGGTTCCTATGTTTTCAGTTTTATGAGAGACAACCTTACTTATTTTTAAGATTTATTCATTACTTATTATTTTATACATAGGTGTGTGTGTGTGTGCTGCATGAATTACGTGTATCATGTGCATACAGGAGACTGCAGAGGCCAGAAAAAAGCTTTAAATACTCTGGAACCTTTGAGCTACAGGTGGTTATGAGCTGCCATGTAGGTGCTGGGAACTGAACCGGGGTCCTCCACAGGAGCAGCAAATGCTCGTAACTGTTAACACATCTCTCCAGCCCTGGGAGCTAAAATTTAAATGCACAGAAAAACACTAAATGTGCTCTGAGGTCTGAGTGGATATTTGCATTGGGCTTGCTAGATGATTTCAGAGTAGATATCTAGTTCCATGTAGCGCAAGTTAGCCATGAACCTGTTTGTAGCTGAGGCTGGCTGTAAACTCCCATTCTCCCCACTTTCACCTCCTGCCAAAACAACAGGTGTCTCTCTCCATACCCAGTGTACAGTTACCAAATGCAAACAGACCTTTACTTCTCTGGAAGTAAATATGTGCAAATGTTATTTACCTGGGTTTTATGCTAAGTCCATTTTTCAATTTGAAAAGAGCTATCAAGCTATTTTCAGGATTGACAGCTATTTTATATTCTTACAATCCATGAGTAAATGATCCAGTTTGTCTGCTCTGTTAATATAGAGACACTGTTGTCAGTTTGGCATTCTAACAGGTATGTAGAGGCACCGAGTCGTGGTTTTAGTTTGCTGCTCAGTCCTCCCTTGGCCGGTGTGTGTTTCCATGTGCTAATCCTCTCTGGTGGATTGCCTGAGCATGCTTCCTACATGCTTTCAGGTGGCCTGTTGCTTTATCTTCTGTAAGTTAGAAATTTGGGAGCCAGAAAGATAAATCAGGAGTTATGAGACTTTGCTTCTGTTCCACAGGACCTGATATGTTCCCAGCTCCTTCATCAGGCTGCACACACTGTTTATGGCTCTAGTTTCAGGGAATCTGATGCCCTCTTGTGATCTCTTTGAATATCAGCACACATGTGACATGTACATACATACACATAAATAAATCTCTAAGTAAATAAAATGATTTTCCCCTTTGTTTTTACTCAAAGCCAGTGATGAGTTCTGTCTCATATTGTAAACACCTGTCTTTAAGCAAGGATAAGAAAGATCTAGATACTTGAGAAGAACTCTATATAAAGTTAGGGTTTATTTCTCAGAAGTATGTCTTCACCATGTGAACAGTTGAGTTCCTGCATTTCAATGCTAAAGCTGAGAAGAACCAGATTTGCTGTTCAGTGTGTCAGTGTTCCATTTGTCTCTGGTTTCCCATCAGTCATTTCAGTCTTGCACTAAGGAACACCTGCATTCATCCTTCAGACCTGTTCTTCATCCCCTTGAAGCAATGCACTCACCACTCCACTGACTAAAGTTAAGGCATTGCTAGGTTTGGGATTTGAAACCCTGTGCTTTTAGAGACTATGGGTATGCTAGTAAGTTAGGCTCTCTGAGTTTCCAGATAGGGAACCCTTTATCTGAAAGTTACAAGCACTGTTAATAAAAGAACTTGTGTATGTTTGGACGCTTCTGTTAGCACAAATTACAAAATAGTTTCTGGATGGTGATGATAGGTTAAATAACTTGGTTTAATGGAGAGACTGTAAAAGTCTGGAAAGGTTCCTCATTCCCCTCTGAGGCATGCTTCTGTTACATGGAGCCATGTGCTGTTGCAGAGAGACGTTGGAATGGAACCATACCAGCTTCCAGTTTGGGGTCGTTATATGAAAGTGGGACTGTTATCCTGTAAGTGTCCTCCTTGCTGTCCCTCCCCAGCTGGAAGCATTATGTTAAGCATGCTGTCCATGAAACTGCAGAACATTTCATACGTAGCTAGCTGCTCTCGCTCCTTGGCTGTCATCTAATGTACTAGTTCCTGGCTTTTCTCACACATAGGATGACACACAGGAACTTGAGCTAGCTTTGTCCACAGTTTGGTGCCTTTTTAATCAGAATGCTGCTTGTGTGGTCTAGGTGTCTGGTGTAGACCTGCAGAATGCCTCACATGCAGAAGCTGTGGAGGCGATCAAGAGCGCCGGAAACCCTGTGGTCTTCGTGGTACAGAGCCTGTCATCCACTCCAAGAGTAAGTTCTGCGTCTTACTTCAACACAAGTACTCTGTTGACCCCTGCTAACTATGTCCCCCAGTCTTCCTGTGTGTTCACTGTGGCTTGGTTTTACTTGTAAAACGTATTGATTAGCTCCGTACAGATTTAGCCTTTCTCATCAGTCTCTCTATTTTTTTTTTTTTTTTTTTGGCCCAATTTTGATGTGCTGGCCAAAATTGAGTGGTGACCCTGTACATTAGCTTAAACAAGCCTGAGAATCACAGTGACCTGTTCCTGTTCCCTCCCTGCCTGCTTACCAGTTCTGCTAACATGGTGACACGCTTCTTCACTTTTCTCAGTCACTTACTTCAAAGCTAAAGAAGATCAGGAATAAATGCCTGTGGAGAAGCCAGCAGGTCTTGTGCATGTTTGAATCATGTAAATACAGACACATTGTCAGTGTGACTCTGTTGTAAGATAGGTTTATGACTCTCAATAGCCTTAAATCCTAGAAATGCAGTAATATATACTTCTGAACAGTAGAACTGCATAATTAACAGGATTAATCGTGTCTCAGTACTGTAATGTAGTCAGTCCTTCAGGGAATGCAGAAGCTAATACTTGTGTGGAAAACAACAAGTGGGTCACTGGATGCCCCAGCACCCCAGCTCTGATGCTGGGCTTTGCGTGCAGGAGAGCACTTTCTGCACACTAGGCTGCAGCCATGGCCATAGCGGACAGCTCTGTGGTTTCGCCATGCTCCACAGCAGTGCCTTTCCTTCTTAGTGTGTTGCTCACCCCAGCAAGACTAAGAGAGTGAACTGCATAAAGTCCTGTCATACTCATGTGATTTGAGATTCTAGTAGACTCTTGGGAGTCCACCTTTTAAACTGTATTTTATAATACAGAGAATGTACTTGTGGCTGTGCTTTTATTTCTAGAACTGCATTCAATAGGAAATTTACCTAGACTGTTCTTTGCCAAATGGCACTTCTAAAGAAACAACTGTGAGGGGAAATGAGTCAACAGGATATATACTCTGCCACCAACCTTAAGTGCCCTGTTGAAAATATTTAGAACATTTGATTGTGTTATAGATTCACCTAAAAATGTGGAGCCTCTAGTTGCTTTTGCTAGTAGCTGAGTTACAAGGCTTTTCATGGATGACATAAACTCAGCTGTAAAAGCAGGAGCATCTCCTCAGCATCCTCCCAGGCTCATGCTCCTGTCACTTGGTCCAAGGAGTAACACGGGCTGCCAAACTTCATCCTCTGTCCCCCAGCCATGGGTATGTGCTGACCGGTGGTGTTAGTCACCAGGCTTACTTGTTCCATTTTTAACCTGGTTTAGCACAGAGTAACTCCCAAGCCGATGACAAATCTAGTTTCATGCCTTTGCTAACAGGGTTTGGATTAATTACTGCCACAAGTCCTCAGGACTGAGTATGGCAGATGCAGACAGTGCCTTCATGTTTCCTTCTCTAGTTTGCAATAGTAGCCATAGAGCACTGGGCTTCATGCATGACAGGCACTGTACCTCGGAGCTGCACTCCCCCCCCCCTCCAAATTTAATTGTAGTAAATTAATTCCCAGTGCTAGGGATCAAACCCAGAGTCTCTCACGTGCTAGGCAAGCACCCTCCCCATGACCTTCCATCCTTAGCCCCTATTTTATTTGAAATAAAGTCTTCCTGAGTTGTCCAGACTTGTTCAAATTCCTGATCCTCTTACCTCCCAAGTAGCTAGGACTGTGAGTGTGGACCCCTTGCCCAGGTGTCTTAAACATTTTGACCAGTTAACATTAAGTTTTGAACTTTCTTCAAAGCCCTAAAAGAAGTCATATTCTAATGCTGTGCCACTCCAAGGACTAAAGTGTACAAGTGTTTTCACGCTGGACACTCCCATCAGCCACATGAGAACTGAACAGACACCCCATTCTGAACTTCTCAATCTCAGGAGTTTACAGCACGTCCCTTACTTAGCAGCTGTTCACTTGCCAGGAGAGCCTATGGTTCATGCTGCACTTCTCTTCAGAAAGTCTCTACACCAAGCTCATCTTTGCCATATATAACACAACTACTTTTGATGGCAGCGTGGTAGCATTGTGTGTATTTTTATATCCCCCACCCCTGCTTCCAATAATAACAAAAGCCTTTCAAAATTGTCCCATCTCCTCAGCCACCCCTTAAGCATTGTTAAGAATTAAAATTGAACATCATTTTTCTCTAAACACTTAGTGAATACAGCTATGTACTAAACCCATTTAATTCCTCCAGAAGCAGTGTACTGTTCTGTTTCCTTTTTCCAGCACCAAGGCTGTACTTTGTTATCACATGACTTTAAAGTGGTGCCCTTCCTTTCCTACATGTACATTTTCTGTGTTAACCATATAAATTCATTTTTCACTATTACATAAAATGCATGGCTTTCTATTTTCCTATAAAGCATAGTGCTTTTCTAAGTGTTTTATCTCTGCTTTGTCTGTGGTTAGCAAATACATATAACTTTGCTCTTCAGAATATAGGCATCATGAGAGGCAACTGACATTGTTCATCTTTTAGCTTCTGCCTGCATTTTCCCTCTGCCTGGTTTTGTCTTCAGAGGAAGCACACCATAGATTGTCTTGATTGTATTCTGACAAGAATCATCTGCCTATAGGCTACCACCTTGTACTCCAGCAGATTGTTAATGTATGTTGAGTGAGACAGAAGTACAGAGCACAGTGCTCACAAGGGAAGCTCTGACTGTACCTTAAGAAGTTTTTGCTTGAGCTGGAGAGATGGCTCGTGCTTAGAGCATTCATTTGCTGGTCTTGCAGAGGACCCAGGTTTGGTTCCTAGTACCCAGGTTGACTGCTCCAGGGGATCTGACATCCTCTTCTAGCCTTTGAGGGTACACATACACACACACACACACACACACACACACACACAACTAAGTCTTTTGAAGAACTTAGTACAGTTGTTTTATTGAAGTAAAACATTTCTGAGACCTTACTAATTCTGAATTAGTTTATTTAATGTAGTAAAAGTGAATGAAATTTCATCTTAAATTGCATTTAGTTCAAAATGATTTTCATATTCTGTAGTCAGGCAGTTCCTTTAATTTTCTGTAAAGGATTTTTTTTTTCCTACCTTCATGTCAGCCATCAGATTTTATGCCCTAATTATTTGTGTTAGCAATTTGAAGAATCTCAGAATCTCAGTAGTTATTTAATCTCCAGGACTAGGAAAAAACATGAATGTAAATACTTTATCTTTCTAAGATGTTTCATAGATAACATTACAAACAAACATTATTTGGGAAGTAGCAGCCACATGCCAGAGGCAGCTGCAGCAGAAGGAGAGCCAGGAGGACATGCCAACTCCTGGGCGTACCTTTAGCTGAACATGTTAGCTCACCAACATACTGGGCTACACCAAGTCCTAAGTAGCCCTGGAGTAAATGAGTGAATTCCTGAATTCTTGTCTTAAAATGCCATAAACCAAACAAAATTTAAAACCTGTGCTATTAGAAACAATAAGGATTAAAATTGTTTTTATACACTCAAGGGGGCTGGGGAGATGGCTCAGTGGTTAAGAGCACTGGCTGCTCTTGCAGTGCAGAGGGCCCAGGTTCAGCTGCCTATTAACTGTGATTCCAGGGAATCTGATGACCTCTTCTGACCTCCACAGGAAGTAGGCACACATATAGGGAACAAATATGTATGCAGGCAAAACACTCATACAACATAAATAAATATTAAAATTATGAACTTGAACATCATTCATTTATAAATACGTACTTACTGAATGCAACTAGGTATCAAACCCTGTCTACATACCACAGATAGTACCAAAAAAAAAAAAAATCACTCACTTCCTTCTTTCATTGGATAGAAGAAATAAATTTGTAATTTATTCTTCTGCTAACAGAAATAGTGAAATAATTAACAAGTCTGTGAAATCTTCTAAATAACAGATTTCAGTTGGGAGTTGAGATTCATGTTGAGGTTTGGTCTATTGCTGTGTATTGTAATGCTAAATTCTATACCGGAAGGTCTAGGCCTACTAGTGACTTCTGTTTAGAAGCTTTTGTTGTGCAAATCTTGTTCCTTGATATAAAACTATTGGTTAAGTAAAATTGACTACAGCCAATTCCTGGAGGAATTAGAGGTAGGTGGGTTTGGAGTGGCCTGGAGATTGGGGGGGGGGGGGTGCCGACAAGGAAGAGGGAGGAAGCCACCATGAGGGAGAGGAACCGTGACCATCACTTGGCCAGGAGAAACAGCAAGTATCTGGATACACCGCTGGGGAGGTAGCCAGGCTAACTTTTAGAAGAGTAGATTACTCTTCTAAAGAGTAGAGGGTGACCCCTCAGTATTTGTCAAAGCCAAATAAAATAACCACAGTCTGAGTCTCTTTTATTTGTAAGCTAGTCAGGGATAAGCTTAAATTGGTTGTACTACAGATTTCAGATGAACAAGGATTCCTATATTCTAGCATCTACCAGGTTACCACTGAAACTTCCTTTGCAGAATGAGATATTTAAGTGACAGTAGTCTAACTTTGTAGTGTTCTCTATCATCACCTTACACACAAATCTATAATTTCTTTGTTCTTGTGACATACATGATTTTATAATGCATGTCTTCTTTATCTATTTTTACTGATTGCCTTGAATTGAATTTCTCATGTATTTACCTTGAGATGAAGTCACTAGGTTTGTTAAGTTTTTACTGTCTAAAAACACAGAAATAAAGACTGAAGCTTGCTCAGTGCCAAGCCTGGCATGAGCAGTGGCACAGACAAATAAGCAGACAGAAAGGAATGTATTAAACTGCAGTTCAGGGCACCCCCCCTCCATCACCTGTTCTGAACTGGGAAGATGAGTTTGAGGCTAGCCTAGACTACATAGCAACTTCTAAACCTATCTGAGCTGCAGAGTGAGAAAAATCACCTCTACCACACTAACAACAAAACATCAGGAAGGTGGGGAGAGGGATGGGTTTCCTCCATCCCACCCTCTGTCCCTGGACATGGTCTTAGTATGTAGCTCTAGCTGGCCTGGACCTTGCTATGTAGACCAGGCTGGCCTTAAACTCACATAGCTCCTCCAGTCTTCACCTTTGGAGTACTAAATTAAAGGCATTTACCACCTTTTGTTTTCTTTTGAGACACTATGTCACCCAAGCTGTCCTTGAGGTCACTTGCAGTCCAGGCTTTGATTCTCTTGCCTCAGTCTCACTAGGGCTAGGATTGTGGGTGTGTGCCATCATAGCAAATTTAGGAAAAGACTTGTGCTTACTCACTTTTCTCCCCCCCTCTCCCACCCCCTGTTTCTTTGGTGGTGTAGGTCATCCCAAGTGTGAATAACAAAGGCAAAACACCTGCCCAGAACCAGGATCAAAACACTCCAGAAAGGAAAGCTAAGGTAATTGCCCGCCTCTGGGGGAGGCTTTGGTTTCTGTTTGCATAGCTGAGTAGTGGTGGTGAGAGTGCTGAGGTATCCTGTGGGTTTCCGATGGGTGTGAGCTTGGTTCTGGATGAACCATGAGCCAGGTGAAGGTGACTTGTGAAAAAAGCACAGTCAGCCAAGGACATCTGTAGCTCTCTTTCCTGGTTGGTTCTGCTGGCTGGCTGGCCATTTCCAGTGCATGCTGCTTGTAACTGGAAGTTTTCCTGTACACGTTGCTTTTCCCCTAGAAGAACCACATCATAATTTACCTATACTGGGAAAAATTGTTTTCATTATCAGTCAGAAATAATCACCCACTTTGTTTTCCTGTCTCTATTCTCATAAAATTTATTCACCTAAAAATTATCTTAAGGTATAGTGTTAGGATGCTTCTTCATTTTTTTATCCCATCAAAGAAATTGGCTCATTATTTTAAAATAGGATTTATAGTACAAGCCTGCCTTGGCTGGAATTGTGGAGGGAGGTTGACTTCTGAGCTTGCTCTTGATCAGCTCATCTATCCCAGCATGCTTTGCTCCTCAGTTACTGACGTGAGCTCAGGTCCCAGCTCCCATGTCTGACAGCTCACAACTGCCTATAACTGCATATCTGAGGCATCTCTGTTTAATTAGTTCTAGAAGGTGGGCATGCTTGAGCATCTCACTGGGACTTCCACAACTGTCCATATATATTTTAGGAAAAAATAATAAAAACAGTATTCATATAACTATGCAAATGTGCAGGTACCAAGTATTTATTAAACTCACTATTGAGAGTGACAAGAGATGGTGAGCATGCTTCAAGGAACAGAGAATCGAGTAGGTAGGGTTCCAGTTTAGATATAAAATTAGTTCATGTCTTCCAGGACAAGAAAACTGTAACATTGGTGCTATCTTTTTCCAAGACAGACAATTTCCCTCTCTCCCGCACACAATCCGTATGCACTGCTATCGAGTGAGAACCATGTTCAGTAGTTAGAGTGGCACATGCTTGAAACCCCAGAATTTGAGAGATGGAGTTCAGGGTCATCCTTGGCTACAGATAGAATTAGAGGCCAGCGTGAGCTGTATCACATTGGGTTATATCTCAAAAAAATAAAAAAAATAAAAAGAATTGCTTGCATATCACAGTCATTTTGTAAAAGTTCATCTTTCACACAGCAGTATAATTACATGCAGTTATTAGACACCCAACAAACATGTATGGATGCCACCATGTGCCTGGGACTGAAGTCGAAGCTGCCATTCAGTGTGACTTGTTCTCTGTTAATGGAGCTGCCATCTCCTGGCCTATTTCAACATTGGGAGCTCCAGTCTTCTCCACCAATGGCCAGCTTGGCGGTGTGCACACCCTTATTTAATGTGCAGCAGGAAGGTGCCCCAGGGGACTGAGCATGGCACACACCTTAATCCCAGAAGTTAAGCAGAAAGATGGTGGGTTCCAGGTCAGCCTGGATTGGGACATACTTATTTTGTTTTCTTTTCTCAAGAGTGCTGACAGAATATAGTTGAATTAGCTGGAATTCTTAATTCTCAGTAGGACTTTCGGCCCCTGACCTCGCTTTAACAATTGTCTTTGACATTGAAGGCTTGGACCTGAGAAAAGAAGGGTTTTTTGGGGGGGGAGGGGGTCATATGATTTTTTTTCTTTCACTTAAAGAATACAGCTGTCACCTTCTCGCTTGCTTCTTAATGTTTCTACATTTGACTTCATCACACTTGTGTTCTGATATTTTGTATTTCCCACACATACAATCACTGATTTCATTAGTCATCGTACTCAAGATGTAGGTGCACTTGCTTTTATGGATCCCAGATAGTGCCTTCTTTTCCGGAGGAATTCACTGCATGGCTTGCCTATAATGGGCCAGTATCCACTCAGCAGAGATACTTTACATTAGTGGTTGAACTCACTTTATTGAAGTCCTGTAGGAAGACAAATCCCAGTCTAGTCATTTAGGTTTGTCAAGGGTTTGGGCATCTCAGCTCCTACCTGCAGCAGCTGGCGGCTCTGTAAAGGTTGGCATGTTTCAGTTTTTCTCTCGTTCAAGAATGTGTCTTCATTCTGGGAAGGTAATTTAACAATGAAATTTTGTTTCACTTTAATTATAAGAGTTACATATTGTGACTCAAACTATGTTATTTGCAATATAAATTCAGAGCACCTTTATGCAGAAATAATTATTCATTTTAACCACTTCTCTTTTAACATTAAATGTGTATGACTAGCTACAAACTACAGAAGAGCACTTTGCCACTTATAAAATCTGGTATTTCAGATTTTATAGAATAATCTGTAATTCTTACAATGAAAAACACCTGGATCATTGTAAAGTTGATACATGGGGTTATTGTTACCTTTATGCTTATTTTGAGAATCTATGATTATTTTGTTACTGATGCAAAGAATTGAGTTTCCTGGTAGAAAGCAAATGTACATGGCTTCCTTTCTTAAGGGACAGGGATGTGTTCTTCTGAGAAGGGCAGTGCTCTTCAAAGCTATGCTTTTGAATTCTTCTTTGGTACATTGCTGTATTAACATAAAATTACTTTTATAAAATAAGAGGAGCTGGAGGAAATAAATTATGTTTATTTTACAGTACTCTTGTTATGGTCTAAGTCACCTGCATCCAGACTATGTTCAGATTATCCTTTTTTGTCATTGAAGAAGATTGTATAAAAACAATTAACCCTCTTCCTGACTTTGTACCCTCAGAGGCCTGGAACAGCCCCACCTCCAATGAAGCTGCCCCCACCTTACAGAGCTCCATCTGCAGACACTGAGGAAAGTGAAGAAGACTGTGCCCTGACCGACAGTGAGTTCCTTTGCATTATTTAGAGTAGATGCAGAGTTTATTGAATTGTACCGCCATGACTATTGTGAATCACAAATACAGGGTCACGTCTTCAAAGATGTGCATGAGCATGTGTTAAAAATAAAGTATTTTATCTTCGAAACTCCTGTGGCTTTTATTTCCTAAGCTTTTCTATTTGAAATTAACAAAGGACACTTAAGAAAACTATGTTGTATGATGCTTTAATTTTACTAATTGGTTGTGAGTCTCAAATGCTGAGCCCTTAGTATTGGGTTTTGGCCCTAACTGTCTGAGTCGGCATAGGTGCCGGTTCTGCCTTAAAAGGAAGACTGCTGTTCCTCAGGTAACAACACAGGGCCTCACCATGTCTTATGGAGGCATTGGGAATTTGTTTCGTGATTTTATTTTGCAGTAGTTGAATCAGCTATGCCTTTGCACAGTTTACTAGAGGCCATATTTAAGGAAGTCACATTTCCTTTTGCGTGTTCAGTGTGTACAGTTAAGCCTGGTTGCCATTTATATAGCTTCTTCTGCGGGACATAGAAGTGATTTGAAAAGTAACTAGTGATGTGCCAGCAGTTTGTACAAAAACCTGTGACAGGCATTTTCAAGGATGAATTTGTGTCCTTTGAATATAGGTGTATATTACATCTTTCTTTAAAGATTTTTCCTACTTCAATACAGGAAAGTATTTTGATGTAAAAATAGAGAGTTGAAAGCAGGCTGTAGCACTTGTTAGCATGTGTTAAGTGCGGCCTCTTCTCTAAGAGTGCTCAGTCAGTACTTCAAGTGCTGATAGTGAAGGCTGGATGAAGGAACAGGTTTCCACAAGCCACATGGTGCATCTCTAAAAGGCTTTGGTATTCTTGATGCTACTTGTGATTATTAACCTCACTTTGTTATTTTTATAAACAGGAATGAGTAGAAATCTAACTGACAGTCAAGTTGACTTGATGGAGGTTTGACGTATATTCTGTGGCTCTATAAAGCCCTTTGTCTTGCTTCAAAGCTTGATTGAGTGCAGTCTGCTGTGTAGAAATGTTATCAGCTGTGAACTGAAGAAACAGCTCCTCTTTCCTTGATGGAGTCACCAGCATAGGCGGGGGACACAGTGCTGCAGTGCCAGATCAGGGTCCTCTTGTAGAGAGCCACCGGTGCAGGTGCTGGTGGGTGAGCTCACGCTTGTTCTCATACAGATGCTAACACAACTGCTTATAATGCTTATTCTAATCTATTTGTGGTTAACTTTGCTCATCAGCAAGGGACTGGGTGTCCTACAGTACTCTGCTTCCTATGAGCAGAGAAACTGGAGTTCAGAGAAATTAAGGAGTGTGTTCGATATCATACAGCTAATAAGTAGTAGGAATGGGGTTTCCACACCGGCACTATGAAGAGCCTCGCTGCTGCGTAAAATGCCAACTGTCCAAACAAAGGTACAAAGGGGTGTGGACTTCTCACTTACAACACTTTCATACTGTAAGATATGAGGGACAGCATCCTCTTCCCCAAGTCATGATTGCTACAAACCCACATGCACACAGCGGCAAGAACAACAGAGACACCAATTTATATTAAGTGTCGAAAGGCTTGTCATTTCTCTTCACTACAGAAACTTATTTTGTGGTTTCTCCAGCAAATCCATTTTCTAAGACTTTTCTCTACATTCCTTTGTCTGTGGTGTTTGTCATTCTCAGTGTTTACACCCCACCCATCTTCCACACCACTGATTGTACTGTTGACCTCCAGAAGTACTGCAAAACTCACACAGCGTGCCTACAGCCTAAGCCTCTGGCCTCCTGTGCTCTTTAGAATAGATCTCATAGGTTTTCTTTGTTCTGTAACCCTTACTAATATAATTTAATATTTGGTTCATCTGCCTAAACTAAAAGTCAATCAAGTTGCTGTTTATCTCACTTTTATTGTCTCAGTAAAATATATTTCATTTTATGAAATATATTCCATAACTTTCCCCAGGTCTGTAGCTGCAAGTGTGGGTCTTAAATTCACCCAGTGGCCCACAAGGCAGTGCTGATTTATAAGAAAGATCACAGACGTGAGAACACAATGCTGCAAAGCCCACTAGATGGGTTTATTAGTTGGTTAGTTCTGGACTTCATGTAGGTAAGGTTTGTTGAATGGATACTATGGGTGGGTAGAAACATTTGAGATGTCTTAGGAAAGTGACAGGAAATGTTCTTCTCATTGGCTAATATTCTAATGAGGGAGAGATATAACAAATAGTCAGCTAGTTTAATAGTAATTAGCATGGAGTAAAATACAGTGGGAGTAAAATTAAATATAAGATACTAAAGGTAATATGAGAAAAATCAGGGCATTGTGTGAGAGCACGTTAAGGCGAATGGTTCAGAGACTAAGATAGGATCCTTGAGACATGGAGCTATGGAAAACACTGAGACTGCCATGCAGCAACATCTTAACCGTGTGAATCAGCTGCCTGTCCCTGTGAGAAAACGCTAGGGAAAATCAACTGTTTAAGAGGAAACAGTTTCTTTTCACTCAACTTTAAAGGTCTCTGATCAGGTCCCTTAATCTGTTGATCTGAGCCTGTGTCTGAAACACATCGGCTAGAAGCATTTGACTCAGGAGCTGTTCAAATCATAGAGGATGGAAAAGAGGGGGGGACAGGGAGAGGAAATGAGAGACTTGAGGTGGAATAAGAGAGAGGGGAGAGCCTGGGTATGAGCATTCCTGCACCACCGACTTTAGATCCCACCTAGAGTGTACAGGGCCTCCCAACAGAGCCATATACTGGCTACCATGCCTTAACCATGAGACTTTCATGTTTTAGGCTTATTTATTTAATCTTACATGCATATTTGTACTGCATCATATGCATGCTTGGTGCTCACAGAATTCAGAAGAGTATGTCAAATTCCCTAGAAATGGGGTTATGGTTGTTAATGAACTAGCATGTGGGTACTGGGATTTGAACCCGGGTCCACTGCAAAAGCAGCCAGTGCTCTTAACCACTGAGCCATCTCTCCAGCCCTAACAAATGAGATTTTGAGAGACATGTAAGGTCTAAACCATAACAACCAGCAGAGGTGCATGTGTGGAAATATGCATGTATATTTGAGACAAAAGTTGCACAGATACTACTTTACAATATGATTTATTTTGTTCTTTTTTTATCCCTTGTTTGGTTTCTAAGTGCTGGTTATAGGTGATTTATTTATAGTAAACTTTATTATAAAGTGTTTATATAATAACCTACATTATGGGAAATACTAGTCTAGACTTACAGCTTTCATATAGTGAAGATTGACAAGCACTGACTAACAGTCCCACCTACAGACTCTGAGTCCTTAGATGTAGGAGAACCTAAAAAGTAATATTTCTAAACAGTTCTTTGCTGATTCTACAACTTCAAACCCAAGAACCACCTTCTGAAAACTGTTGATGGGGATGCTAGAGTCATGGAAGCTGATGAATTTAATCATGTGAGGGCTAAAGAGATGGCTCAGCAGTTAAGTGTGCATACTCCTGCAACACAATGGAACTGGTCCCAGGTGGCTTACCCTAACCCTAACGCTAACCCTAACCCAACCCCTGCAGCTCCTGGGGGTACAATGCTTCTATTCTCTGTGAGCACCTTCTCTGGTGCATATGCCCACACATACACATAATTAAAATAATCTTTAAAAAGCAATATGGGGATAGCTCTGCCTGGTGATCCAGCGAGGCCATTTCCAGAAAACACTGCGTGAGCTTCTAAAACAGTGTTTCTGGGATGCTTCTGTTATTGTGTGACATGCTGCTGAGGAGGTAAGGATGCCACAGACACAGGCAGCTGCTGGATTTAGCACAGTGATTGGTAAAGAAGAGCAAGGGTTCTTACTAACACAGCCTTAGTAAGTAGTGCTCACATTGTCAGAAGTAAGTACTACACCTACTATCCACTGCATAACATATGAGACATTGGGTTCTAGATGCCTTACCTTGCCATATTGAACATATGTCATGACATACTAGAGACCAATTGTAAAAAAAATCTTATCCCTGTAAATTAATCAAAGTTGCTTGAGCTTTAATTAAATTTATGAAACAAGAATTGAGAAGCGATATACTACATTAGCACTTAGCTGTTGGCAATGCTACCATTATCAGAGTTTGCAGGATTTCTCTGTGACATGCACTGATACTGTAAAACTGTTAAGTTAGCTCTAGCAATCAACTTGAAACAGCCTAGAGTCACTGAGTAGGAAGTCTCAATTGAGGGACTGCCTGTGGGCATGTTGGGGGGGGCGGTGTCTTTATTAATTGATGTAGAAGGGCCAGCTCTACTGGGCAGGTGATCCTGAGCTGTGTAATAAATAAAGTTAGCTAAGCGTAAGTCTTGCAAGTGAGACAGCTAGCTAGCTGCATTTCCCCATTGTTTCTGCTTCAAGTCCCTGCCTAGTTCCTGCCCCGACTTCCCTCCATGGTGTACTGTGACCTGGAAGTATAAGCCAAATAAATCTTCCTCCAAGTTGCTTTTTGTTTTGGTGTTTGTCATAGAACCAGAAAGCAAATTCCAACAGTGTGGAATAGCCTTGTGAACCAAAATGGAAAACCATGTTTTGTCAGGGTTTCAGTATCACCAAGGTCTTGGGGATCTTACTTACTCTGTAGTGACTTCTGGGTGTTTCTAGCCTTCTCTTCTCTGTCTCCCACTCAGATTTGTGTTTGGCTATGAGAAAGATGGCCTAATTTTTTTCCTACCACCCTTTTAAATCCTTGCAGCAAAATGAAATGCTAGGCCCTGCCCAAGGCTGGTCCTATAGTTTCTAGTCTCAGTTTTGGTTTAAGCTCTTAACTGTCTCCCATCTCCCCTCCCCAACCCAAACTGGTGGTGTTTAATTTTTCCCTTCATGACAAGTAATACAGACGCATGTTTATTCCCAGGCCCCATGTTTGTAGCTGCATGCTTCATCTCATAGTGTCTTAGTGAGGTTTACTGTTGCTATGATGGAACACCATGACTAAAGGAACTTGGGAGAAAAGGGTTTATTTCACTCACAGTTCTATATAACCATGCATCATCAAAAGTAGTGAGGGCAGGAACTCATGCAGGGCATGTGCTGGGAAGCAGAAGCTGATGTAAAGGCCATGAAGGGATGTTGCTGACTGACTTGGTCCCCATGGCTTGCCCAGGGTGGGCATTACCACCCCAGGACCACCTGCCCAGGGGTGGTAATATCTACAACGGGCTGAGGCCTTCCCCACTAATGAAGAAAATACAACCAGATCATATGGAGGCATTTTCCTCTCTGATGACTCTAGCTTGTGTCAGGTTGACATAAAACTAGCCAGTATACATAGTTACAATAACATGGTAACAGACCAAGGTTTATTGAGGACAGAGTGTATGGTATATTTCTCCTTAAAGCTTCAAATGCATTCCCATTTGATATTCAAAAGACTTTGAAGGCTGTTAGATCTTCTTGTTTCACTTCTTGTCAGCTTTGGAAGCTGCACCTGATTCTTTAGTCCAGTAATACTGGCTAAAGCCCATGACCTTTACTTTCTGTGTGAGAGCATTTAGTATAGTATAGCTTTCAGTGGAACTGTCAGATTAGCATGTCTTCCTTCCTAAACTCTCTTCAGTTCCAGGAGATGGGTGGGTACAGAACCTATTTTTTTGGTGGGTGCATTGAATTTCAGTAGTGGAAACATTCATGACAGAGGGTGTCTGATCCCAGTAGGACACAGTAGGGCTGGCAGAGAGTGCTGTGCTGCTGCACAGGGGCCTTTCCTGCTGGCTCCAGCATCTGGCCAGTGTCTGTGTGCTCCTTTCATTTTTAACGATTAAGGTATAATTACATCGTTCCTTCTTTCCTTTACTTCCTCTTTCCCTCTCAAAATCATCACCTCTTTTTTATTGTTATTCATATATATAAATATAACCTTCTGAGTCCATTTAGTGTTGCTCATATGAATACAGTTTCAGGGCTGACTTTTCGCTATCTGCTAACCAATCCGGGTTCTCAACTCTGGGGGAAGGTAATTCTCTCTCTCCCTCAGCAGTCCATGTTCCCTTTCTCTAGGGGTGGAGGCCAGAAGCCTGACTCATTTTTGTGCTTGCTTCAACCCACCTCACCCCAGCTGCTGGCTGGAAAGGCCAGCCTAGGGCTAGAAACACACAATAAGCTGCTCTTGAGTTGCTTCTTGTTACCTAGCTTTCAGTGAAGAGCAGAGGTATAAATGCAGCCCTATCCTACTCTGGTGGAATCCTTCCCTTCCCTGATAAGATAATTCCAAGGTAGACTTCTTTGTGGTTTGCTTTTTCATCTTGCTTTTCCCTTTTTCTGGGTTGGTTATGGGCTATAATGTACTTCTGTGGCTTCTCTAGTCTCTACTTGCCACCAGTTATGTGTTACTTACTTGAGTACTTACCCAGCACTTTATTTCAGTTGTGAAGCATACTGATAACCTCACATGGTGACCGGGTTTATGCAAATTATACAACATAGATTATCAGACATTACAGCTTTATGTTTTGCCTCAATTCCTGTTTATATTTCATTGTTTCATTTTAGATTTGTTCTGGTTTTCTGAAATAGTCTTATTATGTAGGTCAGGCTGATCTTGAACTCATGATTCTCTTGTCTCAGCTTCTTGCATGCTGGGCTTATGAGAAGTAAAGTTTATTAACAAAACTGTTACAGAGAACTCAAGTATTTATAAGTGTAGAAGTGAAAACTGATAAAAACTTAGTGCACAAGAACTCAGACAATAACTGTTGACCCTTACAGGGTGAGCTAGTGCACTCTGTAAGAGCTGTACAGCCGCTGCCTCTGTATTTAATACTCGGTGTGTCTTTGTTAAATTATTCCCCAAAGTTTGGTTATCAGCAGTTAGTTGCTCCATATCAGACGTCTTCAAAAGCTCTTGATGTGCATATATAAAATCAAGTACATGTACTTTTGGTGTTTAAAAATATTTTTGCAGGAAATTCTTGTATGTTTTCATTCAGGGATGAAAACCATGTCTCAAACAAACAAGATCTGTGTTTAAAAGAATACAAGGGCATTGACTAGCACTACCGTCCTAAGAAGCTAGCAGAGCATGGAGCTCAGTCCCGACACTCCTCCAAAACACAAGGACACAAAGAGCAGTTACAGATGACGCAGTTGTCAGTCTCAAAGATTTTAAATCTAAAATTCTTTTGGCTACCATATGCAGAAGTATATATGAATTATGCCTGTACACACGCACGCGTGCACACACCCCTTGTCACTATTGTCCACTTAGAAAAGGTTATATAATTCCTAATAAGAGAAAAACTAGAAACCATAGGGGCACTGCAGTCAGCAGTGTAAACAGCTGGGATATCCAGTGGCTGTGTTTGCCCCACACTAGGGCTTTGGGTCTCTAAAGCTGTCCAGAAGAGTAATGTGATTTTAATCCAAATCCTAAGTGAAATATACTGTTGGTTAATATGAAAACTTGAAATTTTTTAAAGATTTATTTATTTATGTATATGAATACACTGTAGCTGTCTTCAGACACACCAGAAGAGGGCATCCCATTACAGATGGTTGTGAGCCACCATGTGATTGTTGGGAATTGAATTCAGGACCTCTGAAAGAGCAGTCAGTGCTCTTAACCACTGAGCCGTCTCTCCAGCCCAAGAACTTGAAATTCTTTTGACTTGTAAATGAAACTTAGTAAAATAAAAGAGAGTAGAGGACTCTACCTTCCACTGCTCTGATTGGCGGTTGCCGCATTCTGTGTAGAGCTTGTGCCATGTGCCCTGTCTTGGCTGAGTGATTCTTTGCTGTAGGACTGTCTTTGCATGGGAAGATACATATCAATACCTCAGGTCTCCATGGGCTAGATATGGCTAGATGGCAGCAGCACCATCCCACCACTTACATGTGACCATGGCTCCAGACATTGCCAAGCATCCACTGGACTCCGTAGAAATAGGAATTCAGTTGTCACTGGTTGGGACTTGAAGGGATAACCCTACACTCGGAAATGTTTTAGGGGTGGGGCTGAACTGCCCTCAGGCTTCCTGGAGGCTTGAGGCTTGTTCTAAAATTGATACGTTATAATGAACAAAAACTACGGAGGAAAGAAAGACTGTCTGGCTTTTGGTTCCAGGGGAGGAGAGCAGATAACCAGAACGGGCAGTATCAGGAAGCTGAGAGCTAGCATCTTGATTGCAGACAAAAACAAAGAGCATGAAAACTCTCAGAGCCTGCCCTCAGTCCATGGCTTCCTCCAGCAAAGGTTCCATAACTTCCCCAGACAGCACCACTAACTGGGAACCAATAACTGAGCCTATGGGAGGAAACTTCCCATTCAAACCAGTACTGTTCTTTCAGTGTATTAAAATCACTGACTTTTGCATTTGTTATGTACAGTTGTACTTAATACAGATATTCAAATCATAATCTTATGATTTGAATGAAATTAAATATTATGCATGTAAGGGATAGCTGAAGTTGTAATCAGGTCACCATTAAAGGAGGAGTGGAAATCAAATAGCATGCTGCTGTAAAGAATGGAAAGTCACTTGTCTTCTGTAATAGGAGGTGGGGTATTTCAGTGTTGTAAAGTGCACCTGAAGTTTATCCAATTTTGTTGGCTGAGAATCCTGAGAACAAGAGTCACTAATTTGCCCCAAATCACAAAATGGGGTACTGATGAGGCAGACGTAGACCCGGGTGTCACTTTTAAGCTCTGTACCCAATGCTTGCCTTTATTTTTGGTGTGGAGCAGACATGTGGTGATCAGAGGTCTTGTGCAACCTTAGCCTCTTTGGTGCCCTGTGGACTCTCGTTGATCTCTGCCTCACCAATAGATGTCACTGTAGTCAACAGTAGTTACCAACCAAGCATGTAGCTTTGAGAATGCTCACTGCCAATAGCAAGCAGCATGAGTAGCACCTGCCAGCTTTTGCTAACTAAATCCTTTTTATTTTTGATAATACAAAATATAAGAATGATGGTTAAGATTAAATTTTTTAGTTTTACAGAATGATTTTCCTTATGTCTTACACAATTAATTGTCCTTTTATGGACTTTTCCTATTTATAACTCAGTGAAATAAGTAATATTTATGCCCTAGCTATGCGGTTAGAAGCTGGTAATACTGGTTTCCTATTTTTCCGCAGTTCCTTTCTGGAACTGTGAAAATGTTCTAAGCTTCAGCCCTTGCTGAAGTTCAGGTGAATTTAACAAAAGTATACATTTTAAAACAGTATTGTTGAACAGCTTTGAACTACATTTAAATTGCCTTGTGTGTTTTTGACTTTTTCCCCACTTGGCTTCTGAAACAATAATCACAAAAGTGAGTATTGTATTTATAGTTTACACAGAAAGGTTGGACCACACTGACGTGATTGACAGATTTGGATTGTAATGTAAATGACAGACATCTTTGCAGTTCACCATATGTGGGTTAGGTGTACTGGTCTGTGCTGGGAAAGGTAGGGTGGGTGAGGTGGCTTTAGCTTTTTTTTTTTTTTTAAATCAGTTTCTATGAATTACCTTTGTTCTCATTTAAGTTTTCCTCCCGAAGCTAACTTGTATTTAAAGTGTCAGAGACACTAATGAGTCATAATTAATGCGTTATAGTTTGAACTGATTGCTTTGTGACAAACCTGATTTTGTGCTGGGAGCTGTAAGGAAGAGAAATATTGATGACTACTCTGAACTAGGGAGGAGGCTTAAATCCACAGCTGACTTTAATTTGCATGGGAAAGACACTGTCCCCCAAAGCACTGCTTCTCAGCTGGAAAATGGGCCATTAACATGATATCAATTGAAGTTGGCCACAAAATAAATAGTTGTGAGCTATCTTTCCAGTGTGCACAGGGTGGCTAATGTCACAGCCTGCAGCATACAGTCCCTATGTGTGCAGGGTGACCAAGCGTCAGAGCCGGCAGCAGCCTGCAGCATCCGAGGAGCTGACTGGAGAACCAGGGATTTTTGCCTCTCTCCGGCAGATCTCTCCAGACAGCTCTCACCTACTGGCAGATGTGACTGTTAGCTTGAGGGAGAGATTGAAATGCGCTTAATTGATTGTTTCCCATGGTAGGAACAGAATGACAGGTTGCCCTTTAAAAGAATAAGAGCTGAAGAAAAAAGAATATAGGCCCAAGGTCGTGGAAGAGAGAGGACAGTCTGTGGAGGGACTGGACCTGCTTCCAGCATCGACTTGTCAGGAATGCAGCAGCCCTGAAGGGAGCAGTCGGGCAGCATGGTCCACGGGGGGTTCCCAGGTAAGGCTTCTGTTGCTGCAGGTCTTGCTGCATGCAGTCAAATGCTGCGTTAATGTTGGTGCAGAATATCATACCGTTTTAATGATCTAAAGCAGTAAGCTAAGGCAGCTCTCTTAAGTGAGAGTGTAAGGGCACTTGGGCATGAGCAAGGTGGGCGCATGCTGGGATCCTCACAGCACCTTTAGCTGGAGTCAGCCTTAGAGGGTTTTTAGAAAATGAGGCAATTTATCAGACTGTCAAGAATATGTTAGTAGTTTCTGCACCAAAATCCTTAACACTCCATGTATGCAGTATGCTTGCCTTTCAGCATCATGATTGAGAAGTAGATCTCCTGGGCATTTATTAGCATTATTTGTGGATTCACTGTGATGGAAAGAGAAAGGTGTTTACATTAGAATGAGGGTATTCTGATTAATTTTAAAGCTGAGAAGTCAGCATTTTGGATGTGGATGAAAGCAGTGTATCAACTAAGGAATCAGAGCAGCCCTCAGAAGCCTGCTTGCCTAACCTGTAAATAGTCCCTAGAGAGTGTTTGATCATTGAGACTGGTCCAGTCTCCACCGTCTGAGCCTGCACCTCTGATTCATTGGGGGGTGGAGGTCAGCTTCTACAAGCATCACCAGCAACTTCCTTCTTAAACATATATTCTGAAAATTATTGCTCAGTTGACAGATGGGGACTCTCAGTAGCATGAGCATCTGTTTGACTTTTTAAAAATTAATATGTTAGAACCAGAGCTCCTTTTTATCTGGTTAAAATATGCAATATTTAGACCCAGTAAGAGTCTTCATGAGTACCTTTATCTACGGGTCCGTTTACTCAGAGTTTGATGCAGTGTGACTTTCTTTCCATTTTCAGTAGAATCACTCAAGTCAGGATCTCTCCTGCACTAGCAGGACATATGCAGTAGTCCTGATTTAAGTAAGCACTCCTGACTCTTCTCTCAAGATAACAGAGCACAAACTTTGCTCTTTTCTGCGGGCATTTTAGTGTGAGGGTCCTGCATAACCTGTTATCCAGTCTGGGCATCTAATTTCCAGGAAATATTTGAGCTGTTAAACATGTGCGTCACATGTTCCCCAGAGGGACGACTGCCTTCATTGTGTTTGTCTCTATTGTGCAGTTAGCATTGCTTTCTGGTCGCTCTCTGTCTTGTCAATAATACTTCTCAAACTTGCATCGACAAGAAACTCTGGGGATGACCGAGAACCTGCTGGATCTGGCTGCTTCTCTCCAGACTCCTTAAGCTGTTGACTCAGTGTGTTTGTGTTTTAGTTCTCAGGTTTGAGGTTTGTGTGTTTTTCTTTAAATCAATCCGAATTATAAATACATTCAAATCTCCTCACTACCATGAAGTCGCCATTGTCTGTTTCAAAGCCATGGTAAAAGCCATGGCCATTGCTGGAAACTGCATTACGTGGATGCATCCGTTAGGAATTTTTATATTCTTTGCATTTAATCACAATATTATATAAACTCAGCTTTAGAACTGTGATTAGCTATAAATGTGTGCTGTCGTGGAGCATGTGTGTGAGGTATGTGTGTGCTGCATGTTATATGCTCATATTGCATCTGCTCAGGGTTAATTGCTCATGATTTTATAGCAAATATCTTCAATATTAAAAAAACCTTTCTTTTTACATCTACCTATGTATCTACATTCCTGCCTATTTATATATATTTGCCTGTTGTGCATGTGTGTGTGTGTGTGTGTGTGTGTGTGTGTGTGTGTGCCTTCATGAGTTTCTGTGTACCATGTACCTGTAGTTACCCATGGAGGTCAGGGGGCACTAGATCTGGAGTCATAAGAGGTTGTGAGTTACCTGATTTAGGTGCTAGTAACCAAACCTGGGTCCTCTGCATGAACAATAAGCATTCTCTCCAGCCCCTAATTTCAAAGTATGTGTAATGGCATAGTCACGTACTATGTCCATTGTTTATGCCTTCAGTTAATATTATGCTTAGTTAGTGTTCATGGAGTAGGGAGGTTGTTGGTATCCTAAACATACTTAAGCATGATAGACTCTATTATGATCCTGTCTAAATGAGAGTCTTGTGAGCCATGAAAGGTGTGCATGCTTATCACCGAAGCATGTGGAAGGTTCTTGGGATTTTGAAAGCAGGCTGGGCTATACATTGAGATAGAGAAATTGGAGGGAGGGGTCATTTGAGGGGGAAGGGGGAAGGGGGAAGGGAGGGAACAACAGAGAGAACTGAAAATCCATTGAGAGCACAGAAGTGCTGTAAGCATGGCCAGTGGGAGGGGAAGGAGAGAGACTGAAGCAAGAAGGATGCTTCTCACACTGTATCCTGAGCTTACAAGCTAAAGCTTTCTGAACTGGAGACTAGAGTCGTAGCTCACCCACTGAGCCTGGGTCAGAACACTGAATATAACTCCTGGTTTCACTTTTTCCCTTTTACAGATGTTTGCTTCATATATTTTATTTTCTTTATAGTTTCTCAAATAAACTTATACATTATTGGTCTTAGTTTATAGGTAAAACATACATGAAAAACAGTCATTGCATTCTTCAGCACTTTACATTTTAATACTGAAGGTTCCCATTCAAGCAAGTGAGACTGAATTGGGAAAATTACAGCCTGGAGACTTGCCATGAGCTGAGGGGTGTGCTTCACTGTTTGAGGCTTGGAGCAGCATGAGCCAGACCTCCCTCTCAGTGCCAGCAAATGTCTCTCCCTTCACTGAAAAATTAGTTCATGTAGAGAAGTAGCAAGTCTCCTGGTGTTAGCCACATGGAAATGGGTAAGTTGGTGGCTTCACGGACATTTAGGTAAAATTTGGAACTCTTGTACTTCGAGGCATTTTTTATTTCCGTGCTTGTCCTGGTTGAGATGATTAGTATTTTATTCATGGTGTCTTGAATCGCATTTGGCTCTTAGCTCAGTAGTTCCTGTGCCTTCTTCAGGTGCTCAGTATTCTGCTGTATCTGCTACCTCGAATCTTAACAAATCCAATACAGATGCGGGTGTATCCAGGGAATGGGAGCCCTCACAATCTTATAGTTTACAAAAGTGTAAGTGAGAGATTGGCATCTGATGGCTAGAATTGGAATGCTACTATGCTTCTTGGTTCTTTTTTTCTTTTTGTTTTTGTTTTTCAAAACAGGGTTTTTCCGTGTAGCCCTGGCTGTCCTGGAACTCACTCTATAGAACAGACTAGCTTCAAAAGCAGAGATGCACCCACCTCTGCCTCCCTAAAGGTGTGAGCTACCACCCCCAGGCTCATTGTGGCTTTGAAACAGGGTCTCACTGTGTAGCCCATGCCAGCCTGGAGCTCACTATTTAGCCCAGGTGGAATTTGTAGCACTCTTTCTCACAAGTGGAAAGTTCAGACATGAGAACCAGACTTGGAAAAGTTTTGATATGTCTGTAAAAGAAAGTCTGTCTTCTGTGTCTGTTGTGACTGCCTCTCTGGCGTGTGGAACCCGCTGAAATCTTCATTTTCATGTTCATTGCTTTTCTTCCTTTGTGTCAAGCGCTGTATTGTATGTTCAATAACTTGTAAGTTATTTAGTCTCCTGTTTTGATTGTTCTTTAATAATTAGTGACATTGTAGCAGGTAGGTAATCTGGATCGCACAGCAACAGAACCTATGGCAACTTCCTTCCTGTTCTTCATGCCCCTGAGAATCTGCAGTCTGTTTTCTTAAGTTTAATTACTGCTTCACCTGGGAGCACAGTGTCTGTGGCTTGCAGTGCTCTGCTGAGATTGGCTCTCTAGGCTTTGCTTTTCCCAACAGTAAGAGTTGAGGTTATCTTCGGTCTCCCTGCATGCATTTTATGCATTTTCTTAATTCTAAGTCAGAAATTACAGAACTTATCAGTGAACAGAATAGTTTTCAACTGTGGCCCATCAACCTCCATAGGCAGTGGAACATTTCACTTCTGTTTTTGAGCACATGAAGGCAGGGTCAAAAACATGGAGGAAGCTAAGTAGCTTACTAGCCCAGGAACAGAGTACCAGGTAAGGAGAAGAAGAAGGTGTGACCGCCTGCAGACTGTGGGGTGTGATTATCACAGATAATCTACAGATGTCAGGCCCAGGATCGTGAAAAGTAAGTGAAGCCCAGGAGGGAAGTAGGGCCACTTTCAGATGCTTTGGGGCGTTTCTTTATACACTCACCAGCAAGCCACGCTCAGAGTTGCTACATCTTCACATTACATATGAAACACTCTAGAAAGGCTAATCAGCAACAGCCCAAAGTTCTCAACTGCAACTGCCAGGACTGGGTTTGGGAACGCCAAATTCTTCTTCCTTGGCTTTGTTGACAAAGCTGAGCACTCAAGTTTCAGACCTAGAGATTTAGGGGATTGGGTGGCCCAAGCTCCCCCAAAGCACTTAGGAATTCACTCTTAAGAGGCTGGCCACAGGCCTTCACCATGTATGGGTGCCTTTCGAACCAGGCAGCAGATCTTTGCCCTGTGAGCACCTCAATGACTCACTCAGGGTGTTGTTAGCACTGTAGAATTCCACTAACATTTGAGGCAAGATGACTGTCCTAGAAGGGTAAAATATATTCAGTGTCCCATTCCCAACATCTGAAGGCCACAGTCCTAGAGTAGTTAATTGTATGCTTTCTGTGTCAAGTTGATGTTTGGGGGACCTGGTTCTGACCGAGTGCCTGTCCTCCGAGGGAGATGGCTGTCAATACTGTCTTGCCAGGCAGGGAAAGCTTGGCTGTAAGAGCTTCAGGCAACTTTTTAAAGAATTCATGGCTTACATTGAGACACGGGCCCATCCTCAAGAACTTGATGTTTTTCAGCTGTTCTCTTAGTCCCTCCCTGCCTCCTGAGTTCCTTGTGTCTAGGAGAGACTATGGAAGTATTACATGAGATCATTTATTTAAGGTGACTGTAGCTCAGTTATCATTATACATTGAAGTTAAGAATTTTCCCATAGAGATTTTAGGTTGGTTTCAAATAGCTGTTTCTTGGCCTGCTTTGCCCTTGACTGTGTTGCTCACTTCTTCCTCTGAGGTCCAGCCCCTCTTTGTCTTCTTTTCTTGTGACGATAGCAGTTGCTCACTGATGCATGAGATCCTATCCTGTTCCTCCTGTCAGTTGCCTTCCATGTGGGATCAGATTAAAGCTGTTGTATCTTCGTATCTGAAAAAAATATTGTAAAAAAATGTTAAGACCCAAAGCACAGTCATAAATGCTTTACAGGGGCGCTCAGCACCAGCTTAGTCCTGAGCTGACGTCTTCTCCTGCAGGCTTTGACAGTCTTTGGTATCTGTTTTGTGTCATTTTCAGAGTCCTTGCTGCCAGATGTTCAGAATGGTTTTTTTTTTTTTTTTTTTTTTTTTGCTAGTCTTTTCAGGTATGTGGGAGAAATGTCTCCTCCCTTAAGGAGCTTTTATGTGCAGCTTCTGGTCTCCTTCCTGACTCACTTGTTGTTTAGATAAATGCAGATCTAGGTCACAACAGAACCTAAAGTACAATTTCGCAGCTGGACTTCTTAAAATAGGCACTCTCTTATTGTAGAAAGAATATATATAATTTACCATTTAGGTTAGCTGCTTATTTTGTTGAGAGTGTATGTGTATGTATGTGTAAATGAGTGTGGGCACATGGGTAGAGATCAGAAGACACCTTACAATGCTAGTTCTATCTTTTCATAGTGGAGGCCAAGGATTGAACTAAGGTTATTAGGCTAGGTAATAAATGCTGTTTACCCCCTGAGCCATCCTAAAGGCCCAAGGAGTCAGCTGTTTACCCTGGTATAAACCAGCTCTCCTCCGAACATTTTTCTCTTCTCAAACTGAAACTCTACGTTTATTAAACAGCACTGCTTTTCCCCCTATCCCTAACCTATTGGCTCCTGATAAACACCATTGATTGCATTTCCTGTTCCATTAAAGGGAATCATACAGTATTTGACCTTATGTGATTGACTTATCTCACTTTATACAATGTTGTCAGGGTTCGTATTGCAATACATGACAGGATTTTCTCCATGCTACAAGGTGCTTGGTACTCCACTGTGTGTATACGCTCCACTGTGTGTATACACTCCACTGTGTGTATACACTCCACTGTGTGTATACACTCCATTTAGTTATCTAATCATTCATTAGTAGACAGTTGGGCTGCTTCCATTTCTTGTCGGTTGTGACAGGCCCTGCTATGATTAAAGGTGTGGATCTCTTCAAGGCCTGCTTTTGGATCTTTTGGATGTACATTGAGATTGCTCAATCACGTGGCAGTGAGAGTGTACGGTTTTTGAGGAACTGTCCTACTGATTCCACGGCAGTTGCACCATTTACCCCTAACAGCCATGCGTGCACAAGGACCCAGCTTGGAGTTCTCATGGCACCCAGTTCTCACGGCACCCATTCAAGTGGAATGATAACTGACTGAGGTTTCCATGCTTATTCTGTCCTGCTCAGCGATGCTGAGCACGGTCTCAAACGTGCATCCTGGCAATTGTATATGATCTTAGAGCAGTGTCTCTTCATGTCATTTGCCCATTTTAAAAGTGAGTTTTATTTTGTTTATGAATTACAAGTTTTTCAGTGTATATTCAAGATACAAACTACTGGTCAAGTACATTCTTCATTCAGCTTGTAGCTTTTCAATCAGTTGATGAGTGAATTTAATTTTTATATTATCCCCATTTTTCTATCTTTACTTTTGGCATCATGTTCAAGAAATCATTATCAAATCCAGGTCATGAAGCTTTGCCTTATTTCCTTCCAGAAATACTGTAGTAGGGAGAATAGATCTTATTTCTCTGACTCTGTTTTTAAACCACCTTTAGACCCAATTCCCCTACCCCTTTGCTCTCCTCTGCCCACCAGTATCCTCTGCTGGAACATATTTGCTGTCATGAATGAACTGCTTGGACGAATGCTCACTGAACCATCCTGTCGTTTGCATTGGAAGTCACTCTCACCGTTGCATGTTCGCAGCATGTTTACATGTTTACATGACCCTTTGACAGGTACAGTGGACACCTGAATGCTTCTGCTGAAGAAGTACCAACATGCCAGTGCCACTGGCCTGAAAGATCTCTACAGCACCCACCCACCCACTCTGTCCCTATTGTAGGAGTAATTTTTAATTAAGAACTTTGACTATTCAAAAGATATGTCACCATCAGATTTTTCAGTCCCTTGGTTTCATACTCGTCAAAGTACAAATTTAAAAAGGATTATCTCATCTTCTTTCTGTCGGTCTTTGTTAACAAAAGCCTCAGAACCATAAACTACCCTTAGGAAAACTGCCAACTCCTTTGACCTCCCCATCTCTTCAAACACAATAAACTTTATTCTTATGTAAGTGTTTGGACCATTTTATGAAGCCTGTGAGTGCAGGCTTCTATGCAGGCAAGATTGTTTCCAGTTAACCTATGACCGAACTGAGACTCGAGAACTGAAATGATCTGATCTCCCAAGATTTCTTGTCTGAACAATAGAGTCAGGTTCTTGACCCCATCAGTAGTTCCTACCCACAACTCTCTAGTAATTACCCCATGGCCTCAGAACTCTGTGAATACCCCAATGCCTGGGCAGCAAGAAGGAGATCTTGCTGGTGGCTCCTTTCTTTACCTGAGGTCTCTTTATGTGGTATTTACTTCAGAAATGCTGGTGTTCAAACTCAAGACTCTGTGTGTGTACAACTGAGCTATACTCCCAGCTCTGTTGAAAGCTTCATAGGAGCTTAGAAGTTGTGGGATGAAATTGCTAAATACAAGTATTCATTATTACTTAGTGTTGTTTGAATGAAGTGAATTATGTTTAGATCACACTGTAACAAAGGACAAAATTCATGTTGTTTTTTTCCCTATTAAACTAATTTCAAAGGTCTCATGAGATATTTTTTGTCCCTGTTTAAAAATTAATTTCTGTGCAACCTTGTGCCTGTTAGTTAAACTCCTGTAGTCTTTTTACTCTTGTGTAAAGTAAAGACAATTATAGCAATAATTTAAAAACATGCTGTATAATTAAAACTGGTTTAATGGAGCTTTTAGGAACTCTGTAGGAGACAAGGAAAGCTGTGTCTGGTGGGAGAATAAACTTCAGGCACAGAGAATTGGTAGGTCTGAGGCACCAGGCTGAACTCTACATCCTTAACCTAAGGTCTCAGTTCCTTGAGCTGGAAACTGATGGAACACAAAGTTAACTACTTTGTAATAGGTTAATAGGTACAATATGACAAAATAGAAACTGAAAAGTAGATATTTCTTTAGCTCTTTTTAACTTTACTATGTATCTTTTAGTAAAAGTCTTTGACCCTAAAAATTATTTCTTAATAATAAATAAACATATGAATGACCCAAACAAGATGTAATTCCGTTTTAATTTTCCCAGGCTTTAACTCATTGCAGTAAGTGTGTGTGTGTGTGTGTGTGTGTTGTTGTTGTTGTTGTTACTGTTGTTGTTAATATGAGGTACTGAAGGTTAAAAAACCTTGGATCTATCTAGCATGGTGGGATGTTTTGTACTTGGGATGCAGAGGCAAGATAGAGCTCTGTAGGTTTGTTTGGTTTTTTTTTTGTTTGTTTGTTTTTATACTTTATTTACATTTCAAATATTTTCCCCTTTCCAGATCTCCCCTTTGGAAGCCCACTATATGCTCTCCCTCCCCTGCCTCCATGAGGGTATTCCCCACCCACCCACCCACCTACTCTTCTTCCCTCCTCGGCATTCTCCTATACTGGGGGATCTAACACCCTCAGGCCCAAGGGCCTCTCCTCCCCCTGATGGCTAACAAGACCCTCCTCTGTCCATATGTGGCCAGCACCATGGGTCCCTCCATGTGTATTCTTTGGTTGGTGATCCAGTCTCTGGGAGCATTGTGTAGCTGTCTTCTTTTGGGTTTGTTGAAAGATTTCTTTCTTGCTTTTTCTAGGGTATAGTTTCCCTCCTTGAGTTGGCGTTTTCCATCTCTTATTCTTTGTAGGGCTGGGTTTGTGGAAACATATTGTGCAAATTTGGTTTTGTCATAGAATATTTTGGTTTCACCATCTATGATAATTGAGAGTTTTGTTGGACATAGCAGCCTGGGCTGGCATTTGTGTTCTCTTAGGGTCTGTATGAGATCTGCCCAGGATCTTCTAGCTTTCATAGTCTCTGGTGAGAAGTCTGGTGTAATTCTGATAGATCTGCCTTTATATGTTACTTGCCATTTTTTTCTTACTGCTTTTAATATTCTTTCCTTATTTTGTGTATTTGGTGTTTTGACTATAATGTGACAGGAGGAATTTCTTTTCTGGTCTAGTCTATTTGGAGTTCTGTAGGCTTCTTGTATATTTATGTTCATCTCTTTCTTTAGGTTAAGGAAGTTTTCTTCTATAATTTTGTTGAAGATATTTACTGGTCCTTTAAGTTGGGAATCTTCACTTTCTTCTATACCTATTATCCTCAGGTTCTTTGTTCTCATTGTATCCTGGATATCCTGGATGTTTTTGGGTTATGAGCTTTTTGCATTTTCTTTCACTGTTGTGTCCATGTTTTCTATGGTATCTTCCACACCTGAGATTCTTGCATCTATTACTCCTTATCTCTTTCCTAGGTTTCCTAACTCCAGAGTTGTCTCCCTTTGTGATTTCTTTATTGTTTCTATTTTTAGTTCCTGGATGGTTTTGTTCATTTCCTTTGTCTGTTTGATTGTGTTTTCCTGTAATTCTTTAAGGGATTTTTGTGTTTCCTCTTTAAGGGCTTCTAGTTGTTTACCTGTGTTCTCTTGTATTTCTTTAAGGGAGGTATTTATTTCCTTCTTAAAATCTTCTATCATCATTATGAGATGTGATTTTAAATCTGAGTCTTGATTTTCTGGTGTGTTGGGATTTCCAGGGCTTTATGTGGTGGGAGAGCTGGGTTCTGATGATGCCAAGTAGTCTTAGTTTCTATTCCTTGTGTTCTTGCCCTTGCCTTTCGCCATCTTGTTATCTCTGGTGTTAGCTGGTCTTACTCTCTCTGACTGTGGCGTGTCCTTCCTGCAAGCCTCGGTGTCAGTATTCCTTGAAGACCAGTTCTCTCTGAAAGGAATTTGGGTTTGGAGATCTGTGGTACAGGGTCAGCTCTGGGGTCCAGACAGAAACCAGAAGGATCTAGTCCCCAGCTTTCCCTTGGTTCCCGTGTCCTGATGGCTCTACAAGGGTCCCTCTTGATCCAGTGAATTTGAACAGAAGTGGTGGTCTTGCCTGTGCTTGAAGGTGTGTTGGCACTCCTGGGAGACCAGCTCTACCTGGCACTGAGTATGGAACCCTGTGTCACAGGATCTGCTCCCCGGCCCCCAAAAGAAACCAGAAGTCCACTCCTCAGTCCCTATGTCCTGGGGATTCCAGGAGGGTGTCTCTGAGCAGACAGGTTTGCCCACAGTCCTGGGAGTCTAGCTTTCTCCCGGCACTATCTGGCTATAGAGCCCTGGTAGCCCAGGCAGAGGTCTCCTGCCACAGATGGAAACCGGAAGGCTCCTACCCCTGGCTGTTCCTCAGTCCTTGTGTCCCAAGGATCCCGGGCAAGTCCCGCTGAGCAGTGGTGCTCCTCTTACCCCCTCTCACAGGCTTTCCCACACTCCTGGGAGGCTAGTTTTCTCCCAGCACTATTTGGCTATGGAGCCCTGGTGGCCCAGGCAGAGGTCTCCCCAGAACTCTGTAGTTTTAAGGCCAGCCTGGTCTACATAGTGAGTTTCCATATAGCAAGGAATGTATGGATGTATGGATGTACATACATCCTGTCTCAACAAAACAAAATTCAAAAACAAAAAACAAAATCCAGAGCCTTATATGTTAGGCAAATACCATACCATTGGGCTATAACTCCAGTTCTAATAAGAATTTTTGATTAACTTGTAACCCATCTGTTGATCAGTGTAGGTACTAAAGAATTTATAAATTTGTGGGGGTTTTATATCATTTATATATTTGTGCTAGACCTTTAGCTCTGTCTGTACTGTTCAGAGGTAATTTCTTGCTCTAAGAAGACAGTGCAGACCACAGTGAACAGCTATGGCTGCTCAAAAGAACATGGACACATCTCAGCTAGAATCCTGCATTCTTTCTCGCTGAACCTTATTTCAACAATTATTTGAAGTGATGCTGTGTACCAGGCTTGATTGCAGTGCATGTGTAGAGAATGGTTGCCTTCTGTCCCTAAGGGGCCAGGTCACCACATTCCTTTTCTACTTTCTACTACAGTTTAATTATCTGAAACTAGCTTTTCCTCACTTCCACAAAATATAATTAAACACCTAACACTGACAGCGCCAGTGCTGGTGACAGTGACCTGACTGGTGCCCATGGGACCTTTGTTAATCAGCTTTGCATGAGGCATCTACCCAGGTCTTTTCACCTCTCTGCTGGGCTATAACCACAGGGCATTGGTAACACAACACTTCTATGGTGACTAAAAAACAAAACAAAACACCCCACTCCCTGTTCTGATACAGACAGTAGAGTAGCACAAGGATTATAAAGAGTGCTTTTGAAATTAGATTCTGTTTTTTTTCCCAGTGCCACTTTCAAATTTGAAAACACTTGGATCTTGTTTGCATGAAACTATCACTGACACACATCCCAGCCCAACAATAGTCTATAGAGATCTACTAAAATACTGTAAGAAAAGTGATTCCTTTATCACATCCTCAGGAAGTAAGAATTTGTAGATCTCACAGAGCCCAGATAGCATTGAAATGGAGCCCTTCCACAGCTCATCCAGGGACTATAATTTGGGAAACAAATATAGTAAACTCTGACAACAAAGACTCATGGGAACAGAGTATAGCAGGGACCCTGTGCACTTGAACATGGGTGCTTAAGTTACTTTCTTCCCTACTGAGGTGGATATTCTTCCCCTAGGGACTAACCTGGTTTCAAGTTGTTTTAACCATACAGTGGTCAATGCACCTGTATTGTCTTTGTAGATTGATCATTTGCCAACTGTCTCCCCCGCTGCATGATTGCCTCATAGTGTCTCCACACCTCCTTACCAGAGGGCTTTTGCTGAGTGGTCATTGTCATAACCTGAAATAAAGAAGGAAGAATCTGGGCTACCTGTGGAAGTGAGAAGTAAATATAGCCCAGCTGTGACTTCAGTGCCTGCCTGAGCCGCTTGCCTCAGTGTTGAGACTGACAGTAATCAAAGTGTCCTGACTCGAAGAACTTTGTTGTTCAGTATGCTGTTTGTTTTGATTAAGCTCTCTGACCCTCAGTGTTTTCTTGATTTTGAATTCTGGACTGTCTTCTTTGTCCCTCCAAACTTAGCATGGTTATTAAGAGGTTAGGTTCTGAATGTGAAACATGAAATCACTGTCTGCTGTCACATAACTGAAAGAGTCCAATGATTTGGGACTTTCAGTGTTTTTGACAGTATCAATTCAGTCTTTTTCTTTTAATGTACTCCATAGTGAGTAGCATAGTGTCCATTACAAAGCTGACATTTAGAATTTTTAATGAATAAATGGAGTAAAATTACTACTCTGTCTTAAGTTACTTTTGGTCTCTTCCCTTAGATACCGTTAACTGGGTTCCTGTCCAATCCCATCATGCTTGGATGTATAATTCAGTCCTGCTAAATGGTCAAGCTTCCTGTTCTTCCTACTGTTAAGTAGTAATTCATCCAACACTGCTCAGAGCCTTCCAGCTTCTCTGGCTAGGTTTGGAGCTTCACTTCCACGTGCTCCTAACTGTAGCTCCAGGAGTCTTTCCCAGTGCCAAGCTCCAGGCAGCCAGTCACCCGTTGTCTATTGTTTGCCCTACACCAGCCCAGTGTCAACCCCAGTGCTTCTCTCAGCAGCTCTGAGCATCAAACTGTAGCTCCTTGTCAGCCTCCCTCATTCAGATACGGGGTCAGATGATAGGTGTTCTTTATCTGTTTTCCCTAAGTTAGAGATTTGAAAAGGACAAGATACGTTTAGATTTTCTTCCTTACTGTAGCTGATGTGAATACATCATGTCTCTTTATTGTGGGGAAGCATACAGGATTTGGAGTGGTGGGCACTCAAACCTGACCCATTAGTATGCTGCAGAGGAGCTGTACATTGGGCAGGTTCCAAACCTTACACTGGTCTCAGCTTCGCGGTCTTTAAGAAATAGCAGTTGTGTGTTACAGGGTTGTTCAGATGATTTTGTACTGTTGTCTTTCAGTTGTGAGACGTTCCATTTTGCAAACATGAAAAGAACAGTGGATTCCATTATTTTTCTTGAATATATACAACACATACTATGCTGTCCAGTTTTATGCCAGCTTGACACAACTGCAGGTCAAGTGTCAGTCATCTGGAAGGAGGGAACCTCAATTGAGAAAATGTCTCCATTAGATCCAGCAATTAGTGATTAATGTGAGAGGGCCCAGTTACTGTGTAGGGGTCCACCCCTGGGCTGGTGGTCCTGGGTTCTATCAAGAAAAGTAGGTTGGACAAACGTTGGAGAGAAAGCCAGTATGCAGCACCCCTCCATGACCTGGGCATCAGCTCTTCCCAGTTCCCACAATGAATTCCTGCCGTGATATCTTTCAGTGATGGACTACAATATGGAAGTGTCAGCCAAATAAACCCATTTCTCCTGAACTTGCTTGGGTCATGGTCTTTCATCATAGCAATAATAGTCCTAGGACATATATTATCCTACCAGATTCAACAATCACCAGTTTTTCTGCATTTCTTGCATCTATAGATTATTTTTCTTTTATTTTTTTTTCATTCCTAGATATTTTGTCACTTCATACACACATACACACTACTTAAAAATACAGCTGCAGTGGCACACGCCTGTACTCCAGACACTAGAGAAGCTGAAATGAGGAAACAATGTTCTCAGATGTATCAAACAGCCCACCCTGCTTCCAGTCCAGCTGCAAAAAATAGCTGTAACTTCCTGGTAGCTCTGTGTGTGTGTGTGTGTGTGTGTGTGTGTGTGTGTGTATGTGTATGTGTCGTTGTGTATGTCTGTGTGCATGTGCGTACCTGTCCCTCAGCCCCACCAAGCCTGTTCAACCTTCATCCTGAAGAAAGGTTGAGGCCTTCTGTTCCGACAAAGCAATCTCGGCCTGTTGTTCAAGTCTGTCTGCTTCTCTGCCTCATTTTGTGTGTGTGTGTGTGTGTGTGTGTGTGTGTGTGTGTTTACTGTAAATGCATGTTGTGAAGGTTCTAACCGATGATTTAGAATGTGCCAAAGGGTAACCATACTGTCTAATAAGAAAGGCTTACTTTAATTTTATTACTAGTATAAAAGTTCTGTAAGTTTTTGTCAGCCTGTCAATTGCTTTAGCTTTGATGCA
Source organism: Rhynchomys soricoides (assembly GCA_019843965.1). Taxonomy (NCBI): domain Eukaryota; kingdom Metazoa; phylum Chordata; class Mammalia; order Rodentia; family Muridae; genus Rhynchomys; species Rhynchomys soricoides. The sequence continues at coordinate 7,806,987 of JADRCH010000098.1, read as the reverse complement.
CCTCCTAGTGAAGGCCACCCTTACACACATCCTGTATGCTCTTCAGGAAACAATGATTCTTGCTCATTGTCTCTCTTACTTTATTTATTTTTTATTTTATTTTATTATATTTTTCCTTCTGAACCCTTTATTATCAGTGTTTCATGAAATGAGTTTTCTGGTCTAACGAGAGGGAGAAGACGCTACCCTGACTTTTCCTGAGTTATAATGATTATGCCCTTTCTCTCACAGACTTCCCTACAGTCCTGAGTTTGCTCACACCCACATGATGGTTACCGCACTCAAGGGGGACTCTTCAGAGCTCTAAGGCTCTCTGTGTACACCTCTAGCCTCTGTACTCTACTGCTTTGAATGCTGTCTTGGCTGTAGAAGACTGGAGAGTTCTTCACAAACTTCAGAGATGCCTAGGCTGTCTACTAGACTCTCGCCCAGTGTCCTTTGAATCCATCCTCCAGGGATATTTTTCATTTTATCTTTGTATCAAACGCAGATTCAATTTTTATGAGTAAAGGAAAGGAAATTATTTTAAATTGAAATACTTTGTAGGGTTCTTTCCTGGGTTCTAGAGGCAAACTGTCTGGGGTGCCCAACTTCAGTACCCTGTGTCGCGCTGAAATTCATTATTCCTACCTTGCTTTACTTCCCTTGTGGTAAAGCTGAGGATTCCTTCCTATCTGAATCTTCATCAAAACCAGGAGAGTTCAGCTGTCCATGATAGGAACGCTGTGTAGCACATAAGAGCAACATATATATTCATTACTCTTGTGCCTAATGGCTTCATGGTTTCATGTTTTGATTGTTAATTTCGCAAATAGATTTGTATAACATTATCAAGCCTGCATGTTAGCAAATATATTGACTATACTTCATAGCATGCTTTTTTGTTGTTGTAATATCAATTTCCTTACACTAACATGTTTTATCATTTTGTTTGGTGTGTGTTTGGTGTGTATTCACCTGAGATTTGCCACTTGAGCTACCATTTTGTTTCTTCTGACTTGCTGTTGTTTTCTTTCAGATATTTTTATTTTTCAAGCTGTGTGCGCTAACTCTGAAAATTAAAAGTTGTTTATTAAATAAGAAAAAACACTGGTACTTTCATCATAACTGATTTTAACAAGTGACATTATTATACTTACTGCATAGGCAAAAATGTTTATAATACTGCCTTTGTATCAGACTCTTGGTTATTGGAAACAGATCAAGTAGCTAAACCATCTGAAACTGCTTTGAGTCTTTATTCCAGAGCGTTGAGCATTTGCTATTAAAATACTAGGCAGTGGCTTGAATTAAGTGTCTTTCTGGGAGAATGGCTTTGTTACTTAGCAACACCTAATATCCTGTGATGATGGCAAAGCACTCCAAGACCCACTAGAGAAATCCTTCTGGCTTTCTTGGACAAGGAAAAGACATCTGGTGCATGATAGAGAATTATGAGCAACAGGAGATTTGGGGGTTTGTTTTTGTTGTTGTTTTTCCAAATACATCATCACAGGAGTGGAAAAATCCAAGTTTTAAAACAAACCTGGCTGCCAAGTAGAGCTATACAACTGTTCTACCCAATTTTATGGATCTGATATTCATTCAGAGTATGTGAGTGAGCCTGGGGTACAGGGGAGATGGTGACTTATTTGCTCATCTCATCTCATCTCTTCTCTTGGTAGAAGGGAAGGGAATCCAAATTGTTTGAAATGGGGACCATGGCTACTTCCCTGGCTTTGTGGAAGTGTATAGAGAAATAGCATCTTCCCATCTTAGGTCCTGCCACAGAATAACTGAAGAAAGAAAGTAGCTTTATTGAATACAAGTTTTGTGTGACATGGGAACCTTTTAGAGGAAATAAGTTCCAAAGTAAGGAATAAACTTAATATAAAATAGATAGTCTTGAAGTATGTTCTGATGGTGATAAATGGGGTCAATGTGTTTGTGCATGGTCGTCTCTGAGGCCTTGTGTTTTCAGGTAAACATGCTCCTTACCCTGGTGTAGACAGAGCATCTCTGCAGTGACCCTAACAATCTGCTTTAGAATTGATCAGAAAACCTTTCTAGGCATTATTGCCTGCTTCAGGGTGATGAGTAACCTTCTTTCTGCCAGTTTCTCAGTTGCCAAGCTCTGTATTGTTGGGAAGCAGGGAGCTTGTCCTGTACCCAATAAAAAAGTCAACAAAATGGTTGATCGTTTGCAGTTTGGGTATCCCTATGGTCTCAGCTTCTTGGGTGGTGGTAGACGCTTTAATTCAAGAAATTCTTCAGGAACATAGGCAATACAGTGACAAGGTCTTAATAAATAAATAAATGATAAATAAATAGATAAATAAACAAACCAAAGGATGGTATAACTGAGCCTGTTTCTCAATGTTAGAGTAGATGTATAATTCCTGAGTTCATCCCTGCACCACAGTGAATAACACAGAATAGAATCAAATGTGGATCTAAGATCCTGCATTATTTGTTGCTTAAAACTGGTATTTAATTTGTGATTTGGTATGTCTGGATATGTATATATGTTTGTGTCTATAGAAAAGAAGACATGAATTTTAAGTTGTCATTTTATGGGAGAGTCTTGCTGGATGATAATACAAAAAAATATGCTCTATTCTACCACTTAAAAATAATGCAGTGTTCATGGTGTTCATGCTAGTTGTCATGGAAGGGACTTGTGATAGCCTGCGCCCAGCCCCACGTGGGCTTCCCTGCTGCCAAACCACATGACCTGTCTGATGCTCCAGAGCCGTTTGTGCTGACTGGCAGCATAGAATTGAAGCTTCAGAGCTAGTGCAAATTGTCTTGATGTTTCAAAGATGCAGGCTGAATTCCATGTTTGACCAACATGCTAACTTGACTTTTCTTTCCCCGTTTGAAACTGTAGTTCACCTTTCATTAAACTTACTGAGTAGAATACAATAACTGGAAATGACTTGGTTCTGGGATAGGTGGAGGATGTACTTGAATGTCGGGAGAAAGAGAGAAGTGCCTAGGGCTCTGAAGTTCTTCATTGTATGGCTCAAAGGAACCTCATATTTAATTCAGTCATGGTGGTAGAGACAGGGAATTTTGCTGAGATGCTACTTGCGAAGGGCTGCCTTCAACTTGATATCCGAATTTTCGTGATTGACTGTCATGATCTTTTCTGGAAAATGTACTGCATTGTATGGGAGAGGATTCTGTGGTGACCCACAAGAGTCACATCAGTACCTTCTTGTGGTAACAGATTCATAATCACTGCCTAGGCTCACCAGTGTGTAATCTCAACAGCTTGGCCCTCACTATTTCTTTCTCAAAGCACCATATTTAACATGTAGTATGAGAGAAAGCAGTACCTTTTCATTACCCACCAAAAAAGGGTCATAGCAGGGACAACTGTGAGGAAAAGTCAAAGCGACAGAAAACGTCTTTTAAAAATTTTAGTACAGTTTACTTATTGTTCGTGTGCAGTGGGGTACACATGGAGGTCAGAGGATTGCTTGAGGGAGTTGGTTGTCTGTTACTATGATGTGCATCCTGGGAACTGAACTCGGTTGCCAGGCTTGGCGACAAGCATTTCTTTACCTTCTAAACCATTTCCCTGGGCCCAGTCTCAATATTTATTGAGCTAAAATTTCATGTGATGAGTGGATCTTTTAGAAATGAAGATCCAAAATCTTCAGCATACTGTCTTTAAAGGCAGACATACAGAAAGATGATTGGAGATAAGGGATGTGGTTTAATGGTGCCGCACTGTGCAGAATTCTACATGCCCCGTCCTTGGGTTCTTGGCTCCCTAGCTCTTTCCCTCTGGGTATGGGGCGAGGCACCTGTCACGTGAACTTCAGGTAAGAGGAGAGAGAGAGAGAGAGAGTAGGTCAGAGAGGAACCATCCTTGGCTTCAGTCAAGAAAAGAGTTCTGGTTCCAGTGACCTGCTTGAGGGACTGAGCAGCGGGGCTCACTTCTGCAGTTTTATCAGCTTCTCCTTATGTTCTTCTCATGGGCCAAGCTGCTGTATTTGGGGTGTTGCATTCTGAGCACTGGCAGTAGCTACGCTGACCAGTCCCTGAGCTTACGGCCTGCCTGTGCCACACAGCAGGACTTGTCTCAAAGAGAAAGATGGAATGAATAAGAAAAGTTGTGGAGGGAGCTTCTTAACAGCCACTGGTCCCCTCATCTAAGGACAAGCTGAACAGACTGGACCCTTGAGTGCAGGAGACCCAAGTGAACTCTGGCTGGATTGTCTCAGGTGCCTGTCAGTCATACCATCTGTGTGGGAAGAACTCAGAGGCAGGGCGAGTGGTGAGGTCTCCTTCATGTAAGGAGCTATTGTGAGAATGTAGGGTTTCTAAACAAAGCACCTCAGCCTGAGGGAGACATCTAAAGTTTGTCGTAAAAATTAGGTGAGTGTAAGATGATTTGATACAAAGCAATTTGATTTTTGGTTATGCTAACTTCATGGCCTTTTATAAGGTCTTTCCTCCAAAGTCTTCTTTAGCTGTAAAACAGAATTCAGTTACATGATTTGTTTCATCTCTCTCAGGGATGGGGAAAACACAGAAATCGGTATATCAAAGAAGTAGCATCATCTTCTTTTAATCCTCTTCAAGCTGTGAGTCTAAAAATAAGTTGTAGGTTAACATCAATGCTGGGGATGAAATGTTAGCCATGGCCTGGGCAGGCATTTGGCCGTCCTGGTGTTCTTCCTGGTGGGTGTAAGCTTTATTGTGAAGAGATGCTAGGAATTGAGGCCAGGGCCTAGCACGCAAAGCACACTCTGCCGCCGAACCTAACCACCACATCCCTAATAGAGTATATTTTAAGGAGAAAATGTCTATGTTGTCATTTGTTTTTCTAGTAGCACTAATGCATTTTGAATATAAGTCTAAAGATGAAATTGTGCTTCTTTTAAGTGAAAGAGGCGTTCTTTGAAACAACGTTATGACTTCAGACCTGAAATGGACTTTCTGTGTTTTGGGAGTGGTGTTGGGACCGTTGCAGAGTGGTTGAAGAGCCTTAGGGCAGCCTATGCTTGTGCCTTTCAGCAGGTGTAGCCAGAGCTACACACCAAAGGTGTGATGTGGGCACTGGCAGCAGTGGGCTGAATGAACAAGAAGTCAGTAAGAGCTGGGCCACATCCTCATCAGCTTCTGGCTGCTCACCCTTGGCAAGGGCTTAATACTTGAGCTTTCTTTCTCTCATCTGGAACACAGAGATGAGAGATCATTTTTACCAGGGAAGAAGAAAATGGAGTGAAAGGTTCACCAGAGTCGCTGCAACTTACAGGTCACCCCATAAACTGTCAGTAAACCCTCAAATGATGCAAGAATGCTCCACTCACGTGCCAGGATTTGCTCTGCTGAGCTTCTGTTTGAACTTACTCCATCTATCTACAAAAGTGCAAAAGCCATGATGTGACTGAACCTTGACTCACTCATCTAAGTAAATTAGCACTGGTGTAAGCTGGATGCAGAGTCACTGAAGTGGCCCCGAGGCTCCAGCACTATGTACCAACTAGTCCTATCTTTAGTTGACTGCAGTTTATGGACATTATTGCTCTTCCTGTTCACTCACTAAATAGATGGTCGGAGAGGAGCGACGTGGCTCCGAGGTTGGGTATTATCACATATGTAAGGCTCTGAGCTTGATTCCTGGGGACGGGGACAATAAATAAACTAAAATAAATAAATAGTTTCAGCCCCTAGGGTTTTTTTCTTGAAGCTTTTATTTCTCTGAGTTATAACTAGTCATGTGTATGCATGTTACAGATTTCATGGAATGAATTCCTTTTGTTTTACAGCTTTGATGTGAAGTGGATTCCATTAATATTTGTTCATTGACTCAGTGGGTGGATAACTGTGACATTACACTCTCAGGCCAGGAAAATTAATCTTTTAATCTCACAAAGTAAGGATGATAAATCTACATTTTACACCCTACATGATTAATATGAGAACCAAGTTTTGAGGTCCATTAGATTAACAATAGATGAACATATAATTGTATGCATGTGTTTAAGAAGCCTAACAAGATTTACCACTTTTGATGATGTTTGACCATCCTGTCTTTAAGTTCTGATACGCCACAGCAGTCTCTGCATATCTCAGAGCTTCTTCACCATCCCTAACTGGAGCGATTTGACTGTCGGTTCTCAAGCTGTCTCTGTTTGTATCCAGGCAACACTGGTCCTTCAGTGGTCCTTTGTGCCTCTTGAGGAGCTGTGCTAGGTACTCTCACTGGGAATAACTCAGAGAAGCAACCTGGATGGTAAAGGATGGTTG
>JADRCH010000098.1:7778754-7800731 GCA_019843965.1 Rhynchomys soricoides | reverse complement strand
TACTTTCACATGGTAGTTTCCACATGACAGACAAAATTAAGAAGAAAAGAACAACTTTGTCATCAATTCAAAATTAATTTCAGACATCATTAACTAGGCATTGAAAACAAGATGATGATTTTCTTTTCCCTCTGCATTTGGACACCTGTATTTTTGATTATTTTAGGGGACATGTGCTCTTAAGGAAACCTTACTTTTACAGATAGGTTTGGCATGTAAACAGATCCACAAACCAGAGACACAGTGACTCGGCAGGCATTTAAACTTAACTCTGTCTATTTCACCCCAAACCTCTAAGAGAACTTTTGTACTTTATTTGTGAATAAATTATTCATTATTTGGATTAAAACATCATTTTTTGGTTAAAACATTTGTTATAGTCTTCTACCTATAGATATAATGTAAGAAAGTATCCTGCTTTATCAGCTATTTTATCTTTAACCTTAAAAAATACATAACTATCTCTCTCTATTAACAGCATTTTTTAACTTACATCCTTTAGGCTACTGCCATCCATAGTGATTTTCCATGAAAGATTTCCTGATTTTTAACTGTCTTCAGAATATGGTCTTAGCTTGAATCATATTAAATTGTTTCATGGTGGCCAGGATGCAAAGAGAGTTTGCTTTTATAACAAAACCCTTTCCTCCAATTCCCTTAAGCTGTGAATCCATAATGGATTGTTTCACTGATTTCAGTGAGAGCCACTATGATCCAGTCAGGCCCCACGCCCTGGCTCAGCCCCATTACAGAACCAAGTCCTCATGCAGAAGCTGTGGGGACATTTTGGATCTAAACCACAAATTGGTAATTATTTAACAAGTTTTATAAGAGCACGATCTTCATTTCTTGCTGAATCCCTGTCTGCCAGGGGAGGAAAAGTCAGAATTGTGCCAGACATAAGTGTTGCACCCAGGTCGCCCTGTCATTTGGGAGATAGGACCGGAGGGCCAGAGGTTCAAAATCATGTTCAGCCACATAATGAGTGTGAAACCAGCATGGGCTACAGGAAATACTGCTTCAGTGAAGAAGAGCAGCAGCAAAACAAAATCATACCAGCCTCCGGAAATGATATGCCATCTGGATGGGGGGGTGTGAGGAGGTGCTCAGTAGTCAAGTAGGTTAAGTTATAGAGGGTGAGGACCAGGGTTGGGATCTCCAACCAGAAGCAGGTCTGAAACCCCAGCACTGGAACAGAGCAAGAGGAGCCCTTGAGATCATTGCCTATCCAGCCTCATCAGTCATCTTTAGCTTTTTGTTTGTGTTTTCTTTTTCTGTTTTTAAACAGGACCTTGATATGTAGCTTAAGTTGGCATTGAAGTGGAGATCCCCCTGCCTCCGATTCCTGCATCCTAAAGCACCTCCTATCACATCCAGCTTTGTCATATGAATGTTTCCATCTGCCAGCATGTAATTCGTGGCACAGTGATTTGTACCATTCTCATATGAACAAACCTGACTGTGTTTACTTTCCCTTCTCACTTCTGTGATATACTTTCTGAGCTGGTGCTCTGTGAAAGGCGAGACCAGCCGGAGTCCTATTCTCTCTACTGGTGTACTGGTGTGGTTTTATTGTGTGGATCCAGCACAGGTGAAAAGTGGCCCAACCAGCAGCCAGGCTGGTGGTTTAGACCATAGTGTAGAGTGACAGGGCTTCCCAGCTTGCTTCCTGTTGCTGTGATAAACACCATAACCAAAAGCAACTTGAGGAGGAAAGGGTTTATTTCAGTTTATCGTTTATAGTCCAACCTGAGTAAAAGTCAGGGCAGGACCTGAAGCAGATCACGGAGGAATGCTGCTGATTTCTAGCTTGCTCCTCAAGACTTGAGCAGCCTGCTTTTTTATATAACCCGAGATCACCCGCCTGGGTTTGGCACCACACACCTGGGCTGGCCCTCGCACATCAATCAAGAAAATGCATCACAGACTTGCCTATAAGCCAATCTCATGGGACCATTTTCTCAGTTAAGGTTCCCTCTTCCCATTGGTCATGTTGATTTAAAAAAAAAAGCTAGCCAGCACACAAGGTGAAATAGAACATGAAAAGATGGATGTTGAACACATATAAACCATGACTATTAAGACCTTCAACATAGTGAAAGAAAAATACAGTGTTTGGATCACTTCTAGATCTGACAGCTAAACAGGCATCCTTAATTTCCCTTCCTCTTATTTATCCAATGTTAATTTATGCTATGTCTATATTTTTAAGAGTATATTTTAGGGTATGGGCTACAGGCAAATGGAAACATTCTTGCCAATCACACACATGGCCTTGAATTCAATCCTTAGTTTGACAAACTTAGAGTTTTATATAACTATATTCTAAGTGTAACAAATTGTGATTTTTTTTCCTGACCAGTTATTATTTCCATTCTCATGAGTTCAATATTTTACCTCAAATACTTTACTTGTGCATCACTGTTAGTGAATATTCTAACCCTTCTGGGTAAGGTGGAGGCTTACAGCCTGATTTCCCTGTATTCTGGTAAATGCCTGAAAGAAAAACAGCCCATGAAAGGCTAAGCTAACAGGAACGAGAAGTGAGAAGTTTCATGGGCAATCCAAACTCAGGTGGAGATACAAATAATTGCTAACCATAGTTTAACCATAAGGCCATGAAAACCTTACGTGATTTATTCTCAGAGCACTGTAGATGAACTGTATACACTAAGTATGGGAGAATGCTCATGTCTCCTTAATGTAGACTCATGGTCTATTGTTTTTCCTTTTTAATATAGAAAAGATCAGGCAAAGATATGCAGACCTGCCTGGAGAATTACACATTATCGAACTGGAAAAGGATAAGAGTGGACTGGGGCTCAGTCTCGCTGGCAATAAAGACAGGTCACGGATGAGCATATTCGTGGTGGGGATTCATCCGGAGGGACCTGCTGCTGCAGATGGACGGATGCGGATTGGAGATGAACTGCTAGAGGTAAGAGCCATTTGTTTTCAAGTTGTCCTTTGGTACTAGGTATTGGGAGTAGCACACAGCAAAGCTAGTTTGGATTCTTTTATGAATGTGTGAGAACCAACAGAGTCTGTAGATAGCTGGGCATGGTGTCACCACCTGTAATCCCAGGGCTTGTAAGGTAGAGGCAGGCAAAAGGATCAGAAGTTCAAGACCCAGCTTCTGCTACATAGTGAGCTTGAGCCATCCTTGGCTGTGTGAGGCCCTGTCAGAGGAAAACAAACCAAGATACTGAGTCTGTGGGATTCTTATTGAGAAAGCTCTGTCACACTGGTAACTGGTTACGGTCACATAGCTTCCTTACTTAGAAAGCAGGGAGTGGACTGGTCCTCGGGTAATTACTCTCCGGATGATCTCATCAGTAATCTGGCAAGGTTGTTCTAGTTTCCTAAGCTTAAATTTCGGGCATTATTTTGAGTTTATTGAAGTTTAATATTCATTTTCTTAATTCATTCAGCTTGGTTTTTGACTGTCCATTAGGACAGAGAGACATAAATACTTTCATTCAAATAACTTCCAGTTCAGAGAAAAGAAAAAAAAAAGTACAGGAAAGTCCTTTGAATTTCAAACTATAATGTTGAGTAACAGAGAGTGCAGACTTAGTTCCAGACACAGTCACCTGTTCTCCTGTTCTGAGGATTTGGCCTTCTGACTTCTTGCTTGTGTTTACCCACTGTTAAGGCCTCTTGGAAACCAAGAGACTTTTAGAGGAGGCCAGTCACTGGGTGCTGGGCATCACACTGTCTATATCAAGTATGAGCCCCTGAGCATATGGGGTGGTTTCCCCTTCAGAAGTGAAGGTGAACATGGTGAAAACCAGAGCTAGCTCAGCGAGTTGTTACTACCATGTCTCTGCTCACACACATTTGTCTTTGGGATTCTTAGAACCTTAGATGGGAATTAATTCTCTCATTTTATGCATAGGAAAACTGGATTGTAAATCCTTTATTATTATAGAATTAAGTGTCTAAACTTGGATAAGAACCCAAGCTTGGGGGCTTGGAGCATTTGCTATTCTTGCAGAGAACCTAGGTTCTGTTTCCAACACCCATAGTTCCAGAAGTTCTGACACCCTGGGGCCTCTTCTGACCTCCACATGCACCAGGCACATATGTAGTTTGCATGTTCAGGCAAAACATTCCTATGTGTAAAAATAAATAAAAATGTTTAAACAAGAGAACCTAGGCTTGGCAGTCTCTTAAGAGTCATGCTGTGGGCACTTACGTTACTGTGCTCCCTGTGGTAATTTAATAGACTCTGTGATCTCTCTCCTTGCTTCCATCCCTCCGTCCCTCCCTCCCTCTCTTTCTCTATCTCTACCTCTATCTCTCTTCCTCCCCCTACTATCTATCTCTCTCTGGTTCTGCAAGTGTGTGTGTGTGTGTGTGTGTGTGTGTGTGTGTGTGTAGGCTGAAGATCAACCCTAGGACCTTGAACATGCTAGGCAAATGCTCTACCACTGTGCTTATATATCTGTCCCCTTGCTCCCAGCCTTAAGTGTTTGTTATTGCTATAGATGCATCACAGTAGACTAAGGTACGGAGAAAAGCGGGCATTCTGCCTCCGCCTCCTCCTTTTTTTGTCACCACTGCCCACCAAGAGATTTATATTGGCTCATGGTTACAGGTCCTGGTCGAATAACCACACCTCAGCCTTGTTGACTCTGGATGACCTCGTTGAGTCCAGAGGTAATTCAGGGCCTCACATAGTGAAAGATGGGGACTGCTTGACAGAGCAAGCCAAACTAGATTTTAGAGGAGAGTTGTTTTTGAGAAAGGCTTTTATTTGTCAGCCCCATGTATGGATTAATGGATCCATGAGAGCACAGCACTAATTCCCTGTTGAAAGTCTCAAATGACCCTTATTTTCCTTCTTCGTAATAGGATTTTTAATTTTGATATAGTTTTAAAGAGGACCACCGTTGTTCCGCATTTGTTTAGATCCAAGAGATTCCTGGTATATGATGTTCGGATCAACAGTGAAATCATGTGTATCAAGTCACTCTGTGTACTGGGTGTGCTTAGGCCTAGATTCCCCCCTGCACAGTGGATAGAAATGCTTCAGTAATTGGGAGCATGTTGATTCTAGTTGTAGCCTTCTGTGTTATTCAGACTCAAGGTGGAAGACCCTAGAGGATCTGGCCTCACAGGAGCACTGTGCTGTATTCCTCAGTCTGATGTTCATTAGACAGTGGTAACAAATGAACTGTCACCACAGCATGATATGAGGAGTGTCTTACAAGCCTGTTTCAGATTTCAGACATATATGGGCCTTGGAAGACCTACTTTACTGTTTTGCTTCAATGCTTTTGACCACTGAGAATGTTCAGCATACTGCAATCAAGAGATCTACAGTTCTTGTCTTCCATATAGTCAGTGCGACACAACCTAATCCCAGATAAACGAGAGGGTTTCCTAAACAACCTGTAGTTCTTGGATGGATGATAGCCTAAATTCACTGGAATCTGCCATCTATGTGAAGATAGCATCTAGCACCACACGTCTAAATCACACCTTGGTGACCTTTGTTCAGTCCAGGTGTTGCCCAAAGTCCCCAGGTTGTTATCTGCACTGATGCCTGCCCAGCCACACATTTAAGTTCATTTTCCAGGTTGATTAATCTGTTAGAGCATCTCCCAGAACTGGGGAAACAGTTTACTCATCGTGCACCCACCTATGTGTTCTAGAGAACACTGCCGAGGACACACATGCACAGCACAACAGCAAGGAAGAGCTTCCCTAAGTCTCTGCTTCTGTTACTCTCCAGGTACTCTCACTCAGCCAACAGGTTAGAACCTCCCAGGCCCAGTCCCATTCAGGGATGGGTCTTGGGTGTTTATTTGAGATGGAGCCTCATTAATTACCCATACATGGCTCAAATTCCCGAGACTCCAGGGATCTTCCCACCACAGGTTCAAGTGTTACAGCATGAATGTTGAGCACAGAGGTTCACGGGATTTTTATCATGGCTCATCACATACACTCACTCTAGACCTCTGTTCTTCCTAGATCATGGGGGAATGGGGTATAAGTTTAACGATTTTTTTAAATACTTTATTTACATGTCAAAATGTTTTCCTCTTTCCAAGTCTCTCCTTTGGAAACCCCCTATCCCATTCCCCTTCCCCCTGCCTCTATGAGGGTATTCCCCCACCCACCCACCCACTCCCATCTGCCTTCCCTGGCATTCGCCTATACTGGAGCATCTAACACCCTCAGGCCCAAGGGCCTGTCCTCCCACTGATGGCCAACAAAGCCCTCCTCTGCTACATATGTGGCCAGCACCATGGGTCCCTCCATGTGTATTCTTTGGTTGGTGGTCCAGTCTCCGGGAGCATTGGGGGAGTCAGGTCAGTTGACACTGTTGCTCCCTCCATGGGGCTGCAAACTCTCTCAACTCCTTCAGTCCCTTCTCCAACTCCACCATCTGGGGCCTCACGCTCAGCCCAGTGGTTGCTGTGAATCGAATCTTGGGTATTCCGAACTTTGGGGCTAATATCCCCTTATCAGTGAGTACATACCGTGTTTGTTCTTTTGTGACTGAGTTACCTTGTTCAGGATGATATTTTCAAGTTCCATCCATTTACCTGCAAATTTCAAGAAGTCGTTGTTTTTAATAGCTGAGAAGTATTCCATTGTGTGAATGTACTAAATTTTCTGTATCCATTCCTCTGTTGAGGGACATCTGGGTTGTTTCCACCTTCTGGCTATTATAAATATGGCTACTATGAACATAGTGGAGCATGTGTCTTTATTACAGGTTGGAGCATCTTCTGGGCATATGCCTAGGAGTAGAATAGCTGGGTCCTTTGGTAGTATTATGTTCATTTTTCTGAGGGCCCACCAAACTGATTTCCAGAGAGGTTGTATCAGCTTGCAATCCCACCAGCAATGGAGGAGTGTTCCTCTTTCTCCTCATTGTCACCAATTCTCTGTTAGTTCTGTTCCCCATTTTTGATAGGGTTATTTAGTTGTCTGGAGTCTAACTTCTTGAGTTCTTTGTATATATTGGATATTAACTCTCTATCAGATGTAGGATGATAAAGATCTTTTTCCAATCTGTTGGTTTCCATTTTGTCCTGTTGACAGTGTCCTTTGCCTTACAGAAGCTTTGTAATTTCATGAGGTCCCATTTGTCAATTCTTGATCTTAACAGCATAAGCCATTGGTGTTCTGTTCAGGAGCCCCTGTGCCCATGTGTTCAAGACTTTCCCCCACTTTCTCTTCTATTAGATTCAGTGTATCTGGTTTTATGTGGAGGTCCTTGATCCACTTGTACTTGAGCTTTGTACAGGGAGATAGGAATGGATCAATTCGCAATCTTCTACTTGTAGACTGCCGATTGAACCAGCACCATTTGTTGAAAATGCTGTCTTTTTTCCATTAGATGGTTTTAGCTCCTTTGTCAAAGATTAAGTGACCCTAAGTGTGTGGGTTCATTTCTGGGTCTTCAGTTCTCTTCCACCGATCTACCTGCCTGTCACTGTACCAATACCATGCAATTTTTATCACTACTGCTCTGTAGTACAGCTTGAGGTCAGGGCTGCTGATTCCCCCAGAAGTTCTTTTATTGTTGAGAATAGTTTTTGCTATTCTGGGTTTTTTTTTGTTATTCCAAATGAATGTGAGAATTGCTCTTTCTAAGTCTATGAAGAATTGAGTTGGACAATCAGTAGCCTTCCTATACTCGAAGGATAAACAGGCTAAGAAAGAAATTAGGGAAATGATACCCTTCACAATAGTCACAAGCAATATAAAATATCTTGATGTGACTCTAACCAAACAAGTAAAAGATCTGTATGACAAGAACTTCAAGTCTCTGAAGAAAGAAATCAAAGAAGACCTCAGAAGATGGAAAGATCACCCATGCTCATGGATTGGCAGAATCAATATAGTAAAAATGGCAATCCTGCCGAGAGCAATCTAGAGACTCAGTACAATCCCCATCAAAATTCCAAGTTTAACGATTTTAATCATGGCTTTGTTTTACCCATGGCCATCTGCATCCAGTAGCCCATTAGAGTCTCCTCAGCCTCAGCTTTTTCAAAGCCTTTAGCAAATATCTTCCCAAAACACCTAAAAATAAATCCAAGGTACACATGCTTGCTTTTGTGACCTCTCCCTGAATTGAATGAAATTCCCTTTGTCTTGATCATTGTGAGATCCCCCATTTGCTCACGTTATTTCTCATTATGTCATTATGTCTCCGTCACTGTTCTTGTTTTTAAATATCTCTGCTTTAGCCTGTTTGGATTCATAGTTGGCATTGCTAACTAACCCTTAAGTCAGGCTGTCCTGTAGTAGGCACAGCGTGCGCTGGGTCCTGCTCTCACAGAGCTAGCAATGAAACGCTGAACAGTGCAGTGGTTGGACAGCCTCACCTCTGGGCACCTCACCTCCGGGCAGCCCTTCCTTTGGAGAAGTTAATAACAGAAAATGGTAAACTAGGTGGTGCCACATCTCTGGCGTTCTTTAGCTGATAAGATAGTAACTCTCATTTTTGTATATTTCTGTCTTTTTAGTTTGTTTATATTGACACTAGTATCATCTCAGAACAAAGTGGTGGTCTCACTCCTTAAGTAATCTCATGTACATGTCACCTTAGCAAACACCCAGATCCTATGCAGTTGTAGTCTATCTTCTCTTGTAACAGTTTGACTTTAGGTCAAGGATGGCAGAAATTCATGTAGAAAAATATTTCCTGGTTTCTTTTTATAGCTCACAAAAAAAAAAAAAAAAAAAAAAAGAAGTCATGTCCCTTTAATATGTGAGGACTTGGAACATGCTTGCTTGCTGAGAGCAATTTAATGATGTGTATCAGGAAAGCTAGAAGCAGCATGACCATGCCCATTGCAGAGCATCAGATGGTTGTGACACTGCATTGTGTGAATGGCCTTTAAGAGGTGGAGCATCCATGGCTATTTGCTAACTCCCACCCCAAATGTGCTTATATTTATGGCCTCAACCCTGAATCGGGCACATGTATGTGTCTTGCTTAGTTTCATAGTTCTGCTACTTGCTCATGTTGTCTTACTTTGCCATGACTTTTACATTACTCCTTTGTCACTGCCTCCTATGATTTATAGTTGGTTCACTTGCTTAAGACTCTGAAGTTGAGCTAAGAAATGAAAGAATTATCAAATACATACCCTGTCTCCTTTTAAGTCAGAAACTCTGCTTCTCTCCCATAGCCCTGCATATGACAGATGTGGAGCCTGTGAACACCGCAGCATGGCTGGCACAGAATTGCATTGTTGCAGTAGAATAGTCAGTGAGTTCTGTGGGTCGATGGAACAGTTCACGTGTAAGGGAAATTTTCTGTTAAACTCCCAGAAGACGGTGTGATTAAATCTCAGCTCCTTTATCCTTTCTTTCGATTCTAATGTGGGGGTTACTGAATTAATTTCAAAATGCATTAGCATTTAATTACCTCGTGCACAGAATGAGGCTTACTCCAGAGCACTGGCTTTCCCAGAGCAATTAGGCCCAGAAAGTGTGCAGGCTGGGGCATGGTGCTGTCATATGAATATAGGATTTATTTATAATCTTCCCTACAGTGCAAGCGTGGGAAGACAGGGCTAATGGTGCTATGCAGGGAGTCTGAATGATCAGTCAGGTTAAAGCAGAAGCAAGAGGCACAGTGGATTAGGCTGCTCTGTGGAGCTGTGGAAGTAGGAGGTGCTCTCTTTGAGCCAGGCACCTGCAGGAGAGCCTACACTGAATCTTGTCCAGTGTGTGCACAATGGAAAAGAAGAGGCCCAAGTACCTCCCGCTGTAGATGGATAGAGATATAAATCTAGGGGTAAGTTCAGATCTTGTCTCATGATACTGTTTGCATGTGAAAAAATCATAGACATGAAGGGATTGAGCCAGGTGCACCCCACTGCTTCATGTGGTCTTCTCTAGCTATCTGCACTGTCCCATACTCTCTCCGCTCCTTGCCAGCAAAGTATAGTTGAAATATTTTGGAAAGCTTAGATTTGATTTGGAATGTGGCTTGAAAACTAGTAAGTAAATTACTAGGTTTTGTGCATGTGTGGGATAAAATATTACTTTACACTCAGAAGCTCATGTGATCCACACCACAACACCCAGGTATATTTATCAAGAATATTTGAATGCAATAAATTTGCCCTAAGGTATTTCATTAATAAAACCTCACGGTATAAAAAGAGGAGTCTCAGCCATAGAAAGAGCAAAGGATTTCAGAATTGAAATAAAATTATCTTTCTCCATGATATTTTGATAGAGTGGTACTTAATATCTAGTCATGCATAATTGATTGGGCAGGTTGCTTTGTTTTGTTTTGGTTTGGTTTTGTTTTGTTTTGTTTTTTTCTCTTTTACTATGGCATTGACTTTGAAAGTGTGACAGCGTAACAGTTTTGACACTTCAGATATGAATACATTACATTTTTGGCCAGCTGTGATGGCACATGCCTTTAATCCCAGCACTCAGGAGACAGAAGTAGGCAGATCTCTAGGAGTTCAAGGCCAACCTGGTTTACGAAGTGAGTTCCGGGCCAGCAAGGACTGTAAAGTGAGACCCTACCTAACAAACAGCCATATTTGAACTTTAATATCTAAAAGCTCTTTCAAACTGGATTGATCAAAGCTGACATAAATGAGTATTATGAGCAGCTCCTGAATATGACCTTCACACATACCAAGGTGTGCTCCTTAAAATAATCTGTTTGCAGCCTTAAAAGCTCCCAAGAGATGTGGTGGTGGCTGAGTGAGTACAGAGCCCTGGTCACCACAGCATTGTGGCTGTAGCTATGTGAGTTCACTGGGTATTTCCTGACACTGTCATAGGTGGATGGATCCCTGAGTATGAAGAACATGTCATAATAAAGGGGCCAGGCAACTGTGCACATACTGAGCCTTAATGCCTGCCAGACTTGCTTAGTTTTTACATCCATCTTCAGTCAGCTCACAGGACCTTAGACAGCTGAGTGTCCTGTCAGCTTCCATCCTGCAAACAAGCAGACTGGGCAGGAATGGGCAGGATCAGCAAGCTTCTCTGACTAACACTGGGGTCTTACTTAATTTTGGATTAAATTCTTATAATTTGGGAAGGGTATAGTTTGAATGTGAGGTGTCCCCCATAAGGTCACTTATTTGAACAATTGGTCCCCAGCCAGTGTCATGATTTGGGAAAGTTGTGAAACCTTTAAGAAGTGGAGCCTCGCCGGGCAGTGGTGGCACATGCCTTTAATCCCAGCAGTGGCAGGTGGATTTCTGAGTTCGAGGCCAGCCTGGTATACAGAGTGAGTTCCAGGACAGCCAGGGCTACACAGAGAAACCCTGCCTCGAGGGGTGGGGTGGGGGGTGGGGAGTAGGGGGGGAAGTGGAGCCTCATCCTGCATGGTGGCACACACCTTTAATCCCAGCACTTGGGAAGCAGAGGCAAGTGGATCAGTTCAGCATGTTTTACACAGAGTGTTTCTGGACAGACAAGGCTACAAGAAGAGACCTTGTCTTAAAAGTAGACCCTCTCTGGAAGAAGTGGGTCACTGAGGTGGGCCTTAAGGCTTTATAGCCCACCTGCTTTCCTGAGTAGGAGGTGGCTCCTGATCCTGCTCCCATGCCTTCCCCTACAGAATGGATGCTCTTAGCCAGAATAAACCCTTTCTCCTTTAAGTAGCTTTTTTCAGAGTATTTTTCATATGTCAGTATTTTTTTCAAACAATGAGAAATATATCAGGTGTAGGTAAATGCAGTTAATTCAGAACAGGTTAATATATCTAATAGAGTTTCATATTGGAGACAACAGCTATTGCCTGTAGCCACCTGACTTCTTTCAGAGATCACTCAGATAAGAGTAAGATTCTTTAGTACAGCTTGAGGTCAGGGATGCTGATTCCCCCAATAGTTTTTGCTATCCTGAGTTTTTTGTTATTCCATATGAATTTGAGAATTGCTCTTTCTAAGTCTATGAAGAATTGAGTTGGAATTTTGATGGGGATTGCATTGAATCTGTAGATTGCTTTCGGCAGGATGGCCATTTTAACTATTAATCCTGCCAATCCATGAGCATGGGAGATCTTTCCATCTTCTGAGGTCTTCTTCGATTTCTTTCTTCAGAGACTTAAAGTTCTTGTCATACAGATCTTTCACTTGTTTGGTTAGAGCAGTAGTGATAAAAACTGCATGGTATTAGTACAGTGACAGGCAGATAGATCAATGGAATAGAATTGAATACCCAGAAATGAACCCACACACCTATAGTCACTTGATCTTTGACAAAGGAGCTAAAACCATCCAGTGGAAAAAAGACAGCATTTTCAACAAATGGTGCTGGTTTAATTGGCGGTCTACATGTAGAAGAATGCAAATTCATCCATTCCTATCTCCCTATACAAAGCTCAAGTACCAGTGGATCAAGGACCTCCACCTAAAACCAGGTACGCTGAATCTAATAGAAGAGAAAGTGGGGAAAAGTCTTGAACACATGGGCATAGGGGGAAAGTTCCTGAACAGAACACCAATGGCTTGTGTTCTAAGATCAAGAATCAACAAATGGGACCTCATGAAATTACAAAGCTTCTGTAAGGCAAAGGACACTGTCAGTAGGACAAAATGGCAACCAACAGATTGGGAAAAGATCTTTACCAATCCTACATCCGATAGAGGGCTAATATCCAATCTATATAAGGAACTCAAGAAGTTAGACTCCAGAGAACCAAATAACCCTATCACAAAATGAGGAACAGAGCTAAATAGAGAATTCTGAACTAAGGAAACTCAAATGGCCAAGAAGCACCTAAAGAAATGTTCAACATCCTTAGTCATCAGGGAAATGCAAATCAAAACAACCCTGAGATTCTATCTCATACCAGTCAGAATGGCTAAGATCAAAAACTCAGGTGACAGCAGATGCTGGCGAGGATGTGGAGAAAGAGGAACACTCCCCCATTGCTGGTGGAATTGCAAGCTGGTACAACCACTCTGGAAATCAGTTTAGCGGACCCTCAGAAATACTACCTGAAGACCCAGCTATTCCACTTCTGGGCATATACCCAGAAGATGCTCCAACATGTAATAAAGACACATGCTCCACTATGTTCATAGCAGTCATATTTATAATAGCCAGAAGCTGGAAACAACCCAGATATCCCTCAACAGAGGAATGGATACAGAAAATGTGGTACATTTACACAGTGGAATACTACCCAGTTATTAAAAACAATGATTTTGTGAAATTCGCAGGCAAATGGGTGGAACTTGAAAATATCATCCTGAGTGAGGTAACTCTGTCACAAAAGAACAAACACGGTATGTACTCACTGATAAGGGGATATTAGCCCAAAAGTTCGGAATACCCAAGAATGATTCACAGCAAAGGTTGGACTGAGTGTGAGGTCCCAGATGGAGGAGTTGGAGAAGGGACTGAAGGAGCTGAGGGAGTTGGCAGCCCCATGGAGGGAGCAACAGTGGCAACTGACCTGACCCCCCAGTGCTACCGGAGACTGGACCACCAACCAAAGAATATATATGGAGGGCCTTGTTAGCCATCAGGGGGAGGAGAGGCCCTTGGGCCTGAGGGTGTTAGATGCCCCAGTATAGGAGAATGCCAAGGAGGGCAGACGAGAGTGGGAGGGTGGGTGGGTGGGGGAATACCCTCATAGAGGCAGGGGGAGGGAAAACATATAGGGAGGTTCCAAAAGGGAGATCTGGAAAGGGCGAAACATTTGAAATGTAAATAAAGTATCAAAAAAAAAAAAAAAGTGAGATTCTTGATCCCCCCTGCAGGAAAGTATTTCAGGATGAGTTGGTTTGGAGCAAACCTGTTTATTTAGGGCTGGGCCAAAGGCTCCATGGGTAAAATGCTTGTCATGCAAGCATGAGGACTGAAGTTCAAATTCCTAACACCCATGTAATTCCTGGTTGTGCTTGGTGACCTTCCTGTAACTCCAGCATTTGGTTGGCAGAGACAGGATCCCTAGAGCAGACTAGCTAACTAGACTAGCTGCATTGTTCAATTGACGACCCTGCCTCAGTGAATACTGTAGACAGCAATCAAGAAAGACTCCTGAAGTCAATTTCAGCCCTCCATGCAGTCACATGCAAACATGCATATAGTCACACAAAGACACACTTTGAGCCACAAACTAGGCAGCATACACTAGCTTGTCTGAGGCCCCCAGACATATATACAGCAGAGGACTGCCTGGTCTGGTCTCAGTGGGAAAAGATGCATCTAATCCTGGAGAGTCCTGAATCCCCAGGGAGTGGGGAGGCCTGGCAGGGTATGGGGCAGTGTGAACATCCTCTTGCAGACAGGGGAAGAGGAATGGGATGAGGAACTCTTGGGGGGCAGAACGGGAAGGGGATAATGACTGGACTGTCATTAGATTAATGTCAAAAGATTAAAGGTAGTAAAAATAAATAAATAAAATCTTAATGTACATTTAAACACAGACAGTAAGGGAGAGAGAGTGCCTCTTAGAAACCAGTTGGCCCATGCCAAGGGTGTGGGTGTGAGCTTCACAAGGTCATGCTTAGGTTAGCATTGGCCATATATACTATTTGGTGGCTTCTGAAGCTACTTTCTTTGTTTAAAGGATTTCTGAGAAACACCACCACCCTCTTTTGTTCCTTTTTTCTTTTTACAAGTCAAAAGAATTCTTAATAGGTCACAAGAAAATTAAGACAAGTTTTGAGTATAAACAAAGTTTATAATCTTGTTTGTATGATTTTTGAAATATAGTTGAGGGGAGAAAAGATTAAACTCAAAGGTCCCAAGCACGGGCTTTAAGCATGGTCAGTTGTTATTGCGATATCATTATTTTTAATACCTCTGTAACATGGGAATATTCTCTACATATGTAATCTTTTTTTTTTTTCCTTTAGATTGGGTTTGTAGCCTTGACTGTCCTAAACTTCTCTATGTAAACCAGGCTAGCTTCGAACTCTCAGAGATCTCCCTGCCTCTGCCTCCCTAGCTCTGAGATTGAAAGGGTATACCATCACATCTGGCCTATGTACGAACTCTTTACACCAAATTAGTTAGTTGTGTCAAAGTTCTGGACTCTTAGCTAGTAAAAGACTCAACCAGGCTCAAATGAAAGTCTCCTCTTCCTTCCTGTGCTCCCCGAACTTTTCTGCTTTTCTATCCTGCCTCATTTTCTCACATTGCTATTACATACTGTATTACCCATCTTCCTAAAATGTAATGCCACTCTAGGCTCATTAAGAGAAGAATGCAATTGATAAAATCATGCTTGTCTATTAAGAAGCACAGAGGAAGGCAATCTGTGCACAGCGTGTGAGCTTCTGAACCTCATAATTGAAAAACTTGCCCTCATTTTGTCTATAGAGTTGGGGTTTATTTTCAGACATAGAAACTATTGTGTGAAGCCTAGTTCGAGTTGAGTGTCCTGATTCTTTCTGTCTCTGCTTCCAGCTGTGAAATCTTTAGTTCTATTTTTGCCATTTCAGTTTCTGACTACAGCCTGTTAGGGGAGGAATTTTGAATTATTTACTTGCACCTAATTGTCTTTATGTCACTGAAATATTTTGGCTAAAGTCTCTACTCTTACCACTCTCTGGAAAGAATAACACTCATTCATTTCTTATTGCTGCAGTCCTCATTATTGCTCTTACAAAAGCTATGAGCTCTCTGCAGTGAACCAAATTATCTTTTTTTTTTTCTTCAAAAAGTAGCTTAATTTATTGAGTTCAGGTGAAAAACCATTAGATTTAGCAAAAACAAAACAAACAAACAAAAAAAAACAAAAACAAAAAGAACAACCAAACAAAAAACCCAGAGCAACAACAAAAAACCTGTCAGTGATCTTTGAACTAATCTCAGCTTACTGTGAAAGTTTTTTTTCTTCATCTAGTTGTCTGAGGTTAGAATATAATCTGTTAAACATAAAATACTTAAATTTTTTTGCTTAATGCATACTAATGGCAATTACATTCCTGTTGACAAATTGATTTTTACTGATTGATACTCTCTAGCCAAAGGTTGGTAAACTCTCAGTTGTCTTCGTGAGTACAGAGGATCAATGGGAAGAGTTGAAGTCATGAATAAGGTTGGTCAGCTTATCTATTTTATTTTTAAATTGTGCATAAAATTTTATTTAGTAAACTTATTTCTAGGAATTTATGTTGACAAAAATATGTATGTACTGTGGGATATCTAACACAGTATTATATACAATGGTGAATTATGAGACATGTCAAAATTAAATACAGAAGTAATAAATTATGAAATTGTAGACATTTCTATAATAATTAAAATGCTATTTTCTAGGCTAAAACTTTAGAAGCCAATATTATCATTATCTTATAATTTCACATTATAAATATGATTAAAATAAACTAAATTACTTTGTAAAAACATTATGCAATTGGAAATTATTTCTGACAGATCAACTCTTACACTTTTATAGGCCATTCATTTTTTTTCTCCTTTGAAATGACAAAGGAAAGTTGACTTCAGTCAAAATAGCACACAACCTAATCACATAAATCACACATTTAATGTTACTTGTTTTCAGTAGGTTTTGAAAACCTTACTACTGTCACACTCAACTAGAAACAAATTGAAAACTCCTGACTAAATTCAGAGAAAATAAATATTAGTCTTCTAAAATATACAGGACTCACCTCCCTAATGTGACCATAAAATTCAAATACCTCCAATGTTCTCCCTTGAAGATATGTTAGCTTCACTCTGAGCAAAGAGCAACATTCCTTTGCATTTCCCAAGGCCATTACACTGAGATTCATCAGAATCCTATAACACTTGCTGAAGTTACCCCTTAAATATTTCTATTTGACCAGTACGAAGTATCCTTCCTTATCTTTTTTGATAACTTTTGGTTGAAAGTTGATTTTATTCACTATTAGAATGGCTACTCCTGCCTGTTTCTTGGGACCATTTTCTTGGAACATTGTTTTCCAACCTTTTACTCTGAAGTAATGTCTGTCTTTGTAACTGAGGTGCATTTCCTGTATGCAGCAAAAGGCTGGGTCCTGTTTAGTCTATGGCTTTTTATTGGGGAATTGAGTTTATTGATGTTAAGAGATATTAAAGAAAAGTGATTGTTGCTTCCTGGGGGTTTTTTTTGTTTTGTTTTGTTTTGTTTTGTGGTTTTTTGTTGTTTGGTTGGTTGGTTGGTTTTTCAAGACAGGGTTTCTTTGCGTAGCCCTGGCTGTCCTGGAACTCACTCTGTAGACCAGGCTGGGCTTCCTGTTATTTTTTTATGTTATTTTTATGTTTGTGTGGCTATCTTCTTTTGAGTTTGTTGAAAAAAGATTACTTTCTTGCTTTTTCTAGGGTGCAGTTTCCCTCCTTGTAATAGATGGAAAACTGGTGTTTTCCATCTATTATCCTTTGAAGGGCTGGATTTGTGGGCAGATATTGTGTAAATTTGGTTTTGTCATTGACTATCCTGGTTTCTCCATCTTGAGAGTTTTGCTGGGTATAGTAACCTGGGCTGGCATTTGTGTTCTCTTAGGGTCTGTATGAGATCTGCCCAGGATCTTCTAGCTTTCATAGTCTCTGGTGAGAAGTCTAATATAATTCTGATAGGTCTGCCTTTATATGTTACCTGACCTTTTTCCCTTACTGCTTTTAATATTCTTTCTTTGTTTAGTGCATTTGGTGTTTTGATTATTATGTGATGGGAGGAATTTCTTTTCTGGTCCAGTCTATTTGGAATTCTGTAGACTTCCTGTATGTTCATGGGTGTCTCTTTATTTAGGTTAGGAAAGGTTTCTTCTATAATTTTGTTGAAGATATTTACTGTTCCTTTAAGTTGGGAATCTTCGCCCTCTTCTATACCTATTATTCTTAGGTTTCATCTTCTTATTGTGTCCTGGAAATCCCAGATGTTTTGTGTTAGGAGTGTTTTGCATTTTGCATTTTCTTTGACTGTTGTGTCAATGTTTTCTATGGTATCTTCTGCACCTGAGATTCTCTCTTTTATCTCTTGTATTCTGTTGGTGATACTTGGATCTATGACTCCTGATCTCTTTCCTAGGTTTTCAATCTCCCAGGTTGTCTCCCTTTGTGATTTCTTTATTGTTTCTGTTTCCATTTTTAGATCCTGGATGGTTTTGTTCAATTCCTTCACCTGTTTGGATGTGTTTTTCTGTAATTCTTTAAGGGATTTTTGTGTTTCCTCTTGAAGGACTTCTACCTGTTTACCTGTGTTCTCCTTTATTTCTTTAAGGGAGTTATTTATGTCCTTTTTAAAGTCCTTTATCATCATCATGAGAAGTGATTTTAGATCAGAATCTTGCTTTTCCTGTGTGATGGTGTATCCAGGATTTGCTATGGTGGGAGAATTGGGGTCTGATGATGCCAGGTAACCTTGGTTTCTGTTGCTTATGTTCTTTTGCTTGCCTCCTGCCGTCTAGTTATCTCTAGTGCTACCTGCCCTCCCTTTATCTGACTGGAGACTGTCGTTCCTGTGATCCTGGTTGTGTCAGAACTTCTCATAGACCAGCTGTCTCTGGGATCCTATGATCCTGAGATCCTGGGTGTAACAGAGCTCCTGGGAGGCAAGCTGCCTCTTCGAACTTGAGATCCTGGGCATGTTAGAACACTTGGGAATGGAGCTTCCTCTGGGTGTTGTGGGACTGGCTGAAGAATTCGCACCCAAGGTCTGCTCAGGGCACCTGCCCAGACCCGAAGGAGACTGTGCCACTGGTCTGGCAGGGTTTCTGGGTCCCTGGATCCTGCTGGTCCCAGTTACTCTCAGTATTGGGATAGATGTTGAGTCCTCCTGACCTTTGATCCTGTGATCCTGGGCCTGTTAGAGCACCTCGGAGTAGAGCTTCCTCTGGGTGTTGTGGGACTGGCTGAGGAGTTCACGCCAAGGTCTAGGAGCCAAATTATTTTAAGACCTTAGAGACAAAGCAAAGTAAAAATGAAGGTGTATTAGTTGTTTTTCTTGCTATGACAAAATAACAAATAAAAGCAACTCAAGGAAGAAGGATTATTTTGGTTTGTGGTTTAAATGGATCTAGCCCTTCATGGCAGGGATGTTAAGCAGGAAGGTGAGGTGGCTGGTCATGTGTTCCCACAATCAGGAAGCAGAGAGATTGACTGCTAGTGCTTGGATTATCTTTTCAATCCCCCACCACCATCTTTTTTTTTTCCAGTCCAGGACCCTACCTGTGGGATGGATCCAGACACATGCAGAATGGATCTTTCTTCCCCAGTTACAGCTATCTGGAAATAACCTCTCATGTGTCTCCTAGGTGATTGAAAAATCCAGCCAAGTTAGCAGTGAAATTAAGTATCAGGAATGAGAGACAGATCATTAAAGAAAACAGGGATCAGGTGTCATTTGGAAGCTGCACTCTCTTGCCTCTGGCTTCTGCAGTTCCTCGTGGTGTCCTACCAAGTGCTCTGTTCTCCCATCCCTCCTTTGTGCTGCATGTTCCTCCTTGGCTATCTTAGTGATTACACTGAGTGAGGTACATACTCACTGGGGTTATTCTGAAAGTCGTTTAGTTGGCGCCACACACAATCCATTTGTGTTCTTTGCCTCATTTACATAATAGGCATTTATACTTTGCTATTCATGCAGTGCGACCCCCACCCCAGGTGATACATTGCAAGACTCCTCAAAGATGCTTGAAACCTTGTACAGTGCAGTACAGGCCTTTCATACTGTCATTATCATCGTAGTTTTGAGACAAGTTCTCCCTCTTGAGTCCAGGCTGTCCTACCTAGTACTCACTAAGAAGCTCGGGGTGGCTTCAAATTTAGATCAATTGTCTGGCATTACCCTCATGGCCTGGGATTACTGGCATAAACCCCAATACCCAGGTTATACTATATTTGCCCTCTATGCATATATATCCATGACAAAGTTGGATTTATAAACTAAGCAGAGTGCGATATTAACAGTAACTCATGAAGTATGACAATTAAACAAAGGTACTCTAATAAAAGTTTCACAAATGAGTTTTCTATGCAAATGTATTATTTTGTTTTCTCCTGAAGGGGACACTTTATGACTCTTTTGGATATCTGAGCCACCAGCATAATGTTTTATGGCTTGCAGCATTTATTAGTAAAGTGTTTCTGCCTGAGAGCATTTGAGCTGATAGCGGAGTAACCAGCAGCAGGCATGTACAGTGTATAAAGGGCTGGTTCCCAGCCATAGGTTGGGGCAGGAATGATGCAGAACCCCGACTGTGAACTGCGAGACAGAAAAGTAGAAGGGGGAATTGCTGGGAGGGTGATGCCAGCCTGTGGGAGGGGCCAGATCTACAAAGACAAATGTCGGACTTTGTTCGCAAATTTCAAAATCTTTTTGTTTTGTTTTGTTTTTCAAGATATGTTTCTCTGTGTAGCCCTGGCTGTCCTGGAACTTGCTCTGTAGGCCAAGCTGGCCTCATTCTCAGAGATCCTCCTGCCTCTGCCTCCTGAGTGCTGCAATTGAAGGGATGTACCACCAGCAGCAGCTCCAGAAACACCTGTTTTTGTAAAATAGGAATTATTTCTGGAGTTACTCATCAAATATCTTCAGATCATATTTAATCTGAAACCTTAGAAAGCAAAACTGCATCTGGGGTTATGGGCATCCACTGTATGTAAGGGACACTATTCCTACTTTTGATACTAGTAAACACTCTACTTCCAGACTTTAACCAACCTAATAAATTGAGTGTATACATTGACATAAGGAAGTATGAAAATAATGCTATCCTCTGATGAGGAGTGGGTTTCTTAAAGGTTCATTGCATATCCTA
Organism: Rhynchomys soricoides; assembly: GCA_019843965.1. Lineage (NCBI taxonomy): Eukaryota > Metazoa > Chordata > Mammalia > Rodentia > Muridae > Rhynchomys > Rhynchomys soricoides. Next base: position 7,780,032 of record JADRCH010000098.1, on the reverse strand, counting down.
AATGATGTAGTAATGGACTTCATCAGGACATTTCAGGCATATATGTAACATTTTGATAATATTCACCCCACCCCCATTACCCTCTCTTGTCCCCTCCCACTGATTCCACTGATTCCCTTTCTATTCCCAGTCAATCCCCCTTTTACCTTCTTTTACTTTTTGTTTTGTGTTGGGTAACTAGAGTTACTTACAGGAGCAGGAATGAGGGTGGGTGAGTGGTTAGTGCGTGAAATTTCTCCTACTTTCGCCATGCAGAGAACAGAATGAGAATTGGGAGGTGGGGAAGTTTTGTGCCGAGGTTGGGAGTTGGTTGGGGATAGGATGTGGATGGTTGATTATGTTAAGGAGTCCCTGACACTCACTGAGCATTCTTGTCGCATGCTCCAGTGGCCCCAGACTTACTCAAGGCTTTGCGATCTGGAGACTTGAGCCTGCCTTCTGGCAACATCACTACAAACCTTAAACTGTTGTATAAGACACTGAGCGAGCAAGTCTCCATGTCCTCATTACACCAACACAGGACTGCCTGTCTCAAGGCCTGGCTTGGGGGCAGTGCTAGACCAGATGAGGTAGGTGCTAAATTTTCTTAGGTGCAAATGATGATGTCGTGCCTCCGCAGAACAGTTTCTTAATAACGTGACTGAAGCCACTGAGGTGTCCCAGTGGGTAAAGGACCTGCTGTGTGTGCCTTATGACCTCAGTTTAATCCACAGAATCCAAGGTGGAAGGAAAGAATCTACTCCTGCAAGTTGTGCTCTGCTCTCCACATGTGGTATATATGTGTACCTGTGCAGGTGATCACACCATGTGATACATGTGTACCTATGCGGGTGATCACACCATGTGGTACATATGTATCTGTGCAGGTGATCACACCATGTGGTAGATATGTGTACCTGTGCGGGTGATCACACCATATGATACATGTGTACCTGTGTGGGTGACCACACCTTGTGGTCATGTGTACCTGTGCGGGTGACCACACCATGTGGTACATATGTATCTGTGCGGGTGATCACACCATGTGGTACATGTGTACCTGTGCAGGTGATCACACCATGTGGTACATGTGTACCTGTGCGGGTGACCACACCATGTGGTACATGTGTACCTGTGCGGGTGACCACACCTTGTGGTCATGTGTACCTGTGCGGGTGACCACACCATGTGGTACATATGTATCTGTGCGGGTGATCACACCATGTGGTACATGTGTACCTGTGCGGGTGATCACACCATGTGGTACATGTGTACCTGTGCGGGTGATCACACCATGTG
>JADRCH010000098.1:7723943-7778744 GCA_019843965.1 Rhynchomys soricoides | reverse complement strand
CATGTGTACCTGTGCGGGTGATCACACCATGTGGTACATAAGTGTACTTGTGCGGGTGACCACACACAGGCACACACCATGCGCACAATAGCAGTAACATTAGAATACTTCTAAAAAGAGAGAAACTGGAATTCTAAGGAGGAGAGTTAGGAGAATCTTGCTGATTGAGTTTTTGACTACGTCTGTAAAGAGTTTTTAATACAAGAGAAAAATATAGTAACTGAGAATCGGGATACATTTCTAATCAGGTCAACTATTGGGAGAAAGAAGGAATCCCTAGGGTAAGAATTACTACCATAGGACATCTTATCTTGATATTCTCTATATTTGCCATGTTGATTTTGGTTGTTTTGAGACAGGGTGTCACTGTGTGCCTCTGACAGGCCTGTAGCTTGTTTTGTATACTAAGCCGGGCCTTGAACTCACACAGATCACTTGCTTATGCTACCACAGCTGGCTTGATATTCTTGGTAAAGGAATTGCAGGGCACTAAACACCTAAGTTCTATTTGCCTATCTGGGCAAAGAATACCATTACAAGTTATGCCTGGGCTAGAGAGGTGGCTCAGTTGGTAAAATGCTTGCCACATAAGTATGAAGACCTAAGTTTGGTCCTCAACACCATGTAAAACGTCAGTTGGGGTGGCAAGACCTTGTAGTTCCAACACGGAGAAGATGAAGACAGAGGTCCCTGAGCTCACGGGCCAGGCAGTCTAGCCTGCTGAGAGACCCCACGTCCTAGTGACCTTTCTCTAAAAACAAGATGTGGAGCTGGAGAGACAAATCAAGAATGAGTGCTTGGGGAGTTCTGGGGGAACCAGGGTTGGGTTCCCAATGAGCACATCACACAGGCCACAGCTGCCTGTAACTCCAGCTCCAAGGGAGTCAATGGTTCCGGTACCTGTGGCACACATCACACCACATGCACAGCACACACACACACACACACACACACACACACCACATGAACATCACACACATACAAATAATAGCAAAATCATTAATCACAAGGTAGACAGTGCTTCAAGAAAAGACAACTCAGATTGACCTCTGGCTACCATGTGTATTCACCTCGCAAGTGCACATGAACTTGTACAAACACAAAAGACACATACCCTCAAAAGTCGTATTGACATGTTAAATGGGAAAACAGTTTTTCTTCAGAATTAACAGCAGTTCTTGTTAAGAGGTAGACCACACTGTTTACTTATCCCCTCCTGCTCTATGAGGATAACAGGACACACACCCATCGTCCTGTCTTTCCTTCTTTTAAGGAAACAATGAAGGTGGGTTTTTTTCTGTAGAATCTGACGATTATTGCAAACTTGTGTTTTGTACACAGCTGTCACAATGTAGCCCAAACTAACTTCCAGCCTGCAACCCTGCATCAGCCTCCACATGCTCTCAAGCCTCCACAGCTTCACAAGCATGCATCATCACACAGATGATCAGTGGGAAAGCACTTGCCACACAAACTTGATGACCTGAACTTGGTCCCCGGAGCCACAGTAGAGGGAGAGGATACATTAAAGCCCTCATAGTCATGCCACGACAGATATGCACATATGTGTGTATGTACACACAAGATAAATAAAATGTGATGAAAATGTTTTAAAATACTGATACAGAAAACTGTCACTTCAGAGCCCAACCGTACCATTAGAGACAGATCTTTAGTGGTTCTGTGATGTTTGCTACATTTCCCACTCAACACTGTTGGTTTTTCATGACCACACATCTACACATGCCTCCCTCCTCCGTTCTCTTGTTTTCCATGGTCACCAGGACAGAAGAATAGACTGCAGTTTTCCTACTTTTTCCTAATGAAGAGTATAGCTGTGCTGGCATGTTAATGCCGAAGTTTTTAGCCTCTTTAGGATAAGTCCATAGAAATGGAATCATTTGACCAAGAGTTAACTGGCGGCTGGGTATGGTAGTATGGACCTGTAATCTAAGGCAATTTATTAAGACCCTGTCTCAAAGTTGAAAAGATCTGTAATGTTCTTTGGTGATTGAGCATGTGCCTAGCATATTCCAGGTACTTGGTTTGATCTTCAATACCAAAAACTATAAAAGGATTGATGGTTATAAATATAATGTGCTGATATTTTCCATGTGGCCTATAGTCAGTCAAGGTTATTTTTAAAATGAAAATCTTGATTCTGATGCCTTAAAACATGACATTCAGAAGGGACTTCCTAGTACAGATGGAGGAAGGACTCCATTTTATTATCAGCCACTCACATAATGTGAGTTCAGTCCAGCCCTCTAATAGTAGTGTACAGTTGGCATAATGCGCCATTTGCTTTTAAAAAGAAAGCACGAGTGGGAAATTGCTGAGTGTAATAAATTATGACAATGTTTAGACCTTGGGCAAATCTGTTACTTAAACTAAATTTTTATTTTGTGTAATTAATTTTTCAACCCTAGCTTAAGTTAATTAACTTTTACTTTCAATTTGATATGTCGTTTGAGTAGATTTAATTGAGCTACTTTTCAGCATAAATTTAGATTTCTGTTGAGATAAACTGTGGAAAATTAGGAGTAGTTAAAAGCTTATCTCTTTTAATATTTTTGCATAATTAATTTGATTAAAACAAATCTCATTACAGACCTTTAAAGTGTAAGTTTATGCAGTAGTCAGAAAGGATTTATATCCATTTACTTTTGCTGAATCTGTACTGGATTAACCCTAATTCTACTTTGGCTACAAATGACAAATACTGCAACCAATTATCCTACCCTGGTCAGGATTGCCCTCATACTGAGGGTTTGTTCTTTCTCACTACAGAGGCAGAAGGCAAACTCTGAGGGGAAAGTCAGGTGGCCTGAAAACCTGCAGTATGACTCACCAGCTTAGAAAATGCAAGCCTGACTGTTGTCTGGGTCTTTGGAATCCAGAGTTGCTATAATTTGTTTCTGAGTAGGATTTGAATTTCAGAACCTGGAAGAAAATTAACTCACACAGATATACCTATGGTTGCCTTTTCTGGGACCAGGTATCAAGCTGAGACAGAAATTAATATCTGGAGAGTCACAGAAGTCCCAGATTGTCAGTGATAAGAAGAGGAATGCAAAAGCAACTCAGAAACCAAGAATGGCTAGGCAGGCACATAGATGGTACTAGTCAAGTGATGGTGAACACCTTTAACCTCAGTGCTCAGGAGGTTGAGGAAGGAGCATCCCACTGGCAAAGCCAGCCTAAGCTACATAGTGAGACCTTGTCTCTAAATAGATTAGTAGATGATAGATAGATAGATAGATAGATAGATAGATAGATAGATAGATAGATAGATAGATATTACTAGATGATAGGTAGGTAATACATAGATAGACAGACTGACGTAGACAGACAAGGAGGTAGGCATAGAGAATGATTTGGCTGGGGATATGACTGAATGGTAGAGAACCTATTTGGCATGTGTGAGGTCCTAGGTTCAAATCCCAGCACAATAATAATAATAGTGATAATAATAATGTCTTATAGAAATCCCCTGTGGACAGAAAGTCTGCTTCTTTTTACTTTTTAGTGTGTGCCTAAGCAAAGTCCGGGAGCCTCAGACTCGGAGACTGCAGAGAGTCTGTGTTAACATAGATATTTAGAATGACAAGAAACTGCATCAGCGGAAATAATTAGATTCAAGGAACAGAAATTAGTTCAAGGAATTTCCTTTGTCACTTTGGGTGGCTAACAAATGCCAGGGTGACTGAGATGACACACACACAGATTTCTCACAGTCCAGTAGGCTGGGAAGCCTGAAATCACAGCGCTAGACTCCGGTGAAGCCTCCTTCCTGGTCAGCAGACAGCCTGCTCACTGCTGTATCCTCACATAGTAGAATGACTCTCCTGACTTTAATCTCCAGCACCAAGAAGGAAAAATGGGAAAGTCAAAGGGGAACAGAAGGAAACTATCTGTGTCTGTGTATGTGAAAAATAAAACCGTGAAAGTGAGTATTTGTACTATTTACGGTGTTGTATTTGTATTAGTGTGATAGTATTGGAAATCTGGGAAACAAGCACTATTAAATGCATAAATATTGAAGTTTAACAGCATCAAAGATAAGGGTCTAAATATCTGGAAGGAGAATTCACTCAGGTTTCCAGAGGACCATCCAGGAGCTGTGACAACTTTTCTTCTTGTAGTTCTCAGGTCATCTTTGGAGCAGCTGCTTGAATCCCCTTAGACATTAGGAAAGCGAGGCACAGATAACTGGGACTGTAGGAATCTGTCCATTTCTGAGACTAATGATCTTGGTGGAGAGCAAAAAACAAAACCAGGCGGAATAGGGGACAGAGTAAAGCAGTATTCAGAGAGCCATGGCCAGAGAGCCCTAGGCATGGGGGTGGACTGACTTCCTTTAAGACAGTAAGAAAAAGTATTCCCCTTTTATCCCGTTGTTTGAAGTGTTTGTTTCCTCCTCCTTTCTCGCCAAAACCACTACAATGAAACAGTGTCTTCAAAGAGATGTCCATTGTGTCATCAGATGCATCATTACAGAGCCATCAAGGGCAGATGGATTAAGACCAATTTCAGAAGACTCATCCCCTTGAGTATCTACCGTCGAGTGCATTGTATCAGCCATAAGATGGTAGAGGCGATCGGAGCCACCGTTATACAGGGCTAACATAACAATATAGATCATTAGTTACTTATCGAGCAGATGACGAGACCCAGAATTGTATGGAAGGTATAAGAGAATAATTTTAGTTATTATCATAATGTATCAGTAGGAAGATCAGCAATGAAAATAGTTTAGATCTACTGTTCTATCATATTTAGGTGAATCCAGTCTGTAATGGTGGCGAGAAAGGTCACATGCATGAGCGCACCCACCCAAGAGATATCTGGATTCGCAAATGAAAGAAAGACACACACACACACACACACACACACACACACACACACATCAGTTAATTTTAATATGCCTTGACTAACTCAAAGGCTGGGCAGTTCTAATTCTCCCCACGGCTAGCACTCTTTTCCTCCAGTACTCCTGGCTTAATACCCTCCATTTCTACATTGCCCTGGCTCCTTCTGGGTCTTCGCTGCCCAAAATGCTTTTGAGCAGTCCTTCAGGGGCCACATTCCTTCCTACCTACATTGCAGATGTTTTTTCTTCTGCAGCTCTAAATCTGATTCCTCTCCTTCTGAGACATGGCGATCTCTCCTCCCTCCCTCCCATAAATCTAAAGGTCCTGCCTCAGTCTACCTGTCCAATCATTGGCCTTTGGCTCTTTATTGATCAATCAAAAACCAATTGGGGACAAGAACCTTCAGCATTTGGACACACAGATTCCCTATTTAGGGGACCAAATTAATTCAAAGCATTAGAACCAATCTCCAACACCAGTCAAATTATAACTTTCGTACATCTTGGACATGAACAGATAACTAGTTGGTTGTCTACAGTAAGACATCGTCTGTAATTACTTGGTCTAAAATTCAACTTAAAACAGTTATGTAATACTTATCTCCTGTTAACAAAACTTATTCTGTGTAATCACCATGACACACTTGCAGGATCATGTTTAATAGGCCCTCCAGAGCTCTGTATATACTATAGTTGGGTCTGTTTTCTACATTCTTTAGGAATCTGGAAAAGCCATAGAAAATGAAATATCTGTCATAAAACTTTGCATTAAGTTCAGCTACTGTTCTCATAAAGTTTAGCAACAGGGTTAAGGAATTTAGTCCTTTGTTAACTATAACCACAGCTGAATTTAGAAGACTTTATTTAGTTGCTTAGAATTACCTTGTGAATCTCTAGTACAAAGAATATTGAGACTTTTACCATTAATGAATTGTATACACACATAAAAGTGAAGACATTGGTTAATTCCAAGTATATACATAGATACCTTTATGTGTATATTTATTCATTGTGTGACTATATGGGCTGTATTTTTACAAGCACTTTTTATTTATTCCCAAACAGATAAACAATCAGATCCTTTATGGAAGAAGTCATCAGAACGCATCTGCCATTATTAAGACTGCCCCAACCAGGGTCAAACTGGTTTTCATTAGGTAAGGAAAATAGGCTTGGTCTTCTAAATATAGTCTCCTCTTCAGAGGCCATTATTGGCATTAGTACTTGATTTTTGCTTTGTCTAACACTGTATTCTAAAACTACACTTTCCTTTTCTGTCACTCTAAGAAAACCGTGGACTGTTTTGACTCTAGGATTTTTCTTGTTTTCATGTTTCATAAGTTGGAATTGGTGGTTGAGCTTACTATTATCTGTATTTCAACTTTTAAAAATATCTGCATGCTTACATCTGTGGAGATGTACTGGAGACTGCTCACTACTGTCATCATGGGTTGGTATTTACAAATCCATTATTGTCTTCGTGAGAGAACCAACAGTTAGAGAACCCAGAAAAGTGTAGGGGTCCTGGTGAGGGCTGTGTGTGTTTCAAACGGTAGAGCTCTTGCCAGGATGTGCTAGATCCTGGTTTCACTCCCAACACCACTGTGTGCCTATAATGCAAGCAATTGGCAGGGGTTGGGGGTCAGAAGTTCAAGGTCATACTTGTATACGTAGATAGCTGGCCAGCCTGAGCTACATGAGATGTTGTTATGAAAAACAGTACTGGTGAGGATGGAGCCTAGGTCAGCCAGCTCTTCAGTGTTGGGGATTCCACACTCGGCCCGCCTCACCAACCGACTCCCTGAGCTCCTACAGTGCTTGTCAATGAGATTGGGAGTCTGTCCATCTTGTGGTCAGTTTTCTATATCAGCAAGAGCTGAGCTTACTTAACTGGAATGATTATAAGTTTGAATAATTTGTAGGTGGTGTAAATAACCGTGTTTGTTAAATATTTCTGGGTGTCTTTTCTCCCTGTGTTTCCATTACCATTTTTAAAATGGACACCTCATCTCCTTCATTGTTTTGCTTCAGATTTTTTAAATGATGGGCTGTGTAGATGAATCAGTGCTTAAAAGCACTGGCTGTTCTTGCAGAGGGCTCAGATTCAATCCAAAGCACCCATGTGGTGGCTTACAGCACCTATACCTTCAGTTCCAGGGAATCCAATGCCTCTTCCTGACTTCAGTGGGCACCTGACGAGCACATGGTACACACACACACACATGCAGACAAAACACTCATACACATAAATAAACCATTTTTTTTTCCAAACTTTGAAAATAACCAATATGGGCTGGGGATCCAGCTCCGTGGTAGAGCACCTGTCTAGAATACTCAAGGCCCTGGGTTTCATCCTCCGTACTACAAATGAACAAATAAAATGGTCAACATGATGAGAAGCATAGGATAAGGACTGAGAGAATGTTCGCTGCCCTTTTAGGATGAAAATGATTGTTATTTTCTCTTTCTCACTAATTACCACCCAGGAGACCTCCCCAGTGCTGGGACCACTGGCCCATGAGGGTAGTTTTGTTCCTAGGTTGAGCAATGGTGCACCTGAATATCCTCCCATGTCACCTTTCAGCCTTACCCTGCATTTGCTCCTGATACACTCTTCCATCAGTAATCAGCATCTCCTGATGCCACCTCCTTTCTTCCCACCTAACAGCTCTTTCTTCCTTTGTTCTGGCTTCCAAAGGGGAGACCTTCTTGAGTGTCTGTACATCAAGCTGCCTCCTGAGGCTTGCTCAGCGATGCTTTCTTTGGGGTTTCTTTGCTCTTCCAGTTGTCAGGTGCTTCAAATGAGAGTTTGCTGATAATAACTTGAGCAGATTTGGAGCAAGATCGTTCACTGAAAAGGCTAAACTGTCCATTGAGAGAAATCCACACAGGTCACAGGTTTGGACTTAAAGACTGTCCATGTGTCTCACAGGGTTCGTATGTTGGAAGGTTTGGTTTCCAATGTGGTCATGTAAAGACAAGGACCATTGAGAGAGGGGCTTAAAAGTTGGTCAGTCACTGGGTACTGCTCTTAGAAGATTAAGGCCCTTCTCATGGATTGGGAGTTAGCTTTCTTGAAACTGTGTTCTTATAAAAGTACAGCTTCTTGCTAGAGAGATGACTCGGGGGGTACTGCCCTTCCAGGAGACCAGAATTTTTTTTCCCAATGCCCACATCTGCCCACTTACAACTGGCTGTGATTTAAGCTCCAGGAAAATCTAGTGACACTCTGATCTCCTTGGGCACCTGCGTTCATGTGTACACACTCAAAATACAATTTAATAAAACTGAAAAAAAAAGCCTCACTTGGGATGGAGTTACAGCTTAGTAGAACCATCGCTTCCCATGCATGAGGCTCTCAGGTCCATCCTGAACACTTGCCTCCCATGCATGATCTCCATCTTTAGCACCACAAAGATGTAAAACAAGAAAGGAAAGGAAAGGGAAGGGAGGGGAGGGGAGGGGAAGGGAGGGAAGGGAAGGGAAGGGGAGGGGAGGGAAGGGAAGGGAAGGGAAGGGAAGGGAAGGGAAGGGAAGGAAAGACCAATGAGCCTGCTCCCAGGATCACGCTCTGGCTTCCTGTTTTTCCACACTGCCTCTCCCTTTCTTACAAACTGTCCAGTGATTTCACCATTTCTAGACCCCCACCATAGCTTGCACAAATGCTCTTTGGATGTTCAGCCTTTAAAGGCATAAGCTTACCCTCATCAGGGAAGGTGCTTCTTGCACTAGATAGGAACTAACATAAAGGCCCACAAACTAGGCAATGTGCAGAGAGTGCAAGACTTTGGAGCACTCTCTTATAAATGGGATGTGTTCATCAACGTCCTCCCCTCAAGACTCTGGGAAAGAGTCTCGTGACTCATGTGGAAGAAGAGTCAGAAAGACTATAAGAGCAGGTGATGGATGACTCCAAGGAAACAGTGTCTTCTAGATACAGCAACACTGTTACACATATGAACTCAGAGTGACTGGCAGCATGCACAGGACCTGTTTGTACAGGTTCAAGCCAGATGGGGTCTCAGCACTGCGAAGAGGAAAGAGACATGTGCTCCCACCCCTAACCAAGATGCTATTTGCACTTGATACCACTGGCAGAAGGAAATTCAGTGTCTCTAAAGAGTAGCATTGAGTATATTAACTACCCCATGCCCAAGAGTACTTAGCCAACACAAAACAAGCTCAATGTATTTTTCTAGAATATTGCTTTGTTTCAACAATTTTTACCTTTTCATCTTCTGCTTATTTATTTTGATTTTCTATTGGGGAATGGTGTTTCTTGGTTTTTGCATTTGTTTGTTTTTTAAGAGAGGAAAAGTACATAAATTTGGGTGGGAAGTAATTGAGGAACTGGAAAACAAAATGAAAATATATTGTATGAAAAAATATTTTTCAGTTGAAAAGGAAGCCATGTGCTGAACAGATGTCTCTTCATTATAAGCTGCCCAGCCTCTGGTATTTTATTTTATTTATATTACATATGTGTTTGTATTTGTATTTTATTATAGCAGCAAACAAAAGCACATGGCTCCCTTTGTTTAGTGCATGGCATTGGCTGCAGTTACAAGTGCTGCTATCAACAGTACATTCCTCTTTCGGCATTGGCAGAACATTCATTGCCAGTTCTTGGCCTTCTGCTTTAAAGTAGCAGGAAGGAAAGGGAGCATGGGCCAAAGGAAATCATTTCATGCAGGAAAGTATTTGGAAGTCAAAACCTTCCTCCTCCTGTAAAGAAAGACTGAAGTTGACCATAGGAGACAGAGCTGTGTAGAGTCTCAACAGAGAAGAAGACCTATCAGCTCAGTTTTCTGATAGTTTCAAGGGTTGGTTGGTTGGTTGGGTGGGTGGTTGATTTTCTTTTGTTTTGTTTGTTTGTTTTTAGAGCAGAATGAATCAAATAAGAATGTGCTCACTTAGTTAATGGTGTATGTAAGATTGAGGGGGCTGCTTGAGTGTTTATTTGCTAAGGTGATATTAAGCATCTTATAAGTTATCAATGCACATTGAAAAGGTTTGACCTAATGAGAAACTGTTGTGTTCCTTTGAGGCTGTTATTAAAATAAACACTATAAACTGGGTGGCTTATAAACTTCAGAGATTTATTTCTTAAATCCTGATGGTTGAGGTCAGGGTACTAGCAGGTTTAGTGAATGGTGAGGGTCTGCTTCCTGTCTCTTACTAGTTCCTTACATGTCAAAGGAACTTCCTTATTCCTGTTTTATAAGAGCAAGAATCCCAAGAGAGCCCTACCTCCACAAGCAGATCTCTCCCAGAAGGCCTCTTAACACTGCTGCCATAGTGGTTAAGTTTCAACATACAAGTTTGGGGACATGAATATTCAGACCATAGCATGTACTGTTATTAAAGGTCATTAAATTATAGAATTCCCAGGATCTGTTGGTCATTTAGAAAACATTATTGAGTTAATACCTTTTTAGCTACCATGGAGCAGTTCTAGATTCTTTTCAAAATGAAACCCATAGTAAGTAATTTATTTTATGTGGATTTAAAAATATGTATGTAATTCAAAATTCTTTGTCTCTAAATTCAGCTTCTTAACAATTGTTCCAGATTAGTGAGTTTGAAAGATTTTTCAATTTTTCTAGAAGAATAAAAATGGATTGGCAGAGTAGCTCAGTAGTTGAGAGCTTGCCTAGCGTGTTTGTAGAGGTTGCTGATTTTAGTTATTTTAGTTTCAACACTGCCAAAAGTTGGGGGCATGAGAGACACAAAGAAGAGGCCTATAGAAGGAAGAAAATTATAGGAGTGATTCTGTACACTTCCTTGTCATATCCTCTTTTAAAGTTACAGGGAAATGAGCTGAATCAGGAGAGATATATGTAGTGCTGACAGCCAGACTTTATAGGCCTGACTTGATATGTATTTGGTATTTTATGTGCAGAAAATGAATTAAGCCTTCACTTGTCCAAATGGAAGGAGATAGTCCCCCTGAGCATGCTTACCTAGATACAGCCCCCCACACCCCAGCCCAGCTGAAAATTAGAAAAAGAACCTTGGGTCCAGCATCCCAGGACTTTGAACCCAGCTGTTTACACACATCTGTGTGAGCTTAGTTGGTTTCCTGGTATAAATGGGCATGATTGCCTGTGGGCTCAGCAGTGTCTGCTGATATGGGGACATCTGTGATTGTGTCAGGAAAGGTTAGGAAGGGTGGAAGAAAGGGCCTAAAAGAAGTCAGAAAGGAGATGGTACAAAAATGCACTCTCCTCTGGGTTCTGCTTAATTTTAGGATGGGCTATGTGTGCGTGTCTGTGTGTGTGTGTCTGTGTGTGTGTGTCTGTGTGTGTGTCTGCGTTTGTCTGTGTGTCTGTGTCTATATGTATTTGTGTGTGTATATTGGGGACATATAGGTGGTCTGTGTTCTACAGCAAGGGTATAGAAATCAGAAAACAACTTGTGAGAGTCAGTCCCCCCACTCTATGGGTCCTGTCGTGGAACTTGCCTTGTCAGGTTTGCTGACTAGCACTTCTTGTGCTGCCCCAGCTGATACTGCTACACAAAGCAAATTTGTGCTGTAAGAATCTCATTACATCATAATGAGTAAGCACCAGGAAAAGGAACAATATGTGAATTATTTCCTGGAACTGTTATTAAAGGGATAAATCCCCATCCTTAGCTTATTTTTTAAGTAAGGTTTACCCATTATTATTAATAAGGGGTACAATACCTTTAATAAGGAGTGTGCAGAGAAACATCTAACACTATGAATCCCAATGTCAGTGAAATATTTCAGTTTTACTTGGGAAGTGACATCAAATCTTGTCACCATTTGAAGTAAATGTTTGTTTCTCATCAAATCTGTACAGGACAAATGGAGATCACTGGTAGCTTTGCATCTACTTCCTATGCAGTGACCTGTTTGTGGTCACTGGTGCACTGGCCAGAGCTTTATCATATTCATGTACTTGTGTCTGTCACCTGTCTGGCCTCTGGAACATTTATGGTAAAGTTGTATCCATGTAGGTAACACAGGAGGCTAGCATCCCTCTATCTACAGTGGCTCTGCATCATAGATACTTGCCAGCACTTTATACTCATGATTGTCTGGCTCATCACTCACATGCACTGCCACTTTCAGACTAGAAGAACCTGGATTTTGCCCATTTGGGAACCAGATTCTAGAAGAACTAAAAGTATATGAAATGTCAGCAAGTTAACCCTTGAGTCATCTCAGCACCAGTGTCATAATTAAACCCCATATCATTTGAACTGACTTATCTTATTTGGAAGTGCATTTATATACACTGTAGTTTTTACAGTTGATGTTTCTATCTGGAAACATTTCCTGCCTTAGTTGAAATTACTAATTTTTGAAACCTTTCCATTAGGCAGAAGTTACTGGTTTTTATACCTCGGTGACTCTGTTTCAAATTTATTGACCTTTGAAATAAAAATGAGAACTGGCCACAAGTTTTGGAATATGATTAACACTCGGGGAGTGGGAGCTGTTAAAATGTGCCATGTTTTAGTTAACTGGGTCCCTTAGGCGTGTGCCTATGATCACATCCATGTCCTATTCCCTTAACACATGTATTCATTCATGTTAATTGACCTGTTATTTTCTGGGGTCCATGAGCTTCTGTGTGTAAGTATCCATAGTTTACTTAATTACCCTCCCATATATATGATTATGTTGAATCAAAAACATACAGACTTGTTTTGCTAAGTTATTCACCTCTTCACCATCTGGATGCATATTACAATCTAGGCTCTTGATCCATTTTGTGTGCTTTCCCCTCTACACAAGCAAGCCAGCTTACACAGAGGAGGCTATATTCATGCTGGGATGAATAGCTGTGTGTGGTGTGAGGGGAGCCAAGGAGATTGATGATCTTGCCTGTAGCTCCTGTCATGCCTTCCCTGACTATCGAAAATTAAATGTCATGTATCAGAACTCAGTCTCCATTATGTAATTACATGTGGAAAATGTGTACTGTGTAAAACTCCTGGGGCTAAAGGAGGCAAATGAAACTTGAAAAGATTTAGTGCTAGCTGCCAGGCCCTACAGAATACAAGTAAACTCACCATGTACACCCCACTGTATTGACTGAACATATGTCTTGTTTTGGCAATTCAAAATAGTGTGACCTGCACATATTCCTGAACAATAATATTGGCTTGACGTTAATATAAATGTCAGAGTCCTCCAAAAAAAAAAAAAAAAAACCCATCCAAAAAGTCATCTTGGATTCCTGCTTTAAAAAACTCTCACTTTGTAGCCTTCTGGACCCTTGTTAAGGAACCAAAGGGAAAGATGCTTAGCTGAGACACCAAAGCACAAGAAAGCAAGCTTGTACAGAAGTCAAAGGCTGGGTGTTGGTCAGTGCATATGAATATTCAGGTGAGGTATGTGTGTGTGTGTGTGCGCGGGGGGGGGGGGGGCCTGCGCGTGCACATGTGTGTGTCTAATTTCAAATTCTGTAAGGGACTGTCTTTAAGAACACAGTTCCTATCGTTCATGGTATATACAGTGGAGGACTCTGAGGACAAGGCCTAACATTAGTGCTGACATCCACTGCAGCTCCAAGTAAGAAGACAGCAGAGACACTGGTGCCTCCCAGGCTGTTTCTTTCTTGTTGACCAGTATGGTGGACCTGTGAGGTTCTTCCACAATGTTCTCAAGAACTAACTCTTGCTTTATTTCTTCCTCTACAGAAATCCCTACTTCTTATATGTCCTTAAATTTTTATTTATTATTTATTGTTATAGTGTGTATGTGTTTTTGTATATGTGTGTGTGATGTGTGTATGTGAGAATATGGGCATGCACACACCACAGTGCATACATGGGGTCAGCAGACAACTTGAATCAGTTCTCTCCTTCCTTTATGTGAGTCCCAGGGATCAAACTCATGTTGTCAAACTTCGGTGGCAAGTACTCTCACCAGCAGAGCATCTCACCATGCTTGTTGCATATTTTAAGCTTAAATTGTATTTACTTACTGGGTTGGGTTTTTTTTTTTTTTTGTAAGTTTGATTTATAAATTAAGCCATTTTCATAATAAGTTATGGTTAAGATTATTTATGTTTTGATCTTCTGTTGAAGTCATTGATTCGATCGCATTAGGTTAGATACTTACTCTGGTCATGATGCCATACATTTCTGGAATTGTCTTACCTCTTTGGCATATCTGTAACAATAAAATGTCCTTTTGTGAGGGTGATTTATCAAGCCTCAAATGACCAAATGTTTCACAGCACCATTCATAAACATGAGTCATATGAATTCAGCAAATTATTTAAATGCTGGGCCTGAGCTAACTCCATCTTTTCTTTTCATTCCTTTTTCTCTTCTTTAATATGGTGCTGGAGACTGAACACAGAACTTTACACACACCAAGCAAGTACTGAGCTGCTGAGCTACACTCTAACCTCTACCTTTCTTGAATAATTTATAAAGTGTCTTTGAAAATCATTTTATTTTTCCTTTGCTATTCGTACTCCTTGACAGTGCTGGTGGGTGTCAGCTTGCAGGAATTATGACTCTATTTGTTCATGCCTAGCCTTGGCGTTCAAAACACCTATTTATGAGGTCACTGGGGATAGTGTGATTAGCTTTTCTTTCCGTTGACATTTAGACTCTGGGGCTGTGAGTGTAGCTGAGTAAGAACACAGTCACCTCAGACATGAAGGAGCTGGGCTTGCGCTCTAGCACTGTTATGGTAAAAACGTAAATAATACCTATTAAACAGAGTTTGATAAAGAATAATAAACTCTTTCCTGTGATGGTAATATACACACACTTGGGGAGCAATTAAGGAAACAAACCAAGACAAAACAAAAGCCCAATAAATCCAGATGCCTGTTTTCACATAAAGGCTGGAGGAACGTCACCTTTCTGTGCTGATGTGTGGAGAGTGGGTGTTCATGTGACCTACACTTGAACGGTATTGTGCCTTAGGCTTAGAATGGAAGCAGGCAATGGGAAGCCTCTTAGATGAGTGGATTTCGTCCCCAGAGGTTGTGGCCCTGTTGTCACCTTATGTCAACTTATGGATTTGTTTTTTCCTCCAGAGGTCCCTTAGTTCCTGGCTGTTACACACCTGGTCCTATGGCCTTTCTGTTTATTGTGTGAGTTCCCGGTGTCCCTCCAAGAAAGTCTGTTTTGCTTAAGTTGCTCCAAGTTCATCACTAATAATCGACCCAGGAGGCCATGAAGGCAGAAGAATCTGGGCAGACCCCGAGGATCAGAGCGAATCATTATGTGCCTTTCCTTGTCACAAGTAGCATTTTAGCCTGTATTTCTGGATCAGTAGCCTTCACACATGAGATGAGCTCTTCATACAATCTCCAATGACTCCTTCCACTACCAGTCTGTCACTGGCTTGGCATGAGATTGCAATGGTCCTCAAGCAGGATTTGTCAGTGCTGTTTCCTGGTGGGGGGGGGGAGGGGGGAACCTCCCAGTACTTGGCTTATGGTAAGGGCTAGACATTTTAACATGTGGGTTTTCCCAGCCTGGATTCAGAGAGGAGAATAAGGCTATGCTCAGTGCTGTCTTTCAGAGAGAATCTCTGATAAACTGTCCAGGCTAAGTTAGCCAACACATCCCTTAGCTTCATACCTCAGCTGCCTTCCCTGCCAGTTTTTTGCTCTCCCTTTTCCTGTGTACTCTGTAAAAACTGTTGAGAACTCGCTAGGGACACCTTTGGGAACCCTGGGTCAAGATGCCAGGTTAATTCCTACAGCCCTCAGTGGGTTTGAAATTTTTAGCTTGATATCCTCTGCTATCTTGGTGGTTTCTTCTTCTTGCTGTGAACTAGAAGCTATCTGGTGTTCTGGCATATTTTCGGGAAGGAGTTTTGTTCTCACAGAGCTATAATGAATTGCTTTGTTTTACATGTTAGTTCCATGTCACTGACGTCGGGTTTTCATGGCTGAATGTTAATTCAGATGTCAGGTTCCTGTTAGTGCAGCAAGGATAAAGTTGATTACTTTTTTTTCTGTCTTGAAATATCTCCACTATATTCAGTACAGTCAAAGAGTAACATTCAGGCCTCTCTAGTTGTGTTCTGTGATCCTTATTTATTCAACATGTTTTAGATCTGTATAAGACAGAGTGATATGCTGGGCACCAACTGGATTGTAATTTTATTAGACAAAGTTTCAAGTAAATTGACATGAACCTGCCGTGCAATTCAGACACATAACTTCTGCTCTTGATACAGTGTTATTCTGCTGGCAGCAGGTAGAGCTCTGGCCTATAGATATTGTGTCATATTTCACAGAGATGAGAACAGAGCAGTCCTGACAGCAACAGTGATTAGCAGTGATATTCTAAATAGATCAAACATTACCTGTCACACTTGCTCATTGCTTCTTGTTAATGCTTTTAACTTATGACATATACATAACATTCGAACTGACGCTCCTTACCATCTTAAGCAAACAGTTTGCTGACATAAAATACATCCTATTCCTGTACAACTCTCATCATCTTCTTCTAAAACTGAAACTCTGTGTGCTAGTTCCTCTTCTAGTTGCTGTTGCAAAATACCTGATGAAGGCAACTAACGAAAAAAGCAGTTAACAAGTGTCTGCAAAGAGCTAGAGTATACTTCTGATTTAAGCTCAGAGACTCAAAAAAATGGCTCTTTGTTAAGAACATGAACACTCTTTCCTGTGTCCAGAGAGTTGGGTATATATAGATTGAACAGAGATGTTTTCAGCACAATTAGAAACACTTTTAAGTCTATATTTAGAAAACAACCAAAAAATATTTAAAATTTTGAATTTGTAAGATAGTAGTAGTCAGTGGTTTACCAGGGCTAGATATAGTTTACCAGAACTCCACTGATTATTGTTTAAACTGGACTTTTGAAGTATTAATGTTTAATAAGAGGAAAAGAAATCTGAAACATTTTTTTCATCTTTCATATCCCTTAAATCTCTTCCTCGGACCTTTAGAACTAGCATTTATGTACCTAAATTATTTTCTTAGACTCTCACAACTCACATAAACTTTGGGGTTTTTTCCTTTACATCTAGTTATTTACCATGAAACACAGATGGTTACTAGAACAGTCATTGCAAAGCACATTCCCTTAAATAGTGGAATAGTAAAAGGTAAAATTTTAGTTAGTAGTAGCAACATGATAGCTTGGTTTTGTTTTTATAGTAAATCCTACCTTGAGAGTGTATCTCTTTCAGCATGAAGCCTGTCAGCAAAGTAAACCATCTGGAGTCTGTCCTTCTCCACAGACATGGTAGCTCTCGTAAATGAAAGGTTCTATAGTGTAGGGGTTGGTTGAACTGTTTGCCGTCAGTATCATCAGAGGTCTGAGAAAGACAGATCTGAGCAGGAAGCATAATCCAAATCATCCCTGTGTCAATTAATGACAGCAGCTTACCCACTGTCCGGACAGATAGACTACACTCCTTAATTTCACCATGGCTTGATGGTTACTTTGGGGACAGAAGTCAGGGAGATGCCCAACTTTGCCTGTTACACTGGGCATCATCAGCCTTCAGCTGCCAGGAGGACTGAGAGACTTTACTGTGTATGAGGAGCTTGAGAGAATTCCCTTCTGTGGTGAGGCAAAGAGGGGCAGTCAGTTCTCCAATGTCCTGCTTGTCTACAGTTTGGGCAGGCTCCTGGCAGTGGGCAAGGCATGGGGCAGTTTTTTGCCCAGTGGTTAGTTTTACCACAATCGAGGTGGAGTTGCATGTGTTCTGATGTCTTCTTTGGAAGAGATCTTAGGGCTACATCTAGGAGATGGCATTTTTATCTGTCACAGGGAGGTTTTTCATTAAACATTTTAAATGCCATTTTTAGCAGATCTCTGAGCAGTTTGGGATCCATAATCTAGTCTATTAAGTATACCTGATTATAAACAAATTTACTTTTTTTAGTTACTTGCTTCAGGCTTATCCTTACTAGCATATACAAAATGTCAGATAAAGCTTGTCCTTACATATGAATTACATTCACACTTATCTCGACTATAAGCATAGTTCTCGGCACATTAAAGAATTTGATCATTTATAAGGTGACTGGCCAATCAATTGCCTTTCTTAGTTATCTTTAACAGTTTACAAGTTAGCAGCTTTTACAAAATTAGGATTTTACACCTTTATTCCTGTTAAGTTTTAACCTTAAAAAATTTGAATTGAAAATGTAATTGAAAATCTTTTAGCAGCAAGTAAAACTTTAAACCATAAATACAGTCCACAGACAGACTAGGAACCTTATTTTCCTGATTCCTTTAGTGTACCTTTATAGACTATCAAAATTTCTTGGACTTAGTTTATACATATAGCTAATGCTTCACAAAATTGGCAAACATAGAGAGACTACATGTATCTTTGTGTCGGTTTCTGCTATCCTAAATCGACCTTAGGAATTTATAAACCTTATTGAATATGACTTATTTTTCAGACATAAATTGTTTCTCATCTAGAATTTTCTAAAAGACTTTTTTGTTCAATACAGTTAACAAGGACATAAGAGGTCAAACATATATCTGTATGCCAGTTTCTGATAACAGAAAGTAACTTTATTACCTTTGGAATTTATAAATCTTAATTAAGCATACCTTATTAGACGTACATTTTTATATAAAGTTTTTACTTTCAGGACAAAAATCATCATACAAAAAGTCCATACTAATCCAAAATAAGTTAGAGACCTGTTTAAAAAGGAAATATTGTGATAAGAGGAAGCTCAGTAGGACTAAGAAATGTTGTGTGCACTACTTTAGTTGGTTCATACCACATAGTCACCTTAATCTAGATGGTGATGAAGTCACATGGTGTGTTCTCTCTTCAACCTAAAATTACTAAAGCTAGATGCCAGCCACGGGGTTGCTTCCATTCTGATGAGGTCAACAGCCAAGATGGCTGCCAGGCACTTGGTTGCTTCCGTCCTGATGGGTCGTCAGCCAAGGTAGTGGCAAGTCACATAGTTGCTATTTATTCCATTTTAAAAAAAAACAAAAAAAAAAACAAAAAAAAATCCTGGTTTTTTTGAAACAAGAGTCAATTTCAAATTACATACTAGCATGAAGTATAACTATGTATAGATTATTAACTACCAACCCTTAGGTTACAAGTTAAGCTAACTTTTTAAAACAGATTTTACAAATCTTTAACCATACTCAATAAACTTAAAACTATTGAGGTACAAAAAGTTTACCCAAATCCTGAGATAAAGTTTGTACTTTAGCAAAAGTTCTAGAGAGTTAAATAAAACCAAGAAAAGGAGTAGGAGGTAAGCAGTAGTAATCCTGCTGGGACTAGTTTCCTTTGCCTGAGCTGTTTTGTTTTGCTCTCTCTTCCTGTCGTAGAGTCAGATGGCCAACTGACTCATGACAGAGATTTAGAGATCTTTTACGCAAGCTTGTTTGGGTCAGGAGAGAGAGGGCTATAATCCAACTCAAAAGCAAGCCTCTTTTTAAATTAAGTGAAACAACATAAAACGATATTTTAATATCATCCATACACAAAAGGTGCTTGAATCCATTCAAAATCAAATCCAGTGATCAGAGGGAGAGATCAAAGAAGCAAAGATAGGAAAGGCTGGAGCCTGGGCCTGAAAGGAGTTGAGATTTTGGTTCTGGGAACTTGCCTTTTACTCCCTAAAGAGACTGGAGTTATCGGCCACAAAGCTGCTATGCTTTTGGTCTCTGACCCCCTTGATATATCCTGTGTTCCCCTTGTGCAGCACTGCTTGATCAGCTTCCTGATGACTCCACTCACTAGCTTTCCACCGACACCATCCCATTTCTCCCCCTGGAAATAGTGTAGAAGATGCTGTGCGTCTTACTGTGCGTGCTGGAAGACCTCCTGTCTCCAGCTTAGGACCCTGTCACTGCCAGTCAAGGTCAGTCGTACGTATCGAAATGTGTTCCTTCAATTGCTGAGTAATATTCCATTCTATGGATGTACAAAAGTTTATTGATCCATTTTCCTGTGAGCATTTCTAATTTTTAAATATTATGAATAAGGTATAAGCATGATTTTTAAAATCATTCTTCTACAAAATTATATACAGCATATTTTTGTGAGGATAGAATTAGGTATACTTCTGTACTAAGTAGTAGCCCAAAGTGACAGAAAAAAAGAAAAGAAAAAAGATGCTTGCTACACGGGTCTGAGGACCCGAGTTCAATCTCTAGAGCTCACATACCACAGAAGGGCAGAAGAGAGAAGCAACTCCTCAGGTTCCTCTAACCTCCTATGTGCACAGATACTCATTACTCACACATACAGGCTAGTAATATTAATAAATAATTTACATTTGTTTTCAATTATTTCATGTGGATGGGTGTTTTGCCTACATGTATGCCTGTGCACCATGCACATGCTGGGTGCCTGAAAAAGCCAGAAGAGAGTGTCAGTTCTTCTGAAACTGGACTTACAAGCAGTGATAGCCTCCAGCTAGGAGCTGAGAATCCCCTCTGGGTCCTATGGGAACGCAGTACTCTTAAGTACTAAGACAGCTCTCCAGCCCTTTAATACTATCTAATGGTTTTTCTCTTTTTCTTGTTGTATCCCATTAAAATTCAGCAAAACCCATGCCTCTCCACTGACTCTGAGCATTTAAGCATCCATGCTGCAGACATTCCATGAACATGTCTTCCCATGATCATCAAAGCAGCAAAAGGACAGTTAGTAAGGACTGGCTGACAAGGGGAGGAAAGGTGCATGCCAGAGGAACTTAGGAGCAGCCTTACACCTCTGATCTAGGCAAGCCAAGGAGTCATGCTCTGCTGTATTGCTTACTGTTTGCTCTGTCACATACTGTTTAAAATAATGGCATTTTAAAGCCTGTTTTAGCCATTAAATCCATATAAGGGGTAGGCAGTGTGAATATGAGACTCAGGAAGACTGCAGTTGGTAGACTGAACAAGCTTGGAAGCATATGTATCGTCCCTTAGGAAGTTTACAAAATGGATTTAAGAGAAAACTGTGACCCTGTGAAAATTCCTCCAAGGTAGGTCTGGTTAACTTGAACCTATGAAAGAAGACGACATCTGTGGCTCTGGGTTAGGTGGGGCACTTAGTACAGTGGTTATGAGGGAGTTCGGAAACCAGACCTTTGTTTTGAATCATAGCTCTTTGATTTAGTAGCCTTGGTGGGTGGCTTTACCTACATGTAAAATAAAGGGATGAAGAAAATTGTAGCTGCCACATGGAGTCATTCTAGCTTAAAGGGTATACAGTAGCACACAAATGCTATTTCTGCTGACTATGTTCTCTACTTGGTGGCAAATACCTTGTTATTCCAACACCCAAGAGGTCGAGGCAGGAAAGTTTAGACTTCATGGCCAGTCTGGCCACATAATGAGTTCTGAGCCCTCATAAGCTACATAGTGAGAATATATATATATTATATATATATAATATATATATATTATACATATATATATGAATATATATATGAGTATATATATATATATATATTATATATATATAATTAGTTTTCTCTTGCTATATCACATTCTGGTACAAATTCAGTGGCTTACAGCACTCTTGCACCCCTGCTTGTTGGGTTATGGCTCTGTAGGCCTATTACAGTAGCTAGCTAGGTTTTCTATTCGGAGTCTCACAAGGTAGAGATCAAGAGTTAGTGAGGTTTGAATGTGTGGGCTCTGGGGAAGATCTCTTGTGAGCTCCTTCCTATTAAACCTTGTTTCCTTGCTGGCTCAGGGTGAGTACCCCCCATCCATCCTCCTCTTCAGGCAGCACCCCTCCCCCATCCTCAACCCATGCTCAAGATGTTCCAGAAAAATTTCCTTCGGCTCAGAAGCCATGTAAGTCAGTCTGATTAAGAGGTCCCAACACTGTTTCTGAGACACAACAGTTCTCTATTTAAAGCTTTCTCACAATTGGTGCAGGAACAATCAGCTAATATCCCTTTATTCTGAAGTCAGCTGTGTCACATAACATAAGCTGATCATGTAAGTAAATTCACTGACCCGTCTGTGCTGTCAGTTATGTGTACAAAGGGAGGAAATCTCAGCCTTCTTGGTATTCTGCCTAAATACATGCTGCTTAGGTTTTATCAGTGCCTGTGTTTTTCTGTGGGTGGGCTGTTTGTGGTGCAAGTATTTGCTTGTGTGCTGTTCTGGCCTCTGCATTTAAGCACACAGCTATACATACATGCACCACACATATATCACCTCCTGCCATGCCACTACCCAACAGGGTAGTGTTCTCTACTCTATTGCCTTAACACAGGCTTTTTTTACCATCTGAGCTGGGCCAGATGATTACTGCCCAGCCAGTAATCGCTCAGGATTCTCTGCTCCTCAGTGTTACGATTCCAGACATGCATAGCCACAGCCAACTTTTTGTGTGGGGATTTGAAGCTGGCTGCTTGTGCTTTCAGAGCAAGCAAGGACTCTTACCCACTAAGCCATTTTTCTAGCCCCATGAGTGTATATTTTTAACAAAGACTAATTGTGTGTGTGTGTGTGTATTGTGTATACATACGTATATGTGTATGTATACATGCACAATTAGTCTTTAGTCATATGTATATGTATACACACACATATAATACTCTACAAATAAGAGATCGAATTGGTAGTGTTCTTATTATTCTATTGAGAAAACCAAACTGACAGCCCCAAGGTAGTAATTCTACAGTTGTAGTTTTGTTTGTTTGCTATATTCCTCACTAATTGTTGATATCGTCAAGGTGGGAATCATGTTTTATTCATTTTTATATTCATATTATAAACATATGTCAAATAGATGTACATATTCAAAATAAGATGAGCTATATCATTGAACTGCAACCAATTAAAATCTAACCAGCTTAAATTAAAAGGAAAGCAGGGCTGGGGTATAGCTCAGTTGGCAAAGTACTTGCTAGCATACACAAAGCCCTGGGTTCTAGTCCCAGTACTGTAAGAACTAGTGGCAATGGTGGAAGACTATAATCCCCACACTGGGTGGGTGGCAGCAAGGTCATTCTCAGCTGGTGAGTTTGAGGACAGCCTGGGGATATTCGAGACTCTGTATTGGGGGGGGGGGGGGGACAAGAGAAGACTCGGTTAGGAGATTATACAGGCATCTCACTGATTATCAAAAGGAACCACTACGACTTCTGAAGAGAAGGCCCCCCACACACCTCAGGAGTTGTCAGCACTGGGAGCTTCCTGGGCTCTGTATTAACTGGAGGACTCCCTTTGATAGTGTCCTGACACACTATTGAACTCTGTGAGCTCTGTGTATCTGCTCGAAAATTTGAATCTCTGAGGTGGAGAATTTGTTTGCCCCAAACTAAGGTACCTATGTGCTCCATCCACTCATTGAGGCAGGCTGTTTGCATGCATGTTCTCTCAATGTAAATCTGATGTACCATCCAGGTGCTGCCTGCGAGCTGGATGTACACCAGTTCTGTCCTTCACATGGGGAAGTGCTGGCTCCTGGCAGGCTACAGGTAGAACACCATCCTTAACTCATGGAAGTAGGTTGGAAAGCACAGCACTTAGCTTGATCGCACTGCCTTCCATTTCATGTTTTCTCAGATCACTCATTCAGTAGGCACTGTAGTATGCATATTCTCCTGCTAGGTGGCCAGCTAGATATCCATATGCCCTAGTTACCTTTAACTGTCAGCTAGACACAGCATAGAGTCACCTGAGAAGGGATTTTCCATTGAGGTGTTTCCAAGATTGATCAGATTGGCCTGGCAGGGAATTGTTTTAGTTGTTAATTGATATCGGAAGGCCTAGACCGCTGTGGGCAGCAGCATCCCTGGGTAAGTGGCTCTGAGCATAGTAAGAAAGCTAGCTAAGTGTGGGGCAGCAAACAGCATTTCTCCATGGTTTCTGCTTCACGCTCCTGTGGGAGCTCCTGCCCTGACTTCCCTCAGTGATGGACTATGTCCTGGAAGTTTAAGCCAAATAAATCCCTTCCTCCCCTAAAGTTCTTTTGGTCAGAGTGTTTTTATCCCGCAACAGAAAGGAAACTAGAACACAATATGCATGAGCATTGACTATAGGTAGGATCCATTGTTTTGGTTTCAGGCATCCGATAGGGGTCTTTGAACTATACACACAGGGAGGGATATGTGCCCTGGAATAATTCTCTTCATCATCTCTCTTTAGCAGTGCTTAAGATAATTATAAAACCACAAACAGGGCTGGAGCGATAGCTCAGGGGTTAAAAGCACTGACTACTCTTTTAGAGGTCCTGAGTTCAATTCCCAGAAACAAGATGGTGGCTCACAGCCATCTGTAATGGAATCTGATGTCCTCTTCAGGTGTGTCTGAAGATTGCTACAGTGTGCTCATATAAATAAAGATAAATAAATAATATTTTCAAAAAATACAAACAATTGCAACTCTAGGTTGTATTTCATGTGGGCACCTAAAGAAACTTCACTGTTGTTCAAAAGCTTGATTATAGCGCAGACAGGTTTGATTCTTTAGGATACTCTTAGACTGCTGAGGTCATGAAGACTCCAGAAGTCATGTGGCCTGCTGCTCATTTGTAATGTCAGTTCTTTCCTTCTGTTCTCCTTCTCCTGTGTCTTTCCTCTTTGAAGTCACTAGGACGCTACTCTCCACAAAATTAGTGGACTTTAAATGCCATTGAAGTCATACTAATTTGTGGGAATATCATTAAATTTTAGGCAGATATCCTGAGACAATTAATCATGACCACAAAGTATATGAGCAGCATGTTTTCAGTGCTAGGAGCTTTGACTTGGATGCTGGGGATCTGAACTCAGATCCTCATGCTTTACCAACTTCTCCACCCCCTTCATTTCTTTATACTCCGCCTCACTTCCCAAAGAATGTTCATCGTTCTGTAGTTCAGTCTACTTTCATTAAGTCTGGAAACAAAAACTGTGAAAAGTGATTTTCTCGCAGCCCCACAGCTAGAGCTGGGATTCTCCCATGAGTTGCACAGTAGACTGCCTCCTCAATGTGATAAGCTGTAGGAATAGAAGCCAGAATGGAAGTATAATGACATTAGGCAGGAAAGTCAAAAGTTCATGGTCACCGTCCTCTACATAGGAAGTTTAAAGCCAGACTGGGCTACAGGAAACTCAGTCTCAAAACAGAAAATGGTGGTAAAGGAGGAGGCAGGGGTGGTTGTAACTGTAATCAGATTTACCTATCAAGACCACAATAACTTTGCTGTGTGATGAGTGGGCTGCAGTGCAGATGCTGAGAAACATAAGATAGGAAATCAAATAAAGAGCTTTCTTTGATTGGGGTGATAAATGGTGGTGTGTAGCACACAGGGTAGGAGGAGAAGCAGTGGGAAGGTTTAAGATACATTGTGAATGTAGAGTCAAGAGACTTGTTCATGGATTGGAAATACCACTGAAAAATGGGGTTTTTTTCTAGAAAGACTCTTAGCTCCCAGCCATACTCATGCAAACAAGACCCTATTAAATACAATTGAGCATGGGCAGTAAAGTAGGAGAGGACCTTTCAGGGAAGAATAGGTTCAGTGCACGGGGGAAAGGGATGAGCGGATCATAAGGATGGACATGATCAAAGTGCTTTATATATGTATAAAACTCTGGCTGGCAGAGCAAACTTTAAAAGACTCTTAGTTCCTGGTTGAGCAAGAGGGCAAGTTTTAGTGAGTACTCAGGTGAGGAGAATCAGCTATAGAACAATCTGGAGAATAGGTGGAATAGTGAGCTCAATTTTTCTCAGGATGCTTTTCAGATGTGTAGTAGAGACCCTTCGAGTGGAGAGTTAAATGTGTGGACAGTGAGCTCAGGAGAAGGCCGGGTTGGATGTAGAAGACATGAATGTGGCCCTTGTTAATGGAGCTCATCATCTCGTTGAGGTTATTGAGTCATACTGGAGAAGTGTGCATAGGTGTTTATATAAACTGAATGAAGTCAGGCCATTCAAGGAAGTAGAGACATGACTAAAGTCTGGAGCAGGGACCTGACATGAACCAGTGGACTTATTACCCAGCTTCCTAGCCAGGTCACTTTCCTGCATGCAAAGACGTATCAGGTCTTACATTTATTTTTTACCCCCTTCTTGGTGCTAGGATTGAACTCAGAGCCTTGTGCATAGTCAGCAAATATTCTCACATTGAACATCATCGCTAACTTTCGTGTGTTAAGCAGAAAGCATCTTTGTGAGTTTTCATGCTTTTATTTGTGAAAGATAAGACTTGACATAAATAAATCTTAGCATAGTTGTATGGGTCCTGCATAATGAGTGACTAGTGTAAGACAGTCATGTTCTACAAAGCACTGCCTGCTGTCTGCTGGTCACATGGTGGAATGAGCCAGATGATCAGAACTGGTAATTTAGAGGTGGTTATATACCTCTCCCCTGCTGAGTAGATTCCAGCTCCGCCGTACTCTGCCCATTTAAGGTGACACACAGCATCCACATAAGCACAAGGCATGACCTTTCTAGAGCTGTGCTATCGCCATCCATCACTCTTCCTCACTGTCTGCCATGTAGGGCCTGCTGTAGACACCCTGACATCATTCATTGGTAGAGCAAAGTTTGAAGCTGAGTAAGAAGCCTGGGAATGTTTGCAGTTCAAAGAACAACACTGAAGATATGACTAGGACCTTGAGGCTGTGCACAGTTTAAAAAATTGACATGCCTCGGTGCCGAAAGAGCCGACACTGTTCTAAAATTATCTTCTACAATGCGAGGCATTCTAAGCTGGATTTACTGACTCTCAGGATCATCATTCTGTATCACTAATAATTATATCTGAGTATCTCTTAAGTGCGACACCTATCTTTATGTAATAGCATTGCATGCTTGATCTCTCCACATACATGTGGTGTTGTATGCATTTTGAACTGAGAACTAATTTGCAATTTGAGTCAGGAACTTAACCTTTCTCAAGTACTGACTCTTTCTGTTTGTCAATTTCACAGAAATGAAGATGCAGTCAATCAGATGGCCGTCGCTCCGTTCCCGGGACCATCACATTCCCCATCGCCTGTTGAGGTAAGGTTGTAAGAAACAGTTCTCAATGCACTCGATGGATTTTTCATTTCCATAAAACCTTACCTTTTGATTTTTAGTCACATTGGATCTGTGAACTAGAAAATTTCCCTGCCTAAGATAGAAAGTTATGGAGGTATGATTATAAGGTATAAGACAGTGTTAAATAAGTGTATTAGTATTACCTCTTCAGAGTTACAAAGTTCCTCAGATCTATTGGATGACCTAGCAATGGCCATGTATGTACTCAGAGTCCAGAGAGCCCCTGCAGCTGCTCACTCCACAAAGGTGGACACTCAGAACAAGGGGCTCTGCAGTGTAGTCCCAGGCTGTTGCTGAAGATCAGACCCTTGGGGAATTGTTGCTGTGTGTCTGCATTGAAAGACAAAAGCAGCTGGACTCTGATGCCCTCAGCACATCGCAGCAGTGATAGACACTTGTCAGGAGGAATGGCACATGCACCTGTGGTGTGACGTCTCCCTCTCCCTTTTCCTTCGGGGCACTCAGCCTCATGGATGGTGCTGCTGACATTTCGAGGTGCTTCTGACTTTCTCCCTCAGTTTCTACTGCAAAGATCAGTCATCTCTAAAAACATCCTCACACGAGGTATTATACACCCCACCCCATTCTGAATCCAATCAAGATCAGTCACCATTGAATCAGAAGTGATTCCAGTTGCAATTTTTATCTGTTTTGACCAATTATTGTCAAATAAGCTACAAATTAAAAATTTGTAGCAATAAACATTGTCTTCCTTGTCATGATTTCAACAGTCTTGCTAACACTAACGTTGTTGTTGTTGTTTTTAATTTAAAACCTCAAAGGTTCTGAAGATGTAGCATTAGAGTCTCTGGCATGCGTCAGGCCCTGATTTCAGTGGATGACACCAAGAGACTGCTGTAGGAATGTAGGACTGTTGAGGAAAGACTTGAAGTAGATAGAAGACAGCTGACAGAGGGCCAGCCCCACAGCCAAACTACCAGTTCAGATCCTGTGACTATCTGTGAGAGGTGGAGTCTTGGACAGTTGGTCACTAACCCTTTAACCCACATTCTAATTTTTTGCATAATAGTAGCAATAGCTTCTGCCTTATTGCTAGGATTAACTAACGTATGTACAGAATATCTTGAGACCCCAGTAGATCACTGAGATCACAGATTATACTGAGCTATATAAAAGCACCATGGCTTCATCTGTTTTCTTCTGTTGGGAATGGCTGTGAATATCAACTACATGCCTTCTTTAGTGTGATCCTGGCCAGCTGGTATCTGTAGCTTCCTGCTCAGGGGCTTCACATGACAGGTGATTGAGGGTGCTGCTAGCTATGCCAGACCCTGTCTGGGTGCTTTCATGACCCTTGCACCCAGACTGAGGCAGTGTTGTAACTTCCAACTGTGCGAACAGACACAGAGGCGAAATCAGATACCCTCAAACCCATGTACAGATATGCCAGTCAGCATCAGCCTCTGTGCATACATGGCCATGACCACCAAGCTCCAAGCACTTGTCATGGAGATCTATCAAAAGGGAATTACGAGAATCAAGTCCTAAGTCAGAAGAGTCTGCACAGCCATGTTTCACGGCATTGTCAGCTTTTCGATTCATACACTTGGCCACAATGAGACTATTACTGCACTGTGCAGCACAGTGTATAAGCAGAAACTCAGAAGTCAGGCACATTGCAGTTCGAATCTTCATCCTGTTCTAATTAGCACTGTGAAATGCTCACAGTGCTCCTGGCGCACACTGGGAGTTTATTGTGGTTGTGCTCATATTACCACAGCCTCTAGCATACGTTCAAGCTTCTGGAACTTTCCATCTTCAATGATGATGAACAAAATAGGATTTCTTCATTTATTAAATTATTTCATTTTTTAATTGACAAATGAAAAGTGTATGTATTTACCAGAGTCAACATTGTTTTTCAATTATGTATAGACTATGGGATAGCTAACCCAAACTAGATAGCATTCATTCCTTCACATAGTTTTGTTGTTGTTGTTGCTGTTTTTGTTGGGGGTGTGTGTGTGTGTGTATGTGTGTGTGTGTTAAGTATGCTAACATTACTTGAAATCTTTTATAGTACTGCATACCTGTAATCCTGCCATTGAGGCCAAGGACAAAAATAGTGAGTTTAAGGCTAGCCTGGGCTACATACGAACTCCAAGCTAATGTGGACTATATAACAATATCCTAATTCAACACATGATACAAAAACAAAACAAAACAAAAAACCTCTTAGATATTTTCAAGACTACAAGCATTGTTTTTAATTATAGTCTAATTTTATGTGTCTTATACTTATTTTCCCAATCTAACTGAAATTTTGGAGCCCTTGACTTACATCCTCTCAGCTCCACCACTCCTTCCCCAGCAAGCACCATTCTACTCTCTGCTTCTATGAGATAAAGACTTTTAGAATCCATAGTTAAGTGAAATCTTGTGATATTGTACTTTGAATGCCTGACTCATCTTACTTAACAAAGTTCTCTGTGTCATCACAAAGCATCATCATCATCATCACTGTTATTAGTACAGGTAGATTTACACGTTGTATTTATAAACCTCATTTTCCTCCTCCAGCCACCCACTGACAAAGCTTAGGTGGCCTGTTCCTTTGTAACTGGGGATATCGGTGCAGTGAACATGACTGTGTATTTCATTTCTTTGGTTGGATTTTAAAACGAGTTACTGCTGCCAAGTGTGGCCCCAACTCTGGACTCTAAGGCAAGAGAACCATGAGCCCAGCCAGCCGGGGCGGCACAGTGAGACTCCGTGTGTTTAAAAATGGTTTAGTAGAAGCAACTGAAGCATGGAAGAAGAGAGTGCAGTAGCTGGGGAGTAGAGAGGGGTGTGGATGAAATGAAATGATAGATGCCACTGGGAACTAGATGAAGGGTACATGAGAGAGTAGAATTCTAGACTCCAGGTCTGAGTGACGTGCTGTGGGTACTTGGAGCTGCCAGAGGCATCTGAACGAGGAGCTGATGTAGCCAGGGTTAGTTGAGTTTAGAAATGTCAAAGGTATGAGGTGGCTCCTGCCATAAAGAAACTTGCTGCAGAGCCTGAGAACCTGCGTCCAATCCCTGAAACCACATGGGAACCAAAACATGTGCTCATCTATCATAAATAAGACAAATGAGGAGGGAAACCCCGATAAAAAGTCAGGGCAGTGACCCCATAGAGATAGGGAGGGCTCAGATGGAGCCAGGATGTTAGAGGCTCACACCATCCCTGCGTGGGGAAGCCTGGATTGTCT
Organism: Rhynchomys soricoides; assembly: GCA_019843965.1. NCBI lineage: Eukaryota > Metazoa > Chordata > Mammalia > Rodentia > Muridae > Rhynchomys > Rhynchomys soricoides. The sequence continues at coordinate 7,748,687 of JADRCH010000098.1, read as the reverse complement.
CTGCAGTAGGAGCTTCTAGTTCCCTTTTGCCCCAAGGCTGTGCTTTCTGACTAGCTAGTGAGAGGGAGAGCCAGCCTTGAGTGCTGCCCAGATGATTACAGAGGCTCAGCCATTACCATAATTTCCATTTTACCTTTGACTGTGCACTACCTTCTGGAGTTCTAACTCACCTAATGGTAACGATGATCAGGATAGCAGTTAGGAGAAAGAAATTCAGTTTGCCACATCTAGTAAACCGAATTTTCTTTTTCAAAAAGAAGTATTTAAGAACTTCTGCTGTGGTGAGAGTTAAAAGCCCTGTGTGGTGTTTTGGGAAAAAAATGCATTGGACTTAGGAACACAGACATAACACAGTCTGAAACCACAAACATGAATCTTATTTTTAAAATAAAGACAGCTGGGGATGGTGGCACATGTCTTTAATCCCAGCCCTCAGGAGGCCAGCAAACCAGTCAGTGCTTAGTGACATCACCAGTCAGAGGAAGACAGTTATTTCTATTGATGTATTCTTGTCCTGTTGGATGAGGGATCTTGTTAGACATGTCTTCTAAACCACAAGAACCCCTTTAGCCAGACTGATTCACTGTTCTCAAATAAAGTAGTTTCTGCCCTTAAGTTTCTTTCTATCCAGTTGGTAAGAAACTGGAAAAACCATATATTGAAGAAAACAAAGTAGCAGAAAAATAAACTAGCAAACAAGGTGTAACAGTACTTCCCCCAACCCCAGTACTTAAGGTAGACACAAGGGGTGTCAATCCAAGGACAGTCTGGGCCATGTACGGAGACTGTCTCATATATTATTGAGTTAGGAGGCAGAGGAGTGACTCAGTACAGCACCTGCTGCACAGGCATGAGGACCTGAGATTGGATCTTAGCTCCAGTGTGATGGCTGCCTGTGATAGACCTTGTCTGTCACCACGGTGCTGACCAGCCCAGCAAACCAGCTGGTGGGCTGCAGGGTAAATGCTTTCTTGCCTGTGTGCATGCTCTTGCACACATACATACTCCTACTTTTTATAACTATTAAAAATTCATGCACTGGGGGCTGGAGAGATGGCTCAGCGGTTAAGAGCTCTGACTGCTCTTCCAGAGGTCCTGAGTTCAATTCCCAGCAACTACATAGTGACTCACAACCATCTGTAATGAGATCCAATGCCGCCTTCTGGTGTGACTAAGAAAGTGACAATGTGCTCACATACTTAAAATAAATAAATCTTTTTTAAAAAAATTCATACACTGTTCCTATCATGGTTTCTCCTCCCCCATCTTCACCCAGATTCTTCCACACTTATCCAGCTCCAGGGCTTCTCCCTCTATTTAGAAAACAAACAGGCAAATAAAAAATAAAGGAAAAAAAAACCAGACAGATGAATAGATGGATGGATAAATAGATAGCCCCCCCAAAAAAAGGCACAAGAGACAAACACAGATACACACAGAGATGCACACACAAACAAAACGAAAACATCAAAACAGAAACCCAGGAACCAAAATATACAAGCAAAGGATGAGGGGAAAAAAAATCTACAAAATCACCATTGAGTTTGCTGTATGTTGGTCATGGGGCCTGTCCTTAAGTGTGGTTTATATACCCAGTTAGACTCCTTTGGAGAAAATTAATTTTTTTCCTTTATAAGTGATTGTCACTTGGAGATAGCCTCTGGGGCCATCAGGCTTGAACCTTTGCAGGCCTCTGCATGTCGCCACAGTCTCTGTGAGTTCATATATGCGTCAGTCCTGTTGTGTCTGGAAGACACTGTTTCCTTGGTGTCACCATCCCCTCTGGCTCTTACAATCTTTCTGCTTCCTTTTCTTCACATATTCCTGAGCTTTGGTGCAGACAGCCCATTCAGGGCTGAGTGTTCCAAGGTCTCTCACTCTCTGTGCACTGTCCAGTTAGGTCTCTGTGTTTGTTCTTATCTTCTGCAAGATGAAACTTCTCTGGCCTGAGTTCCAGCCCAGTGTGGCCCCATTCTTATAACAATAATAATAATAATAATAATAATAATAATAGTAGTAGTAGTAGTAGTAGTAGTAGTAGTAGTAGTAGTAGTTAAAACCTTAAACTTTAAAAAAAAAAAAAAATCACCTTGTTTGGGAGATACCCAGGGAGCCCAGGAGAGAAAGACAAGTTTGGAACTTTAGAAGGTATGGGAAAATTGTCATACATACACACACACACACACACACACACACACACACACCTACCTTTACCATCTTTGCTGTGTTGATGTACTCCCTGCCTTTGGCTTGCCTCTTCCTGGGGGAGTTGTGAGCAGGCTGGGCCAAGCCAGCCACATTGACACATTGGTTTGAAGGTCAGCAAGAGCGAAGTGGACAACCACCCTTGATGAACTGACTCACCATGTCAGCAGCCACTTTCCTTCAGCCAGATGGGCCTCACGCCACCAGGGATCCTTCTTCCTTAGAGTCATGCTGCTGACCTCCTTCTCCTTCCTGGCTCTGTCTGTTTGCCGTGTTTTTGGTTCTTGGTGAGTGGGGGCTTAGAAAGACTTCTTGCTTTGTGAGTCATGTTGTCCTCACAGTGAAGCTACAATTTTGTTCTTGCATTGTCTTAGCACAGACACTCTTATATAACCTTTAGCTTGCCTAGAAAAAGGAAGCACATGCCTTGTGTCAGCCATTTTCAATTCCTCCGTTTTTCTCTTTTTATATGTGTTTTTTGTTTTGGTTGGTTGGTTGGTTGGTTGGTCGGTCGGTTGGTCGGTCGGTTTTGGTTTGGGTTTGGTTTTGGTTATGGTTTTGGTTTTTGCCCCAAGTCTCCTCTCCGTCTGGATTTGGACTTTGTATCCTCCTCAATGGAGGCCTGTCCAGCTAAAAGCAGAAGAGAATGTTAAAAGGTGGACGTACTACAGCTTAGAGCATGGTCTTTGAAGTGAGGCAGACCCAGGAGAACTGAATACTTGCATCAGACAAAGGTCCTGAAAGAAGCACAGATGTTGGCATCAAAGATTTTTTTCCCCACATACACAGATAGATTCCCCTCATACATAATGAGGGTGCAGAAGAGATGCTAATGAATGACGGAGGAGGTAGTGACGCCCTCTAGAGAAACCGTAAACAGGAGCTACAAGAGTGCTAGCAGAACAGTGCATTGTCTTATAGAGAAGTTTCTTATAAAGCAATATGATGTATAGTATAATAGTAATAAATATAATAAATCATTAAGTAGTTATTTATCATGTTATCAAATAATATGCATAGACATAATTGTATATGCTTCACTTTTAGGTGTAGTTTGTTTACACCAGCATTATCATCAATGTGTGATGCATGTGCTTGTCTTTACATCAATGGAACAGGCTAGAGTCATTTGGGAGAAGAGACCTTTGGGAAAATGTCCTCATCAGATTGGCCTGTAGGCAAACCTGCAGAGCATTTTCTTAATGGCTGAAGTGAGGGGCTCAGCTCACTGTGGGTAGTGCCACGCTGGACAGGTGGTCCTGGGATGTATAAGAAACCAGGCTGAACAAGCCATGAGAAAGGCAGTAAGCAGTCCTCCTCCGTGGTCTCGGCATCAGAGTCTGCCTCCAGGTTTCTGCTTTACGAAACCCTGACTTCTCCTGGTGTCGGACCTTGACTGAGATGTGTAAGCATAGTTACTTTTGGATGGTATTTTATCACGGCAGTAGATATGGAGGGAACCTGCTTTGTGTATGGCCCATCATTTACTGAAACATTACTTTGTGGCAGATGACAATACCTGTACTTGTTTCGTTGGGAGCTTTTGTTGTTTGTTTGTAGACAGTTCCTGCTACCTAGGCTTGACAGCGCTTTGAACTCTTCCAGTGGCCAGATCTAGCAGCTTCTCTTCCTTGGCTCTGTACAGCCCTTTATCTTCCATCAGCTTCGCCTTCCCGTCTCTGATGTTTCCCTTTGCTTTGTCCTCGCTGCTCTCTTGAACAGTCTCTCCTTCAGCAGTCAGGCAGCTACTGCCTTTCCACTTTTGCAGCTCAGCCTGAGCCCACTAACCACTCTAGTGTCAGCTCCAACTGCTTCTTTCTTCTGGTGACCAGCTCAGCCCACAATACTAAAGATAGAAAACACCCAAGAAAAGTCTCTTTACTCTTGCCGCAGCAGGGGCGGCAGCTCAGGAGGGCTTCTCCCAGTATGCTTTTATTGTTCTGTCCCAGCACATGTCACATTCAAATAGTTTAGGGTTTGCTTCAAATCAATGCATTCTGTTAGATGTAGGTGGAAGGTTGAGGGGAGAGCCTCACTAAGAATTCTGATTGCTAAAGTCTGGCATGAACTTTTTTTAACTGCTCTGAGGAAGTGTAGTGAGCCTTCACTACACTAGCTAGGGCATTCAGCTGAGATCAAGAATTCCAGGAGTGTTCTAGACTGTTGGTGCTGGCCTTTGTCCTTCCAGCTGTATGACAGTTCTTGTACTCAAAGGACATACCACCATCCAATTAGATTGTTTATGACTAGCTAAGCCGTGAAAATGGCTTCATGAAGAACCAAGTTGCTACACTGCTTATTGGCCCCAGCATCAAGTGGAGGCAGGATGAAGTAGGACAGTGAGTACAACTCACAAGGCAAAAGCAGAGTGGAGCTTTTAACAGCAAACAACTGTGGTTTTAGGTGAGAATCCTAAATGCAGCTGCACTTGTGAGACTCCAGGTCACAGAAACAGCTGTTATGTTCTGTAAGGCTGAGGCCCAGTACTGGTGCCTTGGAAGGAGAATTTGACATGGAACCTAATTTGTCGTACATATTAACAAGATGTTGGCTGGGTGAATAACTCTAATGGAGACTCCTTGGAGTAAAGAGCACTGTCACCAGACATAGTGTTCAGAATTACAATCCATAGATGTAGTGTAACTGTGAGGCCTTGGGAGACAAAAGGCGGCCGATGAGCTAGGCCAGGAAGCATTCCAGACAGTCGAAAGGGCCAAAGATAACCGTTATGAAATGAGACAGCAAGGCCAGGTGCAGATGCATCTCATGTCCCACACAATATGCAGAATTCTCTGTTGCCAAGGACAGGCCGGAGCTACAGGTGGGTGGTAACAAGCTGATGTCATCACCGTGGGCCTCCAATCATGTTTAACCACCAATGCAGGCCCACCCTTCCATGCTGTTGCCAAGCTCTGCCCCAGAAAAGTGTATAAAAAGTGTGTACCTTACTAACCCGGGGTCGCCATTACCCTGTTGGTAGGGCAGCCCCAGTGCACTGGATTCAGTAGACCTCGTGCTTATTGTATCGTTCTCAGTCTCTGTGTCTTTGTGGGGTGGGCCGCCTAGGAGTTTAGACTTTCGAGTCCAACATAACAAACCTGTTTGGATGTTTAACCAAAGATTGCTACTGTTGGGATTTTAGGCTTATTGCTTGTGCTGGTGTAACTTGTACTGGATGACTTTCCCACACAGAATGTGTCTTTAAATGCATTCTTATGCCAAGACTTTATCCACATATAGGGCAACTAAAGAGAAGGGCATCAGACTATCTAACACAGTGCTTCTATGTTTTTAGTACAGTTGCAGGATAAGAAACTGAGAACACTTTAGTCAACCGGTGCTATGATTATTTCTAACCACACTTCGTATGTGTCCTCCTCATTCATGCCAGTATATATCAGGCTTTCTTGACTGCTTCGTTTGTCCTGTGGTGACTGTTGGGTGTGTTTCTATACTTGTTTTGTACAGTTGTGGGGAAACAAACACCACTTCGAGAAATTCTCCCTGCATTGCTCACAGCACCTACAGACCCACACAGGATTGGACCGGTCAACATTTCATCACAGATCAGGAGTCAGGGGAAGGTCCATAAGCCCCACTTCCCCTGAAGGGCTTTTAGCAGTTAACCATCTTTGGAAAAGGAAGTGTCATTTTCCTGTCCTTGTTGAAGTAAATAACCTCCCACCTGTGCTTAAGCAAGAAACTCTTACTGAACTCAGTGGGTCACACATAAAACGACAGGAAAGTAGGAGGGGATTGTGACAAGAACGGTTTTAGTGGAAGGGGAGTGAGAAACCAGGGGTTATAACAACTAACACGTAGTGTGTAAATGGGTAAAACTGAAACAGTGAAAGGTTTTGTTGTCGTCGTTGTGTTGTTTTTTGTTTTTGTTTTTTCGAGACAGGGTTTCTCTGTGTAGCCCTGACTGTCCTGGAACTCACTCTGTAGATCAGGCCAGCCTAGAACTCTAAGATCTGCCTGCCTCTGTCTCCCTGGGGCTGGGATTAAAGGCGTGCACCACCACTGCCTGGCCCAATGAAAGACATTTAAGAAAGAAAATCAGTATTGCTACAGAAGCCCCTGACCTTAGAGTCGCTAGACTTAAGGAGGAGGGGCTTAGAATTAATTTAATGTTTATACTCTGAGGTCCAAGTTAACAACAGCTGCCTAAAAATAGAATGTGAGTAGGCTGTTAGATTTTTCTGTAAAATGTTGCCTGTGTCTTGCAAAAGTAGTATTTGCCTCTTAGAAAAGGTAGAGATACCTAGGTCAAAGCTAAATCAACCATTACTCAGAAGTATTTAAAATTCATTTACTTTTTATTATATTTATTTAGTTTTGGGGAGGTGTCAGGAGATGAAGGGACCTGGTTCTCTCCTCCCATCAAGGGAATGCTGAGCAGTAATTGTCTCTGCTAACACACTGAACAGATATCTGATATTTCATATGCCTTTGGACTCCTTACCAGAACTAGCAAAGTCCAGGGTCCGGGTTCCCATTCCTGACAGATTGTTGACCTGACCTGAGACTGCTATCCTGTGCCTGTAACAGAGAGCAAGGACCAGCACTCCCAAGGAATACTAATAGCTGACAGCAGGAATCAATGCCTAACAAAGCAAATGGACAGAAACGGCTGGCCTCTTACAAAGGAACATGGCAGAATGGCTCCCTTGGAAACAGTGTCCACTGTAGCGTTAGGAACTCTACACCCAAGGCTGTGCAGTGTGTGTGGTCTGACACAGTGTGAAGGAAGAATAACATCTTTCTGCTTGCCTTTTACTGTCCCATAGGATCTGGGTGGCACTGAACCTGTCAGTAGTGAGGAAGACAGCAATGTGGATGCTAAACACCTGCCTGAAACAGAGAGCTCCAAACCGGTGAGAATCCTGCCTGTTCTTTATCCTAGCCCAGGGAGGGGTGCCGGTGAAGAGGGGTACAGGGCCTGTGTTTCTTACCCTAGGAAGGACTCTGCCTGCCATCTCAGTCACTAGGTACCTTGAGCTCTGAGACTAGAAGAGCTCTCCACTCAGCAAGTGACTAGTTCTCAGAGCACAGGGTCTCACCCTCCATGTTTAAACTGTGTTTTCCAGGACTAAAGTGGCTACTCTTTCAAACCCAGTTCAGCCCTAGGTATTTCCAGGAGGAAATCATCTCTTTGATTCCTAGTGAAAGATACCTACTTGCCCGTGGACTAGATGAGAGAAGTTGTGGCTCTCCCTCCAGGTGGACAGGACATTTTGTTGTTTGTCTACTTTGAACCAGACTCCCTGCTGTGTTCTGCATCCATGAGGGTGGTGACCGTTCCTTTATAAATAAGGACACAAAGTTAATTTCTTTACATAGGTCAATGGCCACTATGTGTCTATGCTTTTTTTCATAATGTGCCTTTCTGCATCGTAGCCAATCACTTCAAAGTTGGCTACAATCGTTACAAAGCTATGTGGGGTTTTTTCCTGCTCCTCTGTGTTTCACAATGTCTTATAGATCTCCAGAACTTCACCCCTTACATGAGTTTAAATCTGGTTGTGGTATTACTGTACTTGAAGGAGTTTGAGAATTCATCCATTATTTATCATCTTTCCCTTTAGAAAACCTAGTGTATTAGAACTGGTGCAGATTGTATCTCCAACTAAGTAAACTGATTGGTTCAGGTATAAAGGGAAGGTTGTTTCCAATTAAGGTTATATCTTCAGCAAGAGTAGAAATTGTAGCAAATCACAGTTGGGCAGATCTCCTTCGGGCTCAAGACCCCTAATATCAAGAGGAGCAATAACACATGAGGACCTCTCTTCCTCTTCCAAAAGACAAAATGCATGTCTGCACTCATTTATTTAAATACAAATTAACTCTTTGGGCACTGTATCATTGTGGATACGTTAGAGAAAAGGTGTTTAAAAGCAATATAATTTTTTTTGTAGCAGCCCCAATTTAATCCCTAGAAGAAATGGGAAGGAAGGGGAGACATTCTCTCATGTCTGGGAGAGTCTGATTGTACCAACAAGGCTCTCCTATAGGCTGCAGAGAGAAGTCATTCTTAGTCCTCTCTGCTCCTAGGCCCCAATAATAAGAGATGGCTCTCAGACAACCTAAGAGGCATGAAGTATTAGGCTTCACTTTAAAATTGTGTGTGCGTGTGTGTGTGTGTGTGTGTGTGTGTGCGCATGCTGCCTACATGTATGTCTGTGTACTGCACATGTGCCTAGTCTGGGCTTATTCTTGGATATTGACTCATCTAAGAATAACTGGATCTCCCCCCCCCTTAGTGTGTTTCTCTTCCCTTTATTTTTTCCCTCTCCATCTTCCTCATTTTCTAATATTCTAGTGGACTCTATGCATGCTGTAATTGAGAAAGGGAAGATAGCCTGAATTTGAACATATTTTCTAGTATAATATAAGTGGTCTCATATAAAATATTACAAGTTTGGCCTTAGCCTGTTGTGGTGGCACATACCTTTAATCCAAGCACTCAGGAGACAGAAGCAGGCAGATCTATATGGATTTAGGTTTAGTTTCTTGTACACAGGTTAGCAAAAGCTACATAATGAGACCTTGTCTTTTTTTAAAAAAAAAAAAAAAAAAAATGTGGTCTTGGGACTGTGGAGGTGGCTCAGAAGGCTGTGTTATCCATGTAAACATGAGAGCCTGAATTTGGTCTCTATGGGGCAAAGGTAGGGAATCTCCAGTCTATAAACTGATGACAGGACTGCTCCATGGTATGGTTAAGGGAAAAGCTTTTATTGTAGATATTAGAGAGAGGCCAGCCAGAGGCATCTGGGAGAGTCCAGAGTGGGGAGAGAATGATATAGACTGAACATGACCAGCAGACCGGACATGGCCAGGGCCATCTGCAAGAGAGGGGAGAACAGCAGGGGATGGAGACTGGAGAGGACAGGTGAGAGAAGCAAGAGCAAAGAGGGAGCAAGCACATGGGGAATAGCAGGGCTATAGGGAGTAGCTGAGGTGCGGAGCCTGTGAGCGGGAGGGAGTATAAGGTAGAGGGAGGTGAGAAGGGCAGGGTGCTAACGTGGACTCTGAAATGTGTCATGGGTACCTGTGATACTGAGGAGCCTGGAGGCCAGCGTGAGCTTTGATATGCTGATAGGCCCCAAAAGTAGCCATATGTTCCTTCCGCCAGACACTCCTTTTGGTAGATGGGAACCAGTTTCACAAGTTCCTGTGGAATGGTGGCTTTTATCTATCCACCAGAAATCCTCCTTTGGTCTGGTTTGAGCTCATTTCTAAACATTTCGACTGCCTTTGGGGGTGTGGGGAATTGGAGTGTCGTAGGTGTGTACCACCATGCCTCCCTGTGCTTTTTAAAGGGCTTGAGGTGGGTAAATGCTTACGTTAGGCTCCCATGTTTAGAAGCTTGGTGGTTAGGTGGGAAGAAAGGGGTAGACGGAAGGGCGTGTGCTCATTGCTTTCTTATAACTGACCTCTGTATTGGCTGCTGCCTTTGTGTCTCAGACCCTGTCATGGCTCATAATTTTCTGCTTTCTTACCCTTCTGCTAATTTACCTTTTCTGTCTTCTTAGTCATCTCCTCTTCCCTGCTTTTACTGCTACTGATAACAAAACAGTCCTAAGCAACCACCTTGCAATAAGTACTAAGGTAAACAATGGGTAAGAACGCTAATATTTCTCCAAAGCTATACAAATATGGGGTCAATATGTGGAAGACGCTCAAGAGAAATGCACATCAGAGATGTGAGATATGGCTTCACACATCAGAGTCATGGTGAGGTGTGGCTTTGCAGCCAGTAGAAAGTCTATAATTGTAACAGCAGGTGCTGTGGGAGTGGAGGAGCTGGAACCCCACATTAATTGCTATGGAGTGGAGGGTGCTAGATTCTAGGGATCTGTCACTGACGATAAGCAGACACTGATCCTTGTAATGGCTGCGTCACAATTATACTGAAATCTCTACTTACATCAGAGCTAAGAACTAAAAGTCCTTGGTGTTCTCGGGTCATATGAATGAGGGGCTCATCTAGGGCCAGCTGGATTGAGATTTGAAGATGTCGATAGAATTATCTCTTGGTCTCTGTGTGGGCATTAGTTGCCAGGCTGTCAGGATACGAAATCTTTAGATGCCCAAGTACCTTGTGTGAAATGGTGAAGTGTTTGCTATAACCTATACACATTCTCCCTTTTCTTTAAGACATCTCTGGCTCACCTGTAATACCTAATAAAGAATAGGTTGTTCTTATATTGTTAGATATTTCTGTTGTATTTACAAGTTGTATATATTGTTTATGGAATAATGACAAGTAGCCTATATGTGTTCAGTACAGGGTTTATTTCTGGTGTGTGGGTGTTTAATATTGTCCATCTGTGGTGGCTGAATCATAGATGTTCTATGTTATGTAAGCACAAAATGCTGAACGTGGTTGAGAATGGAGCAGAAAAGAAACAAAGAAGGGGCTGGAGAGATGGCTCAGCAGAGTCCACACTGTTCTTACAGAGAACCCAAGTTTGGACCACAGCACTCATATTATGCAACTCCAGGAGATCTGGTGTTTCTAACCTATCTAGGCACCTACACTCATGTGCATATACCCCACCACACACAGATACACACATACACATAAGTTAAAAAAAAGAGGGAGAGAAGAGATCCTAGGTGGTCTTAGAACCTTGGATAATCTGCTGAACTAAAAGTGTCCAACTGGTAAGATGCAAGCATTTGGAGAAGTCAGGGAAAGCCAGGTCACATTACAAAGATGGTCCTTGAGCTGACAGCAAGAGAAGGTCTCAGAGGGCTACAGGGGCTGGCTACAGATTCCTTGTAGCCTCTATGTGGAGGTCAGATGGCAGATGGGACAGTCCAGAGTGGACACTGACAGGCTGGATAAGAGTCAGTGGCAGCAATGGCAGGTTCAGGATACAGAGTATGCAGCAATACATATACTTCTGAGGACAGTAGAGACCATGCACATCAAATGTGTTTGCTAGCAGCAAGGCTGGTATGTGTTTTCAGGAAAGGGCCACACAGATGACAGTAAAAAGACCCACCTTTCTTAGCTCATTGTGCATGTCCTCTTCTTTATGTGTTCCTTAAAGCCTTCCTACACAGGTTTAGGGTGACAGAAGTTGTGTTCATCTTCATCACAAGTCTTATCCCTAGGACGTGGCCAACACCTCAAGGCTACCCCACTCAAAATGACTCCAACAGATGTGCCCTGTATTTTTTTCTCTGTTTTATGAAACTACATGGTACAGGTGTGTGCCAAGTGACATATGTCATTTCAACCTGGTTCTCACATGGCAGCCCCTGTGACATTTCCCACTGCTTAGTTTTTTAAAGTTGTTTCAGGTTTGCTTGGTTTTTTTCCATGTTGTCAGTGGCATTTATTGCTTGCTATCCTCTGTCCTAAAATGCAATTCTGACCCTTAGCACAAGAACATACAAGTGGGAGAAATCCAGGCTGCTCAAGGTAGCGTCCAGCCTGGAGTTTCTTTGTGGTGATTTTTAGAAGTTATAGGTACAAAGCTCATGCCTAGGGAAACATGAGCTGTTTCCAAAATTAACTTTCACTGACCTAAATAGTCTGGCATGAAAATTCAAGCAGAAGCTGGCAGCTCACCTTACCATTTCGGGGTTGCGTCAGGTGGACTGCCAAGACCCCAGGAGCACCCCAGGAGCACCCCACTCTGCCTTGAAATGCCTGGTTCATACAAGATTTGCAAACAGTTCAGAGAAAACCAGTTTTAAATAGTGCCTGAATGTCAAGATACTCTGGTCAAGGACTCTAGTCCTTTCCCAGGGTAAGGACTATTGGATACAACCCAAGAGCCAGATTCTGTAAAGACTGACTCTTCCTCTGCCAATCCTTCTCTAAAGGGCTCACTCTGCCCATCCCTGACTTCTCCTCCAAGCCCGGCTCTTTGCTGCATCTTTGTTATGAGGACTGCTTATGATTCTGAACATGAAACTCAACATCAGTTGCCTAAAGCAAGGCTTAGTCATCAGGCACTAGCATTAAGACCACACATTGCCTAGATAAAATCCAAGTGGGCCAAAGCCCTTGTTTTTCAGTCTACATTTTTCTTAAAAGCTGCATTTTCTTGGAAGTAAAAACACATAAAACACCATTAAGATTCAAGAGTACAATGTGATCCAAAACAGCTCTCATTGGTGGTCGGGGGCCTGACCCGCATAGCAGTGTCTTTCCTTCAGTCAGCACAGTGTTCCAGAGATGTTCAAGCTAAGTGTTTTACAGAGGAGTTTTTAAGTTTTTAAATAAGTAACCTTATTAATTCTTGGAGAATTTCGTAGTGATATGATTGGACTCACTCTCAACCCCACCCAGAGCTTCTTACAAATTCATTGCTACCCCCCACCACCGACCTAATCTCTCTTTTCTTCTCTCCTCCCTTCCTGTTTTACTTCCCGTCAACTCCAGTTTTGCCCTCCATATTTTTCTGGTGTGCAGCCATCCACTGGATCACAGTTGACCTACCAAAGCCCACACCCCTAATAAAAGCTGACAGTCCCTCCCCCAGCAGCCAATCCTAGTCCATGGCTCCATAAGTAGGGATGGGAAATGTACAGAAGCTTTTATCCAAAAATTCTAGTTCCTAGTTCTATTTGCACATGGATGAGCAGGACAGACTGCCCTTTCTGTGTGTGTTGCCAGTTTGTCTACCCCCTGCAGTCTCACGGTTCTCTTAGCCTTTTGCCTGTCATGTTCATCGCCATCACCTGCAGTAAGGACAATACCTTCTGTGTCTGACTCACTGATGCTGATGTCTGAGAGGCCTCCTGAGCCACAAGGCTTCTCAGAGATGTGTTAAGCCAGGAAGAGCACAAGTCCGTCTTTAAGAGAGCACCTAACCTGTGAGGAGGAACACTGTGATGAGCAGAGTCCAATGAAGCATTTTCCTGCCCACAGTACAATGGTTACTAGGAAATATGAAAAAATGACCACCAGAGAGTTCTTCATTTTAGCTGCCCCCCTTTTTTACATAAAAACACATAGTGGCTAGCCTCACACTGATAATCATTCCTGGCATTACAAAGCTTCAGATTCATGTGTGGTGGGGAGAGTGTAAATGTCGGGATTGGGAGTCAAGTCTCTTCCTCAGGCACAATCTCCCTGGAGCTCCCTACTCAGCCAACCCCTGGGGTCCACCTCTCCCTGCTTCCCCAGCACTGAGATTCCAGTCTGCACACCATTGTGCCCAGTTTGTTAGCAGGTATTGGGTATCAAACACCAAACCCACAACACTTTAAGTACTGAGTTAGGTCCCCAGCTCTCCACCTAATATCTCTTTAATCTCCCTTGCTCTCTTCCTCTCTAGAAAATCAGCTGCATCTATCCCCAAAGGACGATTAGAAAATTGAACAGGCTGGTGAAAAACTGCTGTCCGAGAAGAGTCTACTTTGTTTCATGTGGTGTCCCTTCGTTAACTAGAGTGCAGCCATGGTAGATAAACACAGAAGAGTGAGAAAAAGACTGCCTGTGTTTTTAAACCTTATGCAAGGGAGGTTGAGACTTTTAAAAGGGAAGGGGTGGGGAGCTGAATGAAGACACTGATGTGCTGAGAAGATGCCACGCTCACCGTGGAATTCTGTCCATTGATGTAGTTTCTAGTTTCTGACGTCATTTATCAAGCTGGGCTGCTTTGCTTGGTTAAGATTCTTCCCTGATGTTAGCACTGGCACCCAATTATAAAACATGATCTCAGTTTGTCTAGTGATTGTAGCTTTGTTAGAGTTTCCTTCCTGGCTGGTATTTCCAACAGGTGTGACTGTGTACGTCTCCATTCATGTTTCAGATCCGCCATAGAAATGGCATCTACAGCAAGGTCTGGAAATCTTCTGCAAGGAACAAGAAACTGTTTCTTGTGCCAGTGTGCAAATTGCCAGTGTAGAGTTCAAGTGCATTCAAATATGTGGCATTTTTCACACACCATTGTTCTTTATGTCTCCATCTCAGGGAGCACTGGGGATTTGCTCAGATGATATATTTCCCTTTGTGAGTCATAAAATCGACAGTGAACATCTAATCAAATCCACATTATAGGCAGGCAAGAAAACCCTTTAGACTTTTTTCTCCCATCCCCTTTCCTCCTGTATGGAAACAGCAGAGAACGGGGAGCTGTGAGGAAGGCAACCTGGTACATACAAAGATGGAGGGCGTACATTTTAACATGGGCTCACACCTCTTGCTCACCTCTACTGTTCATCACCCCACCTCACCTCTCCTGCCCAGTGACTGGTTCACTAAGGAGACTCAACTTGAATTTGGGGCTGACTGGAAGGAACCACTTCTTATAAACATTTTTTTCTAAATGGAGAAATGAATACTACAGTTGTTATTCATAGTAGTCAGTTGCCAAACACGGAGGAGCAGGACACAGAACTCAGGCTGTCTTGCCCACATCAGGGGCCTTCAGAGTCCTAAACTTCTTGGAAAGCAGCATGCCTCAGCTCTGGCCTGTGAGGGAGAATTTAGCTTCCTGGAGAAGCCTTGGTTGCTCCTTTAATATTAAGACCTGTGTGAGCTGCAGTGTCTTTCAAATGAAGCTATAAATCCACAGAATCTTTCAAATGTAAACTGTTTATACTGAAAACCTATGTGTCCTGGGCATCACTCACCACAGTGCCCGTGGTCCAGTCTACCCAGGAGCTTTCAGAAGTGCTGAGTTTAGTTGCAGGTAGTATTTCTAGTATTCACTGTCTGCTCTAAGAAACACCATTCTAATCCATACTGTATGGGCAAGGGATAACATCTTTAGATTGGTCCTAATATTAACCCATGTTTTAGATGAGATCAACTCTATTATTAACCCATTTTATAGCTAATCAAACTGAGGCATAGATATAATTATCACAGATAGGATTTGAAAACTACCTTAAAGAAGTAGTTATTAGGGCTGGGGATATAGAACTGTGAATAAAGTGTTTGCTGAGCAAACATGGGGATCTGAGTTCAAATCCCATGGGAATTTTCCAAAGATTCTCAGGCCAGGTAGCCTGGGGTATGCAGTGGCAAACAGACCCTGTCTCAAACAAGCTTGAGATTGACCTCTGACCTTTATGTGCATGCTATGGCATGCACACACCACACTCACATTCACGAATACATTATCTCACTCATACATGAACACATATCACATACTCACATATAGACTCAACAGACAGAAGGAGGGAAGGATCTTCATGTCCCAGTACTCCCAACTGCCTCGGAGACCTTCTACAACATCCAGATTCCACATCCAGAGATTCTCAGTGTTATAGATATTAAAAGGACAGTTGGGGTGTATGGAACACATCTACTTCCATGGCATTCAGTTCTTTGGTGACACCTCAGGTGCAGACTTCTGGCTGAGTATCCGCAGTCTGGTGGTGGCCATTACTGGCCTGGGAGTCGTCACTTCTCTCAAGTTCAGCTGAACCAAGAGAGGAGAACATAGGTTTCTACAGAAATTATGATTCCATGAAAGACTCTGAAGCAGTGGAGAAAGCTGGTGTCTTTCAGAGTACAAACTAATTTTGCGATGTAAAGAACTTCTTTGGGTTGATCTCTATAGATGTTTGTCACTGAGCTATGTTCCTGAACTATGAAGCATAAATATGTAGGCTAAAGGTTACTTTTTCTCAAGGAATAAACAACAAAAATTTTTTTTAAAGATTTATTTATTATATATAAGTACACTGTAGCTGTCTTCAGACACAACAGAACAGGGCATCAGATCTCATTACAGATGGTTGTGAGCCACCATGTGGTTTCTGGGATTTGAACTCAGGACCTCTGGAAGAGCAGTCAGTGTTCTTAACCATTGGAGCCATCTCTCCAGCCCCAACAAATTCTTTTTTGAAGGAAAGTTCAGGTGCTGTTGGAGTTTTTAGTAACCTTGCTTAACCAAAAGTAGAAATTGACTTAAAGTCTACAGGTGTTGTCTGTGCCACCTGCAGGCACTGGGAGGACAGAACCATCACTGAACTCGGAGACAGTCAGAACCAGTGGGCCGTATGCCAAGGGTATCTCTTCTCCTAATGCTTCTCAGCTGGACCAACCTCCTCAGCCTGGCATGTGCATCACTCCTGGGGCTAAGCCTCTGCTAGAACAGAGCTGACCACTCCTCCTTTGAGTCATTAGAATCTGAAAATTTCTATTTTTGGTGCCATTGTCTATCTTAGGCTGTTACTGTGTCCAGAGAGAAGGGGTAATTTAAATACCTAGTTTCAGAACAGGAGCTATGCTTTGAATAAGAATGGTATCCATAGGTTCATATTGTTTAAGTCCTTAGTACCAATTTGGTGGAACTATTTGGGAAGGATTAGGAGGTGCAGCTTTGATGGAGGAGGTGTGTCTTGAGGAGTAGATTTTGTGTTTCAAAAGCCCCTATCATTTTTAGTTTAGTTCTCCTTCTCCCATTCTCTCTCCATCTCGCCTAACCTCCACTCCTAGCTGTGAATCAAATTTTGACTACTGCTCCAGCACCATGCCTTCCTGAGTGCTGCCATGTTTCATGCCATGGTGGTTATGGCACTGTAAACAAGCCCCAATAAGCCCTTTGTTCTATCACTTGCCTTGGTGATGGGGCCTCTTCACAGCAATGGAAAGGTAACTAAGACAAGGAGTCAGTCTGCTTTGAGGATTGCAGGCCAGACTTACCTCTCATCATAACTATCATCCTGAAGAATCCAGTATGCCTTTAAGAACTATCCCTCAGAAGTGCCGTGTGCTGATCCATGCATCTATTAGGAGCTCCCACACTGTGCTGAAGCTTTCAGTGCCAACCCAGTGTGCTGTGTCCATTTGTTTCATGAGCCAAGATGCAAAGTCAGCATTATAAAATGCCCCATAGCTCAGCTGTAAATGCACTAAAGGCTCTGTTGGTGCAGTAGCTGGAAGGTGAGCAAGTACTAAGTCTGTGTGTAAAGCAAAGGGAAGTGACCAATGCCACTACAGGGCCATGAAGTGCTTCCGTCTTGTTTTAAATCTCAGGTTAGAAATAAACAAGTGCAGTTTGTCCTGACTTGGGAAGAGATCTAAATACAGAGTCACCTGTAAACCGACCTTCTGTCTGTGGTTGGGAAGCAAAAGTGCATTCTCTTTCCCATGTGCTCTATGCCTTGGCTAGAAACGAGGTGTGTCTGGATTGGGCTCTGGCTTAGCAATACTTTATCTTCTCTGTGCCTCTGTTATTCAAACCCTAAAAACAAATGACTGAGTTTGGGGATTTTGTTTTGTTTTTAGTTCATTTTAGACAGTGTCTCCTGTAGCACAGGCTGACCTTTGACTCACTATATATATAGCTGAGGATGACTTTAAACTCATCATCTTCCACCTCCCAGGTACTGTTATGGTGTGCACCCACACATCCAGCTTAAACAGACCATAACAGCACCAAAGTCCATTGTGCACATCAACAAATGGGTAGCATGACTGGCTCACAACTGCATGTAGTCATAGTCAGTAGCCTTTAGCTCCTGTCATGGTTGGGAGAAATAAGGTGCTGTGCAGAGCCGGACCTCACCGAATCTGCTTCTGTCATTTCGTCCTGTTGCACTTTAGACTTTAAGAGGAGAGTGGAGGAACGAGTGGTTTTCAGACACCTGCCCCGAGATCCACGAAGTCTCATTCCCTGTAGTTAATCGTTCCTATAATCATCCCGCCAGTGTGTAGGAAAAGGTGGTAGGTCCTAGGCTCCTGTGCTGTCACAGTGCACTGCTGGGAGCAGATGTTGGCTTCAGCCTTGCCCTTTTCAGGGAGCTTGTTACTTCTCACCTACTCTTGAAAGAAAAAAAAAAAAGAGGACCTTTCTAAGCACTTCCTGGCTACTTAGAAGTCAAACCCAGTTGGAAGCCATGCTTTCTGGCCCTTTTTCTTTCTTACATTCTTACAAATGAACATGATTAAAAAGGGGTTGAGGTAGCTCATCTGGTAAAAGTATCTTCCACCCAGCCTGTGACCTGAGTTGACCTCTAGACTTAACTCAATAGAAAGAACCAACTTCCACAAGTTGTCCTCTGACCTTCCTGTACCATCTCTCTCTCTCTCTCTCTCTCTCTCTCTCTCTCTCACACACACACACACACACACACACACACACACATTTTCACACACAGTAGATAAATATAAAAACAATTTAAGAAAAGGGAAAAAACAAGTTAGTATTTGCTCTGAGCAATATCTACTTTAGGGGTTTTGATCCATAGCTAGTGTTAGAAATAATTTCAGGCCTCAAAGAAAGAGAACAGCTATTGACCACAGTGTCTACACAAAGCAGACGTTACACTTGATCAAGAAAGTAGCTCAAATACTGAATGAACACAGAACCAGCGAATGCATTGCTTTTATTCTAACTGGGAGGGAGCTGTGTCTTTTTCCCATTGGATGGGCCTGACTTCACAGCCTTATTCAGTTGGCTGGTCTGAAAATACTGAGCACACAGGAAATGGAAGGGAGAGGAAAGGGCTGCAGACAGTCAAATTCCTAGACTGGAACAGTGGGTTTAAGTAAAGGAAGGTTTTACTTTGTGGGGAACCGTGTCGTACAAGGTGGGAGAGAGAAAAATACTTTCATTCCTTGTTCTAAACACAAGTGATATATTACTTGATAGAAAAGATTCATATTTAACATTTCTGACCCTGGGGAAACATCCCTGTTGTCCCCTCACTGGTTGAATGGGGATTGTTAAAGCAGGTTTGCAGCATCAACATTACCGAGAAGCACTTGCTTTCGATGTGAGCCAGAAGGAATGGTGGTTGTGGTTCCCGGTTGTAATGTGTATAATGTACCTGAGTTGTACTCTGCAATATTCCCATTAGCCTTATTGACCTTTCCACGCCCTTTCTCTGGCCTGTGAAGCCACACAGTGGAGGCAGGCCACAGACACAAGTTCATTGTATACCCTGTAGTGGCCTGCCTGAAATTCACCTAGTGCTTTTAAAATCAAATTCTTAATTTTTTATGCATATAGCACTCATTTAGATCATATTTTATTCTTCCAAATATTAAAAAAAAAAACTTTAAGAGAGAAAGCACTTGCCCCCCCAAACAAAACAAATTTAAAAAAAACAAACAAACAAAACAAAACAAATAGCAGAGTCGTGGAAGGCTAGAGACTTGATGAGACTGTGGAAAAGACACTACCCAAGGGCTCAGGGAAGAATTACGGTATGAAATGACAAAATCATCTTACACAATCTGCTTTGTAGCAAAGTGTAAGGAGTTGGATGAAATAGGTCCTAGGAACTTTTTCCATAAGAGAATGGCAGAGATCTAAAGGGGTGAAATACATGTGGCCCTAAAACATAAGGGACTTGGGGCAGCCCTGCTGTTCAGAGGATCTGAGCACCAGTCTCCAAATCCGTGATGGAGTACATCCGAGCCCAGTGTGTGAGCTGAAGACGTTTCGGAGGTGGGGTATGGCTAGCCAGGATGACTCTGTCTATAACAGGTAGGGACTGAGGGATGCTGAGAGAACCTGGCAACCCACATCAGATTTGATACGCTAAAAGGCATCTCAGTTAGCTTTTTGTCCCAGGTTTGAGACCTAACACCCTCCACACACACACACACCCCATTTATAAATTATGCAGGGAAGTAAGGCTGGAAGAATCAAATACAGACTCAAATTTGCTTGGGTCAGGGAGCTAGGATTACAAACTCCTAATACTCCATGTCACAAACCACCCCATTCTTGTTTCCTGCCCACACCACCCAGATGTGCTAGAGCAAACATACCCTCTCTCATTCAAATCAACATCTCTCTGTCACTTCATGGTTCATGATTTGTCCAAGCCAAGTTGCAGGAACTCATGCCTAACCTAAACCATCAAATGATGCTTTCATCTTAATGCCGTCTACATAAAGAGGATAAAACATGTGGAGACAGACGTGCACACTCTGGCCAGCAGTTCAGCTGACACACCTCCCGTGTCTGTGTGTCAGCCTCTTGTGTCTGTGTGTCACCCTCCCATGTCTAGGTCATTTGCTTCTCTTCCTGGGGCTGAGGACTAGCTTACCTTTATTTCTCACATTAACTCTGCCAGGTGTGCTCTTAGCCTCTGGATGAGTATCTTAAAGGGAAAGGGTACTCAAATATCAGGAATCGAACCCCAGAAGCATATTTAATATTTAGCACAAATACAAGACATCAAAGAATATCTGATAGGCCTAGCCTGAGCTCACTTGTGCAGGTTTCTCCAGGTTGGGGATGAAGAATGTGAGGAATGTGTATGTGCTGTTTGACGTCATTTTTGAGATAGACGCAAAGCCCAGGTCACTGCCAGAGGCTGAAAGTGCAGTTGAGACCCATGTTGCTAACTATCTGTGTCTTCTACATTTCAGGAAGACCTGCCCCAGGTGATTGATGAGAACATGGTGGCAGAGCAGCAGAAGGCATCAGAGTCACCTGACAGTGTGCGTTATTTGTGTTTGGGGTTTGTTCTACAGGGTAGTGTGCCATTTGAACTGTCTGTGCCATATGAACTATCTCTCAAGCAAACCAGATGGTTGTGATGGCAAGTCCTTTCTTACTAGCAGAGGTTAAGGGTGTCTTAAGACCTGTGTCAATGCACAATTGTGTCAAGGACCACACTTGGGTACCCAGAAGTGTCTTCTTATTATCAGTCTGTTCTGGCAGCCTGACCAGGTGTTTAAAAGGCACCGTTGAGCCAACAAGGTGGCCCAGCAGGTAAAGGTGCTTGTTACTAAGCCTAATGACCTGATTTCAGTCTCTGAGATCCACAGGGTGTAATGACAAACCAGACTCCCCAAAGTGGTCCTTGACCTCCACGTGCTCGAGTGCACACACAAACACACACACACACACAAATATTTTTCCAAGACCTTCTTTTCCAGTTGAATTGTAAGACCACCCTATCCTACATAGTGTCATGAATAAAGTTTTCAAATGGAAGGTTTTGTAGTTTGATAAAGATATAAATACACTAACTTTAGTGTTCCTTACATTTTGATATTCACTTTTCTTAAAAAGCTAGAGGTCTGACATCAATGAACGAATGAAAGAATGAAATAGCCATGCCCTAAAACGTTGTTTGATTTGGGAGGTGGGCTTTATGTAGCCCACCCATATAGCCAAGGCTGACCATGATCTCCTGCCCCCACCTCTCAAGTACTGGGTTGTCTGGCCTCTGCTGCACACCTAGTAAGCCACCAACTTTTATCTGTCAAATGTATGTAGCAATTAGCTTTTTCATTTTTAAAGCCTGGTTTTCATTTCTATGTAACTAGTTTATACTTTAGGATTAATTTTATTTTTACCTATGTGTGCTAGTGTCTGTACATGTCCTAATTGGGGTTATTCTTGCTATGATGAAACACCATAACAAAAGCTAGTTGGGGAGGAAAGGGTTGATCTTGCTTATACTTCCATATCATTGTCAAAGGCAATCATGGCAGGAACCCAGAGGCAGGGGCTGATGCAGAGGCCATTCAGGAATGCTGCTTACTGGCTTGCTCACCATGACTTGCTCACCCTTCTTTCTTATAGAACGTAGGACTACCTACCCAGGTTTGGTACCACCCACAATGGGCTGGCCCCTCCTTTATAAATCATCAAGCAAAGCCGGGCAGTGGTGGCACACACCTTTAATCCCAGCACTTGGGAGACAGAGACAGGCAGAGTTCTGAGTTCGAGGCCAGCCTGGTCTACAGAGTGAGTTCCAGGACAGCCACGGCTATACAGAGAAACCCTGTCTCGGAAAAAAAAAGAAAACAAAAAATAAAAAATAAAGATAAAAATAAATTAAATCATCAAGCAAGAAAATGCACTATAGGCTTGCCCACACTGTAGTGGCCAGAACTCCAGCAAGTCAATTTTCTCAGCTTAAATTCCCTTCTCTCAGATGACCCTGGTTCATGTCATTGACATAAAACACTCAAGTGCCAATGTCTGTGGAAGCCAAAAGAGTAGTCTGATCCCCTCCCTGGAGCTGTTGTTACAAGTGATTATGAGCCACTTGGTGTGAGTTCTGGGAAGCAAACTTGGATCCTCTGCAAGAGCAGTACAGATTCTTAACTGCCAAATCATCTCTCTAGCCCTGGTTATGTGTATGTCACTAAAATGTTCGCTATTCAGAAACAACAGTTATCAAGCGTATATAGAAAGTATGTGATAGCCAAATGTAGTGGCACACGTCTTTAATCCCAGCACTTGGAAGGCAGAGGCAAGTGGATCCCTGAGTTCAAGGCCAGCCTGGTCTACAGAGTACCAGGACAGCCAAGGCTACACGGAGGAACCATCTCTTGAACACCCTCCCTTCAAAAAGTGTATATGATTTTTCAAACATTTCCAAATATTATGCCTCTGAAAACCCTCTAAAATTTAATGCTGAACATCTAAATAAAAACAAACATGCATAGACCTGGGCATGCAATTTGACACTAAAGTACTTACATAGCATGTCTGAGACCCTGGGTGGTCTCACATGCCTTTAATCCCAGTACCCTGGAGGTAGAAGCAGGCCGATCTCTAAGTTTGAGGGCAGCTTGGTCTACTGAGCAAGTTCCAGGGCAGCCAGGGCTACACAGAAAAAAAACAAAAAAAAACCACCACCAACAACACTCTCAGAAAACCAAGGGGGATCAAAGGAAGGAGGAAGGAAGGAAAAGAAATAACTAGTCTGGAAAGATGATTTTAGTGGTTTAGTGGCCAGAATTCCAGCAAACCAAATCAGCTGGCTGCTGATGGAAATGGAGTGTTGTTTTGACCCTAAAATTTCTGATCCAAAGCTCACCAGTCATTTATAATCTGTCTGGGGGGAAGGGGAAGGCATTGCTGGTATTAATTCCTCTTTCATGTTTACAGCCACCTCACAAGGTACAACTGTCCCACTAGCAATATCCAGAGGAGGAGGCCAAATGTCATCTGCGGTCTCAAAGTGTCTGGGTACTTCCCAACCCATGTATTTCTTTAAGTATGTTCTTTGATGTTGTGAGGACGGATCCCCTCCCCAGAGAGAAGCTGATAAGTATGACTGTCTGTGACATGGATCTGTTTAGAGCCCTGAGCTAAGTAACCTTGAGCCTCAGTGCTCCCCCCCCCCCATTTTTAGTAATAACCCCTCCACGTATACTTTATTCTTCTTAGTAGATATGTAACAGGAAAATGCTTTTTAAGTAAGGGTCCAGTCAGCATTAAAGATGAAGGTAGCGGGGCACTGAGGTTGTTAAACAGATGAAGCACTGTGCAGCAAGCTTGACGGCTTGAAAGCCTGAGTTTTGTTCCCAGAACATAAACAGATGCAGTGTCCAGTACCTACAGCAAGGTGGGGAGACAGGAGGCTAGAAGCTGGCAGGCCAGCTGGCCTGAAGTACACAGCACAAAACAAGAGACACCCTGCCTCATTCAGATGGAAGCTGAGAACTGATTCAAAAGTTCTCCACTGATTTCCTGATGTGATAATAAGTAAAAATCAAATATTTTCTTATATATAAAAGAAGCCTAGAGAACCAAATGACCCCCCCAGAACCACAGCCTAGAGCTGTCCCGTAAGTACTCTGACCATGGCATTCTTCCAGCAGCTGACTTCCAGCTGCCCTACCTCTAATTCACTGTGTTAACGTTGTCTAATGCCGAGGGCTATTCTCTTGGTTGAGGTATCCTTACGGGCAATAGTATTTTAAAAACTAAAAAGCATAACACAAATGCACGGTGCTTAGAATTGTTTAGGCTCTTGCATAGTGCTTGGTACCTTGTACCGAAGAGCAGATGTCGGAGTAGGTACTCCTAGGGTACAGGGACAGCCTGCCATTTACTGGAATCCAGCCCACAAATCAGGTCACCACCTCTGCTTTTTACGTGACTCTTAAGACAGCATGGAGTCCTTCCTTTCTCTTAATTAATGCTCATATTCACTGGGGGCTTTGCCAACAAAAGTACAAAACCACAAGTTAATATTCCACTCATATCCTGCTTCCCTCTTTGACCAAGCCTCTATCAAAGTGCCTTAGGAGCAAAGTTGAATGGGAGGCAGAACAAAAATCAGCCTAGCTTTCCCTTGCCACCTCTCTGAGCATCCTATTGTCTCAAAACCTATTTTTGGAGCGCATCGATTTGTTAACAGTAATGCAACAGTTTTACAGTGCTCTTATTACTTCTCTCTTTGACATTCATGTGATTTTCTTTCCTTCTGTAGGCTCTCTGCCAGATGAAACAGCAAACATATTCAACACAAATCTCCAGTTCACAAGAGATCTCAGCACCGACTCCATTGTGTCAGTCAACACATGCAGATGTCACAGGTTCTGGTACGACTCCTTCTAACCAAAACTGCCTTGTGAACCCATGGAGAAGGAAAATGTCATGATGCTTTGAGAAAAGAATGTGAAATGAGGATGTAGGACAGCTAGCTGCCTGGTCCTCCTCTGCTTCCTTACCAGTGAGATGGGGATGAGGGACAGCTAGCTGCCTGGTCCTCCTCTGCTTCCTTACCAGTGAGGTGGGGATGCAGGACAGCTAGCTGCCTGGTCCTCCTCTGCTTCCTTACCAGTGAGGTGGGGATGTAAGACAGCTAGCTGCCTGGTCCTCCTCTGCTTCCTTACCAGTGAGATGA
>JADRCH010000098.1:7672927-7723933 GCA_019843965.1 Rhynchomys soricoides | reverse complement strand
CTCTGCTTCCTTACCAGTGAGATGAAGATGCAGGACAGCTAACTGCTTGGTCCTCCTCTGCTTCCTTACCAGTGAGATGAGGATGCAGGACAGCTAGCTGCCTGGTCCTTCTCTGCTTCCTTTCTTTTGAGCTTGAATACACCACTTCCTGTACTGTTTTCTCATTTCTCCACCATCTGCATTGCCTAATATTTACTGAATACACACACAAACAGAAAAGACCCTCCATATAGGCATTTGATGAAACTAAGGCCTACAGATTACCTCCTAGTCTCTCCCAAAGATGGTTAAGTCATAAATAAGGACTCCAACATCATAATGAATCCAATTTTCAACACTATGTGTATTTGATATAAGCCATTTAAAGATTTGTGTTTTAGCTCAGAGGCAGGCATGGTGGCACCTGTGAGAAATGGAGGTGGGAGGTCATCCTCAGCTACATAGTGAGTTCAAGGCCAACCTGGGCTCTCAGGAGTCTAGTCTCAAAAGGAAAGAGATGAAGGAAGGAAGCACGGATGTAATTCATGTTGTAGCTTGAATTATGATGATGAATGAGTGCTGAAAATATCAGTAACTTTTAACAAAATTTTTCTTTATGGCCTCAGGAAGTAATATTTATTATAATACAAATGTGTGCACATATTTGTGTATGTTTATGTTTACTTTTGTATATAAGGGTTGAACAGTCTTTACCAAAGTACTTGGGACCAGAAATCTTTAAGAATTTGGAACATTTTCATATACATGATGAGATAGATTGGAAATAGAATTCAAGTCTGAATGCAGAATCCATTATGTTTTATATACATATTCAATGTTCAGCCTGAAGGTTGTTTGGGTGTGTGTGTATTGAACTTTTTTCTATCACATGAAGTAATATGTAGGATTTTCTATTTATGATATTATAGCAGTGATCAAAAAAATTTCCAGATCTCTGGATTAGGGAAACTAAACCTGTGATATTAGGGATAAATTTAAATTTTTTTTTCAATCAGGTACTTAATTGATTCCCTTATGCATCTTAATTTGTATGCTATACTCTTATTTGGAAGTATTTAAGTACATTTTTATTTCTCTTGCTTTGGTTTTTGCAGTGTAAGACATTAAACCTAAGACCTTGTCTTAGGGTTTCATTGATGCAAAGAGACACCATGACCATGGCAATTCATAAAAGAAAATATTTGTCAGGCAGTGGTGGCGCATGCCTTTAATGCTAGCCCTTGGGAGGCAGAGGCAGGAGGATTTCTGAGTTCGAGGCCAGCCTGGTCTACAGAGTGAATTCCAGGACAGCCAGGAGAAAAACCCTGTCTTGAAAAACCAAAAAAAAAAAAAAGAAAGAAAAAGAAAAGAAAAAAAAGGAAATACTCAATTCATCATGGCAGGAAGCATGGCAGTGTGCAGGCAGACATGATGCTGGAGAAGGAGCTAAGAGCTCTACATCTTGATTCTAAGGCAGCAAAAGGAGACGGTCTTCCACAAGCAGCCAGAAGGAGGGTCTGGATCATACTGGCAAGATTTAAGCATATATATGAAACCTCAAAGCCCCTGCTCCGCTGTGACACGCTTCCTCTAACAAGGACACACCTCCTAAAAGTGCCACTTCCCATGGGCCAGGCATATTCAGACCACCACAGACCCCGTGAGGCAAACCTTCTAAACTCAGTCTTCTGTGGAAATAGCCTTTCTACTCAGTGCAGGATATGCTTTTGTGTTCCTAAGTATTAGTCATCTCTGATTTTTCCACACTGATTTTCATGGTATGTTTTGAGATTTTTTAATAATTGAATATACCTAAAATTGATAAGTTGACAGATTCGAGGAGTTAATGGTTTCATCTCAGAAAATGTCTTAGCAGTGTCATGGTTCCTCCAGTGGGTGAGGCGAGCCATGGTCCAGCCTTTCCCTTCATAGAGCCTCATGCAAAGAGAGTGAGGTGACAGCCACACAACCCCATCTTCCAGTCAGTACAGGATGAGCTGCATCTCCTGCTTGCTAATCATTTTGTTTTAATCACTTTTCAGGTAACTTCCAGGCTCCTCTCTCAGCGGACCCTGCTCCTCTCTCGGTGGACCCTGCAACATGTCCCATTGTCCCTGGCCAGGAAATGATCATAGAAATATCCAAGGGGCGCTCCGGGCTTGGTCTCAGCATTGTTGGAGGAAAAGACACACCTTTGGTAAGTATATAGAAGTAAATTACGGTCGCAGAGTTAGTTGCTGAGGCTGAATGGAAGCTTGTCAAAACAAAATACAAATACTTGTTCCCTACAACATCAGGGAACTGGGAGCTGCAGGTACTACAGTAGCCTGGTGGTCCCCGCTCCTGGTTTGCAGAGCTTGCCTCTCTGTATCTGCCTCCCTGCCCTAACGCGTGTTGACTGTCCCCTGACTCTCAGTGAACTACCCAGCCCGGAACTGAATATGCTCTGAGCCTGAGGTTATTAACTAAAGGATTCTAACTCCTATGCCTGGTCACAACACAGTGATTGAGGACATTTAGGTCCTAACTTTTCCTCTGCTTCTGCAGTCAGAAACTACTGCATGTAGCATCCTACATAAGTGTAATGTCCCTTGGATGAAGCTAGGGATGCTGGAGTTTGCCAAGCCCACAGCTAGTTGAGCTGCCAGCCCCTTACATGGGCCTTTGCTTCCATAAGGTTCTTATCTAGCCTGGGATACTGTGGCTGTCTACCTTTTGTCATTGAGGGAGGAGAGACCTTTCCTGAAGGGCGTTCTTTTGGATGATATGTGTGACTAAGCTATATCATTAAACAATGTAATGTTCAAATATCATAGAAATCTTGACTCACTGGGTTGAAGTAAAGCTGAAATTTTTATAAACACTAGGAAATGGTTTACCCTTGCCGTACTAAGGCCACTGGAGTAGAGTTAAGAAGCTGTCCCCTAACATTGGTGCTAGCTCCCTCGTAAAAGCCTGTTTTCCCCATTTTCCCTAAGAGATGTCTTAAATACTGTAAGAATTAAATTTGTATAAATAAGCTATTTAAGCAAAACAGGCAAATTAAATTTTAGAGCAGTTCTATACACAATTCTTTCATGTTAAAAATTTTAACCCTCGGGCTGGAGAGATGGCTCAGCAGTTAAGAGCACCGACTGCTCTTCTAGAGGTCCTGAGTTCAATTCCCAGCAACCACATGGTGGCTCACAATCATCCGTAATGGGATCTGATGCCCTCTTCCGGTGTATCTGAAGACAGTGACAGTGTACTCACATACTTAAAATAAATAAATCTTTAAAAAAAAAAAAAAAATTTAACCCTCTGGGGGCTGGAGAGATGGATCAGTAGTTAAGAGGGGCTACTCTCCCAGAGGACTCAGGTTCAATTCCTAATATCAAAATGGTGGCTTACAGCTGTCTGTAACTCCCATTCCATAGGATCCGATACCTGGGCACTGCGCACACGTGGTGCACATACATACACAGAAAAGGAAATATTTAACCATCTGATTTCTTTGTTGTAAATAAGTCTCTTTTTATGATTTAGCCTAAGACAGATCTAGACTTCCTGGAGACTCAAAAGAATGGAGTCAGCTGAGCAACTCTTCAACTTGCTCTCTCACCTCTGTTGACATAAATACAGTTCCCCTCTGTATGGGACCCTCAGAATTCCTGGCCCCACTGTGTGCTGCCCTCTACCACTGGCCTGTGTTCCACTGGCCTCTGCTGTGGCGTCTGTCTGAGGGCGCTCACCCAGCCTTCTCTTCCAGCCACCTGAGGCCTTATTGATTATCTTGTTCTGCTTCCCTTGTCACCGAAAGAAAGGCAAAGATAAAAGTTCTTGAAGATCATCATGAGGTTCCTAATATGTGGTTGAGACTGTAAATCCCAGTGTCCTTGAAAGATAAGCACCACTTAAACTGAGAGATGGGACGCAGCTTTTACTTCCAGCCTGACATACACATCAAAGGCCTTAAGTTAGAGATACAGAAAATAGTGAGGTCTGTCATTTTTGTGCAGCCAAAAAGTGGGTCGATGTGAAAAGTACTTAAACACGTTGTTCCTGTGAAGATCTTTTTTCCTTTTTAATGCTCCCCCAAATTTTCACACGAAGCATGAAAACTAGCACATGGATCCCATTATCCAGCCAGCAGGAGGTTTGCAAACAAAGGTGGGAGCTTGTGAAAAAAAATTGCAGGAAAGGATGAGCCAGGTATGAGTAGACCCTCTCCTGGTTAGACTCACCTCCGCCTTGCTGCAGGGACGGGCACTGACTTCCACCCCTCCCCTACACACTCCTCCCCTTCTCGCCCCTCCCCTTCTCGCCCCTCCCATTCTCACCCCTCCCCTACACACCCCTCCCTTACACACCCCTTCCAATTAGAATCCCATGTCCTTTTCATTACGTAGCCAACAGATCATGACCATCTGTAGAGTTAGTCTCTTGACAGCTCATCAGTCCTCTCTGCCAGGACAGATGGCTTTTGAGATCACAGAGGGAGATCTCATGTCCTGTCTGTGTGCTTGCAGACAGTCACCTGCACCAGCCTTTGAAAACACTGAGCTAATGATAAGGGTGAGGAAGGAGCCCCTCAGAAGGTTTCTAAGCACACCTGGTCCTGTCCTCGGAGACAGCTTTCTCCCTCTGTTGTTCTCATCTGTTATGCCACTGCCAGGCTGGTCTCCGGAGAGCACAGCCTTCTGTGGTAGCTTACATATGTTTGCTCAGTTCCTCTTGCTTTGACTCAGTTGTGAATCTGAGTGACATTTCCCTACCCTCAAACAGTGATTTGCTAGTTAGTTCTACTACCTTTAAGTGTGTCTGGTTTACAGTAGGAGATAACCCAATGAAAAATCAAAATACTTCAGACCTCTAAAGGGTAGAAAAAAGGAATCCTGGAGAAAGGATTTTCTGAATTTGTTATAGACCAACTGTGGTATGATCTGAGGAAGACAGATACAGCACATTTTGCCCAGAAGGTGGAGTATTAGTTCGTGTTTAATTTCCTGTCATTCATAGGTGTACAATTTCATCTTTTTTCCTGTCTTCCCTTGCTCTTGCTGACCTCGCTCAAGTATTCCTTTGCCCCATAGAATGCTACACAGCTTCTGGAAGTCATGTAATCTGCAAGTACAAGCACCCATACCCTGCTAGCCTCCCAGTCCTGTTAATCCTTCTCAAAACGTCTGTCTCCTCATTGGGAGTTTTACACCCACATTCTTGAAGACACAAAAAATATAGCACCCCAGATGGTTTGTCCTGTGTGGTTTGTGCCCCTGCAGCCTCCCTGACCACTAACTTGAAGGATGTATTTAGGGCCTGACACAGATTCTCATGTAATAACATGGCTTCTAGGAACAGCATTGTTATTTTTAAGTTGTATTTTTAACTAGCTCATAGATTAATGGATTTCCCTAAGACTTTTTTGTGCCTTCTTTACTGTGGTTAATCTGCTTCCTAGACTCTCATCCACCACCACCCACCCACCCCCGCCATCCCTGCCCCATCCCCTCTTGAACTTGTAACTCTCCATTGAGGCCTTGTCTCCTTTCCTTTCTCATGAACCTTTTCAAGCTTCCTGAATTCTGTAGACACAACAAGTTAAACACATAATTCTCAAAGTTTGAAGCTAGGCTTTTTATCTGTGGAGATCAGGAACTGTTTTCTTTCTGGGCCTGGGTTGTATCATTTGGTATAACATTTCCCAGTTCCTGCCATTTTCTCACTTTATAAAAATATATATTCTTGATTTTAAAGGCCCTTAGACTGTCAGTACTTTACTGTTTCTAAGTTTTAATTTTTCTTTTTTTTTTTCACTGCCTGATTTAATATCTATTTATATGTTAGGGGCTGAAGCCAAGGATTCACATACTTTAGCACATACTTTACCACTAAGCTACAGCATGTACAAATAATGTAATTTATTATTAGACATAAGTTCTACAGAATAATACCAATTTAATCCATCTTATTACACAGTTGTGTAAGGTAGATGCATTATATGTTACTAATACATCAAGATAGAGGGCACTGGGTATTAGCACATTATGTGGCAAAGTTTACCTACTACAAAGTTAAAATGGAGAATATCTCCTACTGCCACAGCCATATGTATTCTGAAGGAACCTCATTTGATCCCTATTATATTATATTCTCTCACTTATGACTGCTTTTGACAGTTTGGAAGTAGGACTGTCATAATTTAAACTCGTGGATGTTTTTAGAGTAAGCAGGGTAGAAAGGTATTTTACATTGATTATTTGCTGTTCCCCTTCGTGTGAACTTTGCATAGTCTGTCTCACAAGGAGCATGGTTAGCTTTGGCAGGTAATCCCCAAAGCCCAGCTCCTTTTTATCATTATTGCTTAAGTCATATATTTTTGTACAAAACATCTTTTTACCTTCATTTTATTTTAAAATCAAGCAGAGTTTACAAAACCTCTATGAATCACACTGGAAGAATGTTAACAAATAGTACCTTGGACTTGGTCGTTCAGGCTTTAAGAGTGTGACAGCAAGCAATAATATTGTGCAGGCTGAGTACAATTTCAGTAAGGAGCAAACGGAACTGTGGGGACTTATTAAATGTAGTGCATATACGTACGTGCATGCAATAACAGTGAGAGAAAGAAGCCGTGGATTTAAAAGGGAATGGAAAGTGCTATATAGGAAGTTTTGGAGGAGAGAAACCTCAAAATAAAGAAATACAATGATCAAAAATGCATTGGACTATCCCATTTCCTTCATTAAATCTATATTTCAGTATAAACAATATATTCATATTCATGAGCATCAACTTTTTGTTAAGTCAGGCTTAGCATGAGAACTCAATTTTGGGTACATATGAACTTGTCATTTTTGCGTTTAAGAGAAAGCTTTCAGATTGTTAGTCTTATGTGTTTGTGAGCTCTACCAGCAGTCCTTGTGTTAGCGCTTATGGCTGTGACTTTCATTTCATATATTAATTACTTGGTAAATTGTGTGTGTGTGTGTGTGTGTGTGTGTGAGAGAGAGAGAGAGAGAGAGAGAGAGAGAGAGAGAGAGAGACAGACTACAACCGTAAGTACTTGTATCAGTTGCATTCAAACTACTCAGTCAATGGAATTGGCAAGTAATGATATCAATTTGACAAATACTGTATTTCTTTTAAAGTCTTATTCTGGTGACTTATAGAAAAGCATTACATTTAATACACGCCTGACCTAGAGACTTATCCAAATTGTTTAGTATTTTTAAAGTATAACATCTGTTGACTTTATTTTGCCTTCAGTCAGTAACGCTGTCCTGAGGAACGGAAATCAAGTCCCTTCTCACTCTTGAGTCTCATGAACCCATGAAGCAATGCCAGCCACCCTGATTCAATCAGGAGCTAAGTCTTAGGTGTGATGGTGGGAGAGGAAGCTGACAGTTCACCTTAAGCCTTTTCTGCATTGTGCCTTTGTTTGCAGTCTTCTTACTTTCTTGTTTAGAAGCTGGGCCTCACTAAGATGCCCAGTCTTTCCTTGAACCCACTCTGCGTGCAGGCAGACCTCCTGCCTCAGCCTTCCAGGTAGCTGGGATTACAGGCCCACATCACCAGCCCCAGAGTAAGCAATTGATTATTAGTGCTAGATAGAATGCACAGCTACTGGAGAAAGAAGAACCTGGCGTTTCCTTGGATCATAATCTTTCTTGAAAGAAGGCAAAGAAGGGAGTAGGTTGGGAGGGGGTAGTTATGATCAAAATACATTGTGTGTATGTATAAAATGCTCAAGGAACTAATGCAGTGTTAAAATACATTGTGTGTATGTACGAAATGCTCAAGGAACTAATGCAGTGTTAAAATACATTGTGTGTATGTACGAAATGCTCAAGGAACTAATGCAATGTTATACTTTTATGAGGAAAAAGAGCAACAATCTATACGTTGGAATTTCCACAGAAAGAGAAACAGTAGAAGTGTTGGCTTTTCTGTCTTGCGTTTATACTGTTCTGACGTATCTTCCTCCTAAAAATTAGATGTCTGTGTCTGGGGGCCCTTATTATTCAGTCAGTATCTATACTATGGTAAATATTTTGTGTGAATATGTAGGGAGAAAGAGAGAATTTTAAATCTGGGATGACTTTAGATGTCATGTGGCTCAATAAGAGCTTCACTGACATTCAGTAGGCCACACTGACATTTCAGATGTCAGAAAGCATGACCCCTCAAACTCCCAGGCCTGGCTGCTCCCATGCTGCCTGCCACACTTTATTTTTCCAGATCAATTCTAATTGAAAAGCTTTCTTCCTAAAGCATCTGGTTAAGAGACTGGGGACACAGCTCAGTCAGAGAGCACTGGGTTAGCATGCATACACAAGGCCCTGGGTTCAGACACGCACATGCATGCATGCATGCACGCAACACACACACAGAGGGGGGAGAAGGAGAGAGTCAGAGAATCTGGGTTTTAAGAAGAATCATAAGAACATTGTTCTTTGTATATAAGTAAATGTGGTTTAAGCTTGCAATTTTGCTCAAAATGAGATAAACTCCATCAGCTTAACTCAGCATTTTATACTTGGTTAAGTTCAGTCCTGTGTTCGCAGGGAAGATTTGAATGTAGTTTGGGCTCTTGCCGTCCTTGCCACATTAGCTGCCCTCGTGGGCTTGGCCTTTCAGCGAGAGCACAGTGCTTGGCACTTCGTGGAAAACATTACTGTGATTTCTGAACAGTGACAGCCAAGAACTCTATTTAGTCATGAAAGCAACATGGCTCACAGAAGTCTGAGAAAGAAATGCCCACTTAATACAGAATATATTTAATACTGCTTTCGGTCCTCATGGGTCTTTCTTATTAGGAGAAGTTTTCCCCTGAAAGCCACATAATAAGATCTGACACTTTTTTTGGAATACTGATAAATGTTTCCCATCTTAAATATGAAATTTAATGTGGAACGTTTCTGTGGTTAAAGCATCCCTTAGGAGTTCTCATGGGGAGTGTGGCTGGAGGCTTTTATGAGCGTGGCAAAGACTGGCTTCCCTTCCAGGGTGAGCCAAGCCATGTAAAGCTTGCCTGCAAGCAGGAAACAAAGCCATGTGGACACAGACTTTCATATTTATCTGCCATGAAGTTCCCAGTCAAAATTTTGTCTTAAGATGCTTATTAGATTAATCTACTGACTCTCTACAAGTGTTAATATCTATAAGTGTTAAATATAAAAATGTCATTCCCACAATGTAGAGCTTTTTAAACTCCTTCAGCTCACAAAAGACATTACTTAATTTTTCTAACACATGTTTTCCTTAAGTGTTATGAGCCTATTGTGACAATGATAAAATTGCCTTTTGCTGAGTGATTGGTGTGTTTATGAGTTACTTTATCTACTTGTTGGCAGCTTGAACAGTAAAGAAAATTTGATTGATGGGCTGTAGTGTGCAGTGGCTCTGCCTCTGTCTGAGGCTCTATTATTACATGTTATCAAATTCTTTTCCAGCAATTGAGACTTTAATCCCCTCGGAAGAATTTGGGGATTTTTGTGGGGCTCGGTGATAATTAAGTCTCTCTCGTGCTTGGTTCCTTTAAATGGTTCTCTGAGCTAAAGTAAATTCTCTTGGAATTCATACAGTTTTCACATCCATTTTCTGTTGAATATTTTGGTTTTGTATTGTTAATGCTTTGCCATCAGAAGGTTTGGTTGAAATAGAATTAAGATGTATTAACCTTACCCACCTCTGAGTCATTTTTAACTCCTTTTTCTATTGACGACGTTTTCACAATAAACATTGAAGAGAACTCTTATTAAGTGCTTACTCCAGGTTAGCACTGGGCCACAAAATTGAGTGGGAAGCAGACCCAGTTCTGAAGAGAAGCAGCTGGGATGGGAGGATGGATCCGTAGACAGACAACTGTGATTTGCTAAAAGGTGCAGGGACAGGAAGGATGGGTCTTGGAGAATGTGGCTCTTGATTCAAGGAGAGAGTGCCACGAAATGGAGTTACCAGGCAAAAGAAAGCAAGATCACGCTACGCTTGAAGCCCCCGTCCTTTCCAAACGCAATAAGGAAGAGGTCTCTACATGTATTTGAACAGCAGCCAATCAGTGGTATATAGCATGCTGTTGGTTATGTTATCCTGCCCTGTAGAAAGAAAAAAGCATTCCGAAAGAGCTGTGGAGAGGCAAAGGCAGAAGAAAAGAAACAAGGCAGTGCGGGGAGTTAAAGGCGGAGCTTGGGATGGGAGGACAAGGCTGTGGTTCACTCTGGAGCAGTGTGGGCTGACCCTGCAACACCTCCTGCTACTGAGATCCATAGATCTCCAGCGCCTCATTGGGCACAAGGCTTCCGTCCTTCCACAAGTCATCTTTCCCTTCACACTCTGGAAAATGATCCACTCATGCCCTCGAGGCTTTTGCTGTGGAACTGAGGCAACAGTATTTCTCCAGAACCAATCATATGGAAAACGCCAGCGTTTGTAGAAGAAAGAGCACACTAAACTGTTCAAACAGATTAGCCACATGGTGGGAGCCCAGACTTTCCTCTCTCCTGTCAGAAGCTGCAAAGACTTGTTCCAACTGAAGCCTGCAAGCCTTCTCTTGCCCTTCTTCAAGCAGGTCTAATGGTACTCACTTGCTTAGCTGTCAGGAAGACTGCGTGACTCAGCTGGCAAGTGTGCAGCATCCTGGGTGCTTAGGTCTTCACTATCTAGCAACAAGAGAGCTTATTCTGTTCTTCGTGCTGACACTTGGCAGTCAGCCATATTATCAGTAGATAATACTGTTAGATTCCAGAAGAGCTAATGGCCTTCCCCCATCCATGGCTGGTAGTACTGGTACCCATTATTGAACAGAAAAGGCCTACTCCAGAGACCTGCTTCCTAATCTCTAAGACATCTCTTAGACTAAGCCAGCAGATACCCACAAGGACACGACTAATAGGATGCTTTGAGAATGGATATATACCAGAAACTGTGGCTGTTAAGATCATATGTTGTCTCTCAGATCCAAATTCCAAAGGCAAAAAGAAATAGACATTTTATTTGGAACTTCAAATAAAAAACAAAAACAAAATCCACCTACTTTTCAATGGACCGATGTTCATTTCTAATTTAGCACTTGATCTCCACTTTTGGCCCTGTCACCTCCAATTCACGCATCTGTCAGAGCTTCATGGCATTAGAATGCACAGCAAGAAAGACAGTTTCTATTGGCGGGTTATGGTGTCTTTTGTTTCCTTCTGTTTTTACTGAGTCAGAGAAATCACAGCAGTGGTCAAGCAAAGGCAAAGAAATAAACAGGGAGTTTGCACAAAAGGATTTACATATCATAAAGATCATTAGCAGTGAGCCCAGCACTTCTTTGACACTCTTAACAGTACTTTGCCTTTATGGATGGTGTTTCTTTCTTTCTTTTTTTTTTTTGTTTTTGTTTTTGGTTTTTTTTCAAGACAGGGTTTCTCTGTGTAGCCGTGGCTGTCCTGGAACTCACTCTGTAGACCAGGCTGGCCTCAAACTCAGAAATCTACCTGCCTCTGCCTCCCAAGTGCTGGGATTAAAGGCATGCGCCACCACTGCCGGGCTAAAAGTACTCTTTTTAATTTGCTTAATTTTTCTCATCCTACCCTTCCCAATGACCCGTTTGTACCCTGGACAGTTTCACTTCTACTTGCATTTAATCTGTACATGCATGATTTTATGTGACTATAAAATCCAAGTACCACAAAAGAAATATACAATATATGCTTTAGTCTGCCCTGATCTGCTCAGTATGATTGTCTGCAGTCACACCAATCTTCTCACAAATGACATAACACTGTCCTTCTTTATGGCAGAACAAATTCTATTGTTTGTCTGAATTGCATTTTCTTTACCCATTCCTCTATTGTTGACCACCTAGGTTGGTTCCATAACTAAGCATCTGTGAATACAGCTGCAGTAAACATAGATGCACACTAATCTCTACAATCTATTGAGGTTGAGCCATTTGAGTAAATACCTAAGAGTGTTTGAGAAACCTCCACTCTGGTTTCCATAGAAACTGGGCTAGTTTACAGCCCCACCAATAGCAAATAAGAGTCCCTTCTTTTCATATCCTCGCCGTCATTTTTGTTGTTTTCTCGATGACTACCATTCTAACTGGGGTGAGATTCACTCTCAATATAGTTTTGGTTGCCATTTCTCTGATATCTAGTGAGGGTAAACATATTTAATGGTCATTTGTATTTCCTCTTTTGAGAAGTATCTATTCATTCATGAGCCCATTTTATTGACTGCATTATTTGTTGTCTTCTTACTCTATGACACTGTCTGTTTTTCAGTTCTTTGTATATTCTAGATTACTAAGTCTCTGTAAGGCACATAACTGGCAAAGATTTTCTTTCCTTTCTGCAGGCTGGGTCTTCTCTCAGTTAATTGTTTGCTTTGCTGTTCAGAATTGAAACTTTTCAATTCTGCTTGCTGATTACTGCATTTACTTCCTGAGCAGCAGAGGTCCTGTGTAGAATTAGATGGGTAAAGAAGGGAATGGGGTGGGACAGTGAACATGAAAGGCCTATGAAAGGCCATA
This sequence comes from Rhynchomys soricoides, assembly GCA_019843965.1. Taxonomy (NCBI): domain Eukaryota; kingdom Metazoa; phylum Chordata; class Mammalia; order Rodentia; family Muridae; genus Rhynchomys; species Rhynchomys soricoides. The sequence continues at coordinate 7,711,455 of JADRCH010000098.1, read as the reverse complement.
TGGGAGCCTACTACTGTAGAAGCTTCCTTAAAAAACAAAAAGAAAAAAAAAAAACTGGCTCTATAGGCCTCACCTCAAAGTTACATAGATCTACTTGCCTCTGCCTCTCAAGTACTGGAATGAAAGGCATGGATAGCCATGCCTGGTCCTATGAAAGGAATTTAAATGAAGTCACCATATAATGAGAGAAATAAGTGAAGCAGTAGTTAAATTAACCCACTTTATACTTCCCAGTTGGTGTGCATGCTCCTGCTATCCCCCAATGTTCTGGATTCCCAAAAGAAAGACACACATACACTGCCTGTTATTTTAAATACCTTGAACAGCTCAATGGCTGAGCCACTCCATAACTCCACATGACTAACACACACTCCTCCCCTCTGTTATTCCTGAGTTAATACTTACTTAATCTGTATTTTATCTTTGCTGCCCTGGACTCTGCTGGGCAGCCCTCCTGGGGCTGCTTTAACCTGGCACCTTCATATCAACTGTGTCTCCCTACTGCACCTTTCTGGCTGGGGTTGTCTGTCCCCTACACCCTTGTCATGGCAGAATCTCCTCTTCCTCCTTCCTCAGCCCCTTGCTGGAAATCCTAAAAGTCCCACCTCTGTCTCCTTGCCCAACCATTGGCTGCTGGTAACTTTATTGACCAGTCAAAAACCAACTGGGGACAGGCTTGCTTTAGTCCTATACACAGGACACTGCAAACAGGATTTGGGGTAACATAATTAGCTTGAGAACACAAGCCACTACAAATAATGCCCAAATAGATATCTTATGCCACAAAGTGAAACCTCCAATGCCAGGAATGGGTTATATCTTGTTGAGTTAACCAAAGAGATCCTATAGACTACCCCTCTTAATATCATAGGCTACTGCCAAGGCTGTTGGTTACCCTCCATAACCAAACAGCATCCCGTTGCTGAAGATACCACTTACATGATCAAACATGGAGAAATCAAGCTGATATCCAAATAGAAGCTTGTGTGTGTGTGTGTGTGTGTGTGTGTGTGTGTGTGTGTTTTGGTATTTTTTTGTCTTTAATGGTATTTGTTTGGACTTTGCATTTTTTTTTAAATCTTTTTTTGAAAGAGAGAAAGAAAGAGCAGAAAGTTGGATGAGTAAGAAAATGAGGACCTGGAGGTTGTTGAGAGAGAAGGGAAATATGACCAAAATATATTATACTTTAAAAAATAGATAAAAAGGAAATAGAGGGAAGAAAACCAAAAAATGAGATTATTAATATGAAGAGATGCAAATTATTTTTAATTCATTAGTGAAGATACATTTTTCAACCAAAGGTTACCTGCCACAGATAGTGTCCTGCACTCTTGGCCTAGAATGTTAAGTTCAAAGGGGTTCCAAGCCCACTGCCGACCTATGCTTTGAGTTCCAAGTGCTTCCTCCCATACCTACTTTGTCCTTCAGCACTAGGTCATTTCCCCAAATTCTTTTCTTTCATTGCACTAGTAATGAGGCCTGGTGGAGCCCTTGATCAGGCCACACTTCTGTGATGAACCCTTGAGCTCTAATAAATACCTGAAACTGTGTTTAAAATTACCAGTAAAAAGTAAATTACAGAGTTCACCTGAGGTTTCAACACAGCGACAGTGTTCAAGGTCAACAGAAAAACATGTGGGAAGTTTACCATGGAATCTGAAGCAAATCCAGTCCTAAAGGACTGAAATAATCATCTTTGGAAAACATAATTACACTTCCAAACCTATAACTGTGCTTCTTATGTGCATATCAGGCAATGCAAACATCATTAGCAAGTTGCCAGTTGTGAGTTGCTGCCCATGGTCTGGATGCTTGCCTAAGGTTGTTTGTGGTTGTTGAGAATTAATGGGAATTTTTTTTTTATAGGATGCGATAGTTATCCATGAAGTCTATGAAGAAGGTGCAGCGGCCAGAGATGGAAGATTATGGGCTGGAGACCAGATATTAGAGGTACCTCATTCTGAATTGCACTTTTTTTTTTTTTTGGTTTTTTGAGACAGGGTTTCTCTGTATAGCCCTGGCTGTCCTAGAACTCACCCTGTAGACCAGGCTGGCCTCGAACTCAGAAATCCACCTACCTCTGCCTCCCAAGTGCTGGGCTTAAAGGCGTGCGCCACCACTGCCCAGCTCTGAATTGCACTTTTTAACAGTGAACATGGTTGATGTTGGTCCATAGGTCAGATTGTCTGCCTTTCATTCAACCATTTCCTCCTGATCTCTTCTTCTGTGGATCAAAGCCTGTGTCAGATTCTCCCTGTTCAGTGTTCATTGAACAGCTCACTGGTTTGTAACCATGAAGTTCTTTATCTAAATCTGAGAAAATGTTCTTCTAGTGAAAAAGAAAGTACCACTTATGGTTCTATTATTTTAATATAAGACAGGATATATTATATTGCAACTTGATTTTTTGTCACTGTTATTTCTTACTAAATTCCCTGCTAAAGACATACGTACAGACACATACTTCAACACACACCTGCAATTTTAAAACTTTGTCACCATAAGTCATTTCCTTGATTTCTTTAAAGGATTTCTTTTTTTTTTTTTTAATTATTTATTTTGTGTATGTGAGTACACTGTCATTCACTTCAGACCAGAAGAGGGCGTCAGATCCTGTTACAGATGGTCGTGAGCCACCATGCAGTTACTGGGAATTGAACTCATGACCTCTGGAAGAGCAGTCAGTGTTCCTAACCACTGAGCTATCTCTCCAGCCCTATTTCCTTTATTTTAATAGACCATTTATAAAGAGGAAAGCCATGCCTTGTCACTAGCATTTTTAAGTCAATAAATAGGTAAAATCTTTCCCTTTAGATGGCATCTAGTACTTACCAAACACTGAGCTACTTGAACAAATTCTTTAATTTACCTGTCATTTAGGAAAACTGATAAAGCCTTTTAAAAGGTGGCAGGGAGCAGAAGAGATAGCTCAGCAGTATAGAGCATGTACTGTTCTTCCAGAAGACCCACGTTAGATTCACAGAACCCATTTTAGACAACTTACAACTACCCGTGATTCTAATTCTAGGGAGATTCTGACACCTGGCCGTCTGAGGGCATCTGCACTCACATCACATACCTATATGTAGACAGACAGGCATGTACAAATACATACTTAAAATAAGAAAAATCAATCTTCAAAAGTAGGAGAAGCAAAACTCATGAAATGAGATAGCTTCCACTGATTACTCTGTTAAAACTAAATGAATGGTGGCACATTGGGCTTAGGGACAGATGAGCAGGACGCCATTCAGTCCCACTCACTCTCGTAGGGGGCACTAAAGAGGTTTTCAAGGATGGGAGACTTCAGCATCTATTGCTTTCATTGAGTGATTTAATGGAATAGACTTTATGGCAAGCATGTACAGTTTTTGCTTTGTGTCTTTAATGTTGCATATTAAGAATGACATCACAGAATTTTTTTTCTCCCCTTGATGGCTCATTTCTGCCTTCCAAGAAGAAAGCAGAGGTGTAAGTAAGAGGAAGACCCAGGTGTGAAGGGTGAGAGAAGAATCCAGGCTAAGTGCAGATTAAGTTCAGGTCATGTAGCGGGGCTTCTCTACAGGCCTTGGCTCTGTGGCACCCTGGCTTGGGATGTATCCCCAGTGCACTTGTTAAGGCACTAGAGGATGAGGTGAGCTAACAAGGAGGGTGTCTTTGACAGCATGATGCATTTGCAAACAACAGTGGTTTTTAGTGATCAAAACTTTGGGTACTTCTGGTCTCTGTTTTATTCTTCCTAGATTTTCTAGTCAGTTGGTGTTGTCATAGTTGACATTTCAAGATTAGTGGCTTTAATATTAATGTAGAAGCTTCAGAGTTGACTCAGCATTTCACAGTATGGGAAGACCAGATGACCTGGGGTCAATTACTAGTACCCACAACTATATGTAACACAAGTGCCAGGGGATCCACCACTCTTCTGGCCTCTGTGGATACCAGACATGCGTGTGATACATAGCCATGCATATAGGTGAAATATTGATACAAATAAAATAGTTTTTTAAATGCAAATATGTATACCTGATTTAATATCAATTATACTTCAATAGAATTTTTCTCCTAGGCTTGGTGGTACAGACTTATGGTCCCAGCACTCAGGAGGCTGCATGAGTTTAAAGCCTGCCAGAGATTTAGAGTGCATTCAAGGGCAGGGTAGTCAGCTTAGTGAGGTTTAGTTAAAAATAAAAATGTAAACAATTTTTTTGACATTTATCTATTGTCTGTAATGTACTACAGCACATATGTGGAAGTCAGAAGACAATTTATAGGAACTGGTTTTCTCCTTCTATCATGTGAGTTCTAAGGATCAAACTCAGGTCATCAGACTTGATGACAAGTGACTTTACCTACTCAGGTATCTTTTGTTTTTGTTTTAAGAGAGAACCTCATACTATAGCTCAAGCTAGCCTCAGACTCACAATATAGTTGAGACTGAACTTGAATTCCTAATATTCCTGCATCTGCTTCTCAATTGTAGGCTTACAGAGAGTAGCCACCATACCCACTATTTAAAGTGCTGAGCACATGGCTCAGTGGCAAGGGGCTTGGATTCAATTCTCAATACCATTTTTAAAAACTACTATCTCTCCTTATTATATCTGTTTTCCTGCTTTCTTCTGTAAGTAAATCTTCTGCTCAGGAGGGTCTTCTGTGTTCTGCAAGCTGGTCTGCCATGGCTCTAATGATATCTGTTCATAATAATTCATCTCTTTAGTACAACAGAGTACCTCAAAAAGCAGCTTTTAAAAAAGGGCCTATCTGGCTTACAGTTCCAAAGATAGAGCCTGTGGCCGGAAGTGTGATGGCAGGAATGTGTGACAGCTGATCTTGGTGCATCCAGACTCAGGAAGCCGAGAGCAGTGCTGTGCTCAGCTCACTCACCTCCTTGCTCAGTCTGACCCATGGAATAATCCTGCCCACATCAGAGTGGTCTTCCTACTTCAGTCAGCCTGATCCGTATAATCCACAGACTTACAATCCAAGGTTCATCTCTTTAGTGGTTGTAGATCTTGTCGATATTGAACATCACGGTGTCCTAATGTTAAAATTAGGATAAGCCACATTTTGTTACAGAGACACCACCAAACAATTATTTAACATTGATTAGCATGGACGGTCCTCTTCCTCGGGGGAGGAGGGGAAGTTTGTTTGTTTGTTTTTAGGCCAATCCCTTCTCTTACCTTACCTTATTGCCATCTATAACCTGTTTAAATGGGATCAGAAAGAGAGTTAATTCCTGATTTTTCCCACAAACTCATCATAAAACAATAAGTAACCAAAGCCCTAGTCTGGCAGTGGCTCACCCACTCCCCACATGCCGTCCAATTGAAAGGACATAACACTGACACTTCCAAAAGCCCCTCCTCAAACAGGAGGTCGCTCCTACCACCCAAGCTCAGTAAGCAATGCTGCGAATGAGCCTGCTCTTCTAAGGAGTGTGAAGTGCAGCTACAGTGTCCAGGCCGTACCACACACTGTCTCTTCCTGCTGCCTGAGCATGTGGAAACTGGGCCGAAGTCGCTCTGAACTGAGCAGGCCCCTCAGCGACCAAATTTGGTAGAGATTGCCTTCATCATGTTAGAGTTCAATGACAGTGCCTTCAATTGTTTGTGTGTTTGCTGAGGCCTTTGAGACAGCTTACAAAGTCCACCTTCAGTCATTGAGCTTGGTTACCTTGTGTTTTAACTAACAGAAGAGGTCAGTGTGCCATCTATTGGACCCTAGGAAAATAACCCACTTAGCTTTCCTACAGACACTGCTTTCCCTCTGTTTGGTGGGTTTAGTCACTAACACTGTGGCCTGAAGGGCTAGTGTGGGGTCCTACACAGAGGAAAGCAACTCTGCAGTGTTCCCTCAGCCCACCCATTTCTGCCCTGCAGTAAGCATGCCTGTGTTTACTGCAACAGTTAAAGGGGCTGAGTTCAAAGACAGGCTTCACCTTCCTGAGCCATACTGGGCTGTATCAGAACAAAGGGTGGAAGTCACATGTCAGGAGCTCTTCCACTCTTGCCTCTACCTGACCAAGTGGGAGCCAGGCTCCCCTTTGTTTGGCTCTTTGCCAAGATGTGACCTGGAGGGACTGGCTAACTTTGAGTCCAAAGCTACCCTGCCTCTGAGTTTCTTCTTTGTAGAAATTCAGTAATCATATCAATTATATTTAACTCTTTGTGGCACATCTTCTAGTAACTTATTCACAGGCTCACTTAGGAGACTGCATGGTAAAAGGACTAGAATAGAAATAGTGTCTTGGTTAGGAACTGGACCAGCCAAATTGGTGAGTTCTGGGTTCAACTGGGAGACCCTGCCTTAATATATAAGGTAGAGAAAGAACAATAGAAGAAGATACTCAATGTCACCTCTGTCTTCCATATACATGTACGCACACACATGTGCATGTGTGAGCATACATGTGAGAGCACACATACACACACACACACACACACACACACACACACGAGAAGAAGAAAGCTTGGGTTCAAATGTTGACTGCTCCTCTGCCTGTTAGCTGTGTGACTTTTGTCAAGTTCCATGGCCTCTCCATGCCTTGTTTTCTTGATCTATAAATGGTAATAATAGCAGTATATATTTCAGAAAGTTGGTATAAGCAGTAAATGAGTGAATATCCATAACAATAATAACAAAAACAACATGATGCCAAGATAAAAACAGATACTCAGCTATAAACAAAAAATATACACTGGAGGAAACAGTGTCCTTAAAGAAACTGGATTCTTGTTTCACCCTATCTAAATTATCAGTTCAAAATGCATCAAATACTACTGTGTTGCTTTGAATGAGAATGGCCCCAAGGGCTCATATATCTGAATACTTGGCCCCTGGTTAGTAGAACTGTTTGGGAAGGATTAGGAGGTGTGGCCTTGTTGGAGGAGGTGTGTCTCTGGGGGTGGGCTTTGAGGTTTCAAAAGCTCATGCTATTCCCAGTTAGCTTCCTCTTTCTGCCTCCTGTTTGTGGATTAGATGAAAGCTCCCAACTACTCCAACACCATGCCTGCCTGCCTGCCTGCTGCCACACTCCTAGACATGGTAGCTATAGACTGATCCTCTAAACTGTCAGCCCAATAAACTTGTTCTTTTATGAGTTACCTTGATCATGGTGTTTTGTCACAGCAATAGAAAAGTGACTAAGATATAAGTTGATATCAAGGAATGGGCTATTATTGTGTAACACACCTGACCATGATGGCTTTTAGAAGACTGGGACTTTGGACTATAGCCATGCTCCCCAATATAATGATCATGGACTTAAACCCTCTGGAACTGTGAGCTCCAGTAAGTGCTTTCTTTTATGAGTTGCCTTGTCATTGTGTCTTATATTAATAGAAAGGTAACTAAGACTGTCATAATTCAAGACTTTAAACTCGTAGGGAAAAGAGGAGAAACAACTGAAGACATTGACTTCTGAGTAAGACTCCAGTCACTTAAGAAATAAAAGAACTAGCTGGGCAGTGGTGGCGCATGCCTTTAATCCCAGCACACAGGAGGCAGATGCAGGAGGATCACCTTTAATCCCAGTACTCAGGAGGCAGATGCAGGAGGATCTCTGTGAGTTCAAGACCAGGTTGGTCTATAGAGCAAGTTCCAGGACAGCTAGGACTATACAAAGAAACCCTGCCTCAAAAAAGAAGAAAAGGACCAGAGGGAGGGAGGGAGGGAGGCAGGGAGGGAGGGGGGGGGAGAGAGAGAGAGAGAGAGAGAGAGAGAGAGAGAGAGAGAAAAGAAGAAGAAGAAGAAGAAGAAGAGGAGGAGGAGGAGGAGGAGGAGGAGGAGGAGGAGGAGGAGAAGACTCCAAACTGACAAATTTGCATCGATTAGAAAGCTTCTGTATAGCAAAGGACATAGTTAACCAGAGTGGAAAAGAGAGTGAGAAGAAGTCTTTGCTTGCTACTTATACAGTAGAGGGTTAATACTCCGAGTATTTGATGGGACTGGGTAGCATCGTGTATGCAGAGTAAGTCAGACTCAGTCAAGTATCACGATTTGTCTCGTGTCTTGTCCAGCTGGGAGGAAGTCATGTGAGTAGAAGGGAGCCTGTTCAGAAAGAGGAAGATCAGAAAGGGGGTTGGGGGACAGAAGGTAATACGGGGATGAATGTGGACAGAGCACATTATGTGTGTGTGAAGATATCACAAGTATTTATACAGCCTATGGTCACTAATAAAGCTGGGGGTGGATCCATAGGACTGGCACTCCAAACACTATGGAAATATTTTAAAATAGGTTGGCTATGACCGCCACATAACAGAGCAAGAGAATGGGGCTCAGGGGGTCCTGAGCTGCCCACATTCGTGTGACTTGACAACAGAACTGTGGCTTTGCTAACTGTCTCTGTTCTCTGGTGGTGGGCTCTGTGCCCATGCCATCAGATTCAAATGAGAAGCCTTCAGGGCTTCTTTGAAGCTGTTGGAAACCCCTGTCCTTTACTTCCTCCTGGGCCACTTCTAAAGATGATGTGATCTGAGCAATTAAGAGTAAGGAGCCGGCCAGGTTTATAATGGTGCAGACCTTTTAATTCCAGTGCTCAGGAGGCAGAGGCAGCAGATCTCCTGAGTTTGAGGCTACCCTGGTCTGTATAACATATCCAAGACAGCCAGGGCTACGCAGTGAGACCAACTCAAAGAGCCAAAGACAAGCAAACAGACAAATCAACAAGAGTGAAGATGTCAAGTATAACAGCAAACAGCCCACAGATACTAACTGGGCTGATAACTGTAGTAGCTACTTCCCTTCAACCTAAATACGTAAATAAATAAGGGTACACACACACCACACACACAAATACACCACACACACCCCATACACACACTATACACACACCAAACACACATAACACACACACACACACACACACCAGCTCCCCTAACTCCACAATGAAGTTCACAGCTGTGTAAATCTATGCCGCAAATAGCAGCCCAGCCTATGTTCTTTGTGTGAGAAGCAGCTCATACTCCTGATGCTCATATGGTGTGCTCTGGGAATGACTTGGAACTTTGTTGAGATTTCTCACTGGTTGGATCAAGGAGCGGCCACAGGCTGAAGCCTCTGCTGTAAGCCACCAGTCTCAGGATGGCTTTTGTTACAGGTTAATGGGGTGGATCTGAGGAGCTCCAGCCATGAAGAAGCCATCACAGCCCTGAGGCAGACCCCCCAGAAGGTACGGCTGGTGGTATACAGAGATGAGGCACAGTACAGAGATGAGGAGAACTTGGAGGTGTTCTTTGTGGATCTGCAGAAGAAGAGTGGCCGAGGACTAGGCCTGAGCATTGTTGGGAAACGGTAAGGATGGGGGTTCAAGTCCCGGTCAGCCTTGCCTCTTCCGCTGATGGGTTTTAAAGGCGCGTCGTGTTGAGCTACAGCTGGGCCGGTGGGCACACCTTCTTCCAGCTGGGCTGCTGACTGTGTGCTCTGCTCCACAGTAAGGATTAGAGTGACTGCCTAGGGCAGTATTTGTGGGTTTCTCTCACACACTTGGATACAGAGCAGCTGCAGAGACAGTACTCAGATGCTTTCTTCTTACCTGGGGATATCCCAAGCAGAGAATGGTGGTTCTGTTTTGGATTGCTTGTTGAGGTAGGATCTCACTGTGTAGCCCAGGCTAGTTCCAAACTCCCAGCAGTCCTGTCTCAGCTGGGATCATGGGTATGCACCCCCACAGTGCTCTTCTTTACTATCAAGTGGTAGGTGGATGAAATGGCCCTCATTCACCATCTGCATTGCAGGGTTAGTTTGAAAAGAGGGTTTATATTCCTCAGCATGAAGCTTGCCACTGTAAAGGATCAGATACAGCTCTTAAAGTTCACAAATCCTTTTGATATAATTCCTCAAAGGTTTGCTTGCAGATGTTTACTGTATATTTTTTGCAGTAACTAAGGAATAGGTGAAATGTATAGCTCATCATCAGGTTTTCAGTGGTCAGAACACAGTTCAAGAGTGGAGTTATGTAAGGGAATTCTTTAGTGCTTGTAACACTAAAAGACAAGAGTGCCGAGACCTCAGTTCCTTCAGAACACAGACTTGTTCTTGGAATGTGTTTTTGTGTTTTGCTCAGGTAGAGTGGATTGGAGGGAATTTACTTCAGCTGTTATTCACATGACTCTATGGAAAAACCATCTTTTGCCACATGTGACTTGTCCTTGTGATTGAACACCTTACTCAGTGATTCTTCTTAACCCTCAGAATACAATTGTCTGATGCTCTGAATAAAGTTGGCCACTACATGAGACTTTAGGCTGCCTCACTTTTAGGCCCTGCTCTCTCACATTCGTGCCTCTAACTACAGTGGTAAACATTTAATAAGTGAAATCATGAAGCACCACATTAGTAGACACCCATAAAAATGAGGGTGCTTCAGGTGCTAATGAAGATCAGTAGATGTAAAGAGATGTAGAGATAGCCCAGTTACAGACCACATACATAGTGTATGTGTGACCTGTCTTCAACCTTCAGCATACCTTCCATAAAAAAATCAATTGCCATGGTGTATATTCAAAATGATGATGATGGTGATGGTGATGGTGATGATGATAAAGATAGCTCACAACTGTAATTCACATCTCTGGAAGCCAAATCACCACAACTTTGATGATAACCTGTATTACATAGTAAGTTTTGGGATAGCCTGCACTACAGAGTTAGACCCAATTGCAAAAGAAAGAGATAAAGCTGGAGTTACACATGGTTGTAAGCGACCCAGTGTAGGTTCTGGGAACACAAGACTAGTAGATACTCCTCAGTGCTAAGCCATCTCTCTAGCTCCAGGATACCCACTTTTTAAGCTCTTCAATTTTGAAACAAATTTATTCAGCAAATCAAAGAAGTTAAGACTGCAAATAAGAGGCTGGGGGTGTAGCTCAGTTGGGAAACTACTTGCTTAGCAAGCATGAAGCTCTGGGGTAGATTCTCAGATTTCCATAAAACAGTCTTAGAGGCATAGGCCTATGATCCCAGCACTGAGGAGGTGGAGGCAGGAGGATCAGAAATTCCAGGCCATCTTGCCTTATAAGAGACTGTGGATGGTGGGGTGTAATCAAGGAAATACAAGAGGAAGGGGGATTTTTTTTTTGGTATTTTGAGACAGGGTTTCTCTGTGTAGCCCTGGCTGTCCTGGAACTCACTCTGTAGACCAGGCTGGCCTTGAACACAGAAATCCACCTGCCTTTGCCTTCCGAGTGCTGGGATTAAAGGCATGCGCCACCACTGCCCGTCGAGGAAGGGGAAATTAATGATAGAACCATTAGGAGCTTTCGAGAAGGCTCGGTTTGTTAAGATAGGGGCCATCAGCTGATAACTTCTTAGATTGCTGGGACCCACATGCTGTCCTTGATGTCCATGAATGTGCAGGCATGCACATGTCTACATAAACGTGAATACATTAACATAAACACACAATTAATAAATGATTGCATTTTTTAAGAAAAGGAAGTTATTAGCAATGGGCTCTTCTCTAGGAGAGTAGCTTGCTCACTTTGTGTCTGTGTGGGGTGCTGGGATCACCCCAGACTCACACTCACACCAGAAAGCAGTCATCCATGGACCTCTATATTCCAGGCCACAAATTCTGCCTTTTTAAAAAGTAAATGGTGGTGCACACCTTTAATCCCAGAATTTGGGAGGCAGAGGCAAGCAGATCTGTGAGGCCAGCCTGGTCTACAAAGCTAGTTCCAGGACAGCCTGGACTACACAGAGAAACTCTGTCTCCAAAATAATGATGATGATGATGATGATGATGATGACGACGACGACGACGACGACGACGACGACGACGACGACGACTACACAGAGAAACTCTTGTCTCCAAAATAATAACGATGATGATGATGATGATAAAAAGAAGAAGAAATAAATTACCATTTTGCTTCACTAAAATCATACACACACACACACACACACACACACCAGTGCTTGTATCACCACCAATAAAAATAGAAGTATAGTAGGCAAGGATGGATGTATAATACATAGCACAAATGGGCATAAGCTAAGCATAAAATTTATTATTTAGAAAGTTAGTGGATTGCATTGGATTTGATGGATTGGTTAGAACATCTGAGTTTTAGTTCTTAGGTCTTTAGTCTTTACAAGGAATGTCCAATTTGAATTAATAACTAACTGGCTGTGCCAATCCCACAATGCTTGGTAATGTTAACAGGAGTGGAAGTGGAGTGTTTATTTCTGACATTGTGAAAGGCGGGGCCGCAGACCTTGATGGGAGGTTAATTCGAGGAGACCAGATCTTGTCTGTGAATGGAGAGGACATGAGACATGCCTCACAGGAGACAGTGGCCACCATCCTGAAGGTGAGTCCCTGAGCAGCCTCTCACCTAGCTACAGTGATCACTGCTCACAGAGCTGTCCCAGTCCACCCGACCTTGGTTGGGTGTTTTTTGCTTTGTTCTTACCAAAATATAATGTGTGATTGTTCCAAATGCCCAAGAACAGATTTAAAGGAAAGCTATAGTGATGACTTAGCAGACAGAGGAACCTGCCTGGAGATTTGAGGCAGTTCCTCATGCTAGTGAGCATTCTAACTGTCACAATTGTTGGTAATCCTGCTCAGTGGAGAGAATATGCTCCCCTAGAGCAGGGACTCCATCTCCTCCCTTTGTATCAACCCCACCTTATTACTAGAAGGCAATGCTATCGCTCATCGAGACTGGTTTCTTCATTTCACAAATAGCAGGGCAGCAAAGCTCTGCTCAGGCAGGTTGCTCCCACCCTGGGCTCTGGTGAGCTTGTGGAAGCCTGCAGCTCAGACTTAGGGGCTCTGCCTCCTGGGACTCCTTCCTCTTTGGTTACACTCTTTGGCTACAACTGTGGAAGTTTGTTCACAGAGAGGGTTTGTTTAATAATCATGTTCCTGGTACGACTCTCAGTTACTCTGTGAACTGTCTCCTGTTGGATTTCCCTCTCTGCTGCTTCCCACTTCTTGGCTGTTGTGTTCTTTGTGATCACTTTTATCAGAAGGGAGATGGAAGAGAAGAAAAGCACACTGATATCAAATCCATTTAATGCACTTGATCTCTTTTTGCCTGTTGACCTAGCTATCCTCTGGTAAGCCTCTGCTGCAGAGATGGCTGAAGGCCTGCACTGATGTTTTAGATCATAAATGCTGCCACATCTCACTTCTGATTCTCTTGCCTTCCCAGTGCGTCCAGGGCCTTGTCCAGCTGGAGATTGGGAGACTCCGAGCCGGTTCCTGGGCTTCCTCTCGGAAGACCTCGAAAAACAGCCAGGTTGTTGATATCTTCCCAGCAGACTCACTCACTCTTGTGTGTCCACTGGGGGAAAGTTTCTCTTTTCATATACAATTATTTAGAAATGATGTCTGATGTACTACGTGTTCACAGCACCAGCTTCAGTGTGCTTTCGTGTGTTTGAAATAAAAATGAAAGGTGGGGTGGAAATTCATTAAGAAATTTTTCTCTCCTTTATTGCCTGTGTTTTCTTAGAACCATTTTTTTCTCTCAGTGTTCAATATTGCCTGTGGACACATGTACACAGCTGTGTTTATTTTAAGAAAGGAAAAAAAAGAGGTAACATCTGGTGGCAATTTGACCCTCATTAGCACAACATTGTTCTATCCATCCAATTAAACATTGCTGTAAAGTTAACTTGTGAATAGCCACTCACACATGCGAGGGCAGTTAACAGTGCACTCCTAGGAGAGCCAAGTCTGGGGGTTTCTCTCATAGCAGGGAGGTATTAGTGGGTGACATTTTGTGAGTTAGCAAATATATTTATTTGCAAGACTGATGTCAGTACCACCTTTTTAATGAAGTATTTTCTCGGTAATTTGTGTGCGTGTGTTATAATGGCTGACACACTCGGTGACTGCACTCAGTCCCACTTGGCACATGATTCAGCTGTAGAAACTTACATGCAACCCCCTAGCCTTTTTTGAGGTTAAAGTGTGCCTTTTAGTTCTCTCCTGGTTGCCTCGTAGCTACAGCCTCCCCACAGCCTGAGGTGCCTTGGATTTGTGGTTGGCATAACTGCTTCTTCAAAGCCCTTAGCTGTGGCTTTGCTCTTAGCATGAGAAAATGGGCAACAAAAGATATCATTGAGGGTCAGTTTGCTACCAAACCTGATGACCTAAATTTAATCCCTGGACCTCCTATGGTAGAAGGAGAGAACTGACTCCCAAAAGTTGTTCTCTGACTTAAATACTCTATGTTGTCTGTGTGTCATAGTATGTCACATACTATGGCGTGTGATTCTACACACACGCATGCACGCACGCACACACAAGCATAATAAAAGAATTCTAATCTATGTCGTTGATCAGACAGGATCACAGACTAGCTGCTTTGACTTCAGGAATCTTCAAAATGGCAGGTGGAGAGATGGTTCAAGGTTTAAGAGCACTTGGTGCTCTTCCAAAAGGACTCAGGTTCAATTCCTAGAACCTACATAGTAGCTCATGACTGTCTTTAACTCCAGTTCTAGGGAGTCCTTCACCTATACTGACACAGATATAAGCACATACATGTAAATACAATTTTTTAAAAAAAGAAGAATGTTCAAAACAATCAAACCTAATCCACACTGTTAAATACAGATTCTCCACTCCACCCCCGGCTTCTGTAATTAGCAGATAACATAGACACACAAGTGAATAGTCAGGATTCAGTGGAGACTTAGGTTGACAGTAGGAACTGCAGTCAACAGTCTCAGGCAAACCTGTCTGATGGAAGACTCGTCTGTCTTGAACGGTTCCATAGAAGCCTTACACATAAGAGATTAGAGTACATAGTGAACCATAGTGGACGTAAACGTCTTCCCCCTGGAAAAACAGCTGAGGTGGTGGGTAGACTGGATTTCTTACTTGTGAGTGTATACAGTTTGGTGTTTAATAGTGGTTAAGTATAACTGCCGGTTCATAAATTTCTATGCACCATATAAACTGGGCATGGTGACACACAGCTGCCATCCTAATACCCAGGGAGGCAGAGGAAGGAGGATCACAAGTTCAAGGTCGTGCTCAATTAGATAGCAAATAAGGTGTGGTCAGCTTAGGTCACATGGGACCCTGTGCCACACCAATGAAAACCGAGTCTATCCCAAAGTATACTGGTGTCTATAACTATATGCAAATGAACTTTAGAAAACGAATTAATTGATGAGTAGGGGGTATGTGATAAAGAACATGTAGGGGCTAGAGTACTGTCTTTGGGTTTAAGCCACTTGTTATTCTTGCAGAGGACCCAGGTTCAATTCTCAACACCCACATCATGACACATGATGATCTGTAGCTCCAGTTCCAGGGGATCCAGTACTTCAGGCTGGTCCATGTGACACACATGCATACATGCAAAGCAGAACACTTACATGTATAAAGTAGAAATTATAGACATTTAGTTTTTCATTTTATTTTTGTTTTTATGAGGGAGACTCCCAAATGTGTGTTCAGGGTCAGGATTCTCTGGCTCCACCTCCTTAGTGCTGGGATTGTATATATGTGTGTGTCATGAAACTGTAGCAGATTTTTAATTATGGAATCTAAGTATATCTATAATTCTTATAACTTTTCCACTTACTTGAAATCTTTCTTATTTCAGAAATATTTAAATGTTTTAAAGGTTCTTTCACAATTAAATAAATGATCATTAATCTGTAGTGGGTGAAGCACCTGTCTGGCATGCAGGAAGCCCTGAATTTGATCTTAGCAAAATAAAAGAAAAAAAGAAAGAAAGAAAGAGAAAAGAAAGAAATCTTCAGCCAGGCATGATGGCACATACTTGTAATCTCTGTGCTCAGGGAGATCTGAGTTCAAGGTCAACCTGTATTATATAACAAGACTCCATCTCAGAAACAAAACACATTATAATTTACCAAGTGGTCATAGTGATATGGTCTTAGCTTAAACTTTCATGGTAATTGGGCACAGCTTGATAATTGGGTAAAAAAATTAGAGATGATCTGCTCTGCATTAGAAAGGGCCTTTGTTAATGTGTGGGGTTTTGGATAATCGTTAGCCATAAGTGACTTTATATTATAAATCTCAAATATCTATTTAAGTGAGGGAAACAGTTAAATGCAGGTATAACAGATTGGCTTGAACCTATAGGACCATGTTCAGAATATAGAAAAGTAAGATACCCCTAAAATCTGCTGCTTCTGCTTGATAGTTACTGCTTTCTCTAGAAGTCTGTACTCAGTCCCCTTTCTGATGATTTAGCTGCACACACGTGCCTAAGCAAGATGTGGGCTGTAGATTGGGTCATGTTGGTTGCCCCGTCAAAGGACTGAGCCAGTCACTGAAGTCTATTAACACTAGCAAACTTGGAAAATGCCTGATTTCATGTGCAGCTAAAACAGCTCGAATGACTGTCTACTATG
Organism: Rhynchomys soricoides; assembly: GCA_019843965.1. Classification (NCBI taxonomy): domain Eukaryota; kingdom Metazoa; phylum Chordata; class Mammalia; order Rodentia; family Muridae; genus Rhynchomys; species Rhynchomys soricoides. Next base: position 7,695,096 of record JADRCH010000098.1, on the reverse strand, counting down.
ACTGAGAAGCAAATATCCACAGTGGGGAACACAAGAGCAAGGGTTTATATGGGCCTGGGGTGGAGAAGAGTGGGCACAGTGATCAGTTTTGTTTCTTGACTTTTTCAGAATGGTCTGTAGATGTCTGGTGACCTGAGCACCTGTAGACTCAGATGAAGGGTGTATCTCTAGGGCCATGCTAGTGCCTGCACACAAGTGACCACAGTGTCTCCTTTTCAGGGAGACCAGCACAGTGCACACAGCAGCTATGGGCCTTCCTTTGCTCCAGTCATCACTAGCCTACAAAACCTGGTTGGCACAAAAAGATCTTCAGATCCTCCCCAGAAATGTAAGTTCGAAGTCAGCCTAAGCTACTTTGTGTGGCCTATTTCAAGAGGAAGCAGGAGAGAGATGCATAGATCCCATGAGCAACAGAAAAGCAAAACCTTAAGAGTGCATCAGAAAGTGCAACTGTTTGTTTACAGAGAGACCAAGAATACATTACAGGTACCTGGAGGGGGTGAGAAGTACACATGCCCTGGAGAAGAGTGGAGGGAGACAGGTTTTTAAGGCCTCTTGGGTGAGGGTTATCTTTGAGTAGAGCAGAAAAATACACAATGAAACATCAATATATTGTTCCCCAGCTTCAAGTAACCATGTTTCAGACCACTGCTGCTGCAACCTATCAGCTTTGGTCAGACCAAACAGTTGTGGCCACATCTGCACACATTGGGATATTGCCCCTGAAGACTCAGTTGGGTCCTGATGCTGAGGAAGGGTGTGCCCTGCTTGCTTTAGTCTTGAAAAACCTAGACAGTTGTTGCTGTCTTTCTTTCCTTAGTCATATTAGATCTGATTATAAGCTTAAATGATCTTGCTTCTCTACCCACAGGTACAGAGGAGGAACCAAGGACTGTTGAGATAATCAGAGTAAGTCGGTTGTTGTTTTGACTCTACATTGTATATGTTCCTCTCTGAATGTAATTTATCAGATTATATGCCATTCCAAGTTAGTAATTAAGTAACAGAAATAGACTTTTAAAAAGTAGATTGATACATGTAAGTGACCATTGTGAATTTTTTAGTATCTCCTTTTCATAACTCTGTGTGTGTGTGTGTGTGTGTGTGTTTAAATTTCACACGACAGAATGTTAGACATTCTCTTTAGCTCATCTTCATACCTTGCTGCGTGAACTCAGAGCCATGTCAGCGTTCTTTTTTTTTTTTTTTTTTTTTTTTCCAGACAGGGTTTCTCTGTGTAGCCCTGGCTGTCCTGGAACTCACTCTGTAGACCAGGCTGGCCTCAAACTCAGAAATCCGCCTGCCTCTGCCCCCCAAGTGCTGGGATTAAAGGCATGTGCCACCACTGCCCGGTATGTCAGTGTTCTTGACAGCAGAGAACATGATCGTTCCTGGTTATATAATATTCACCCCATTGACGGGGTGTGCCTAGAACTTTTTAAATCTTCTTCCTTTCATGAAACAATTAGCATATTTCATTTTTTCTTTTTCTTTTTTCTTTTTTGAGGTCTGTGTATGAGTGTTTTGCCACATGTGTGTCTGTGCACTATGTGCATGCCTGGTACCCACAGAAGCCAGAAGTATGGGCCTTGGGTCCCCTGGAACTGACATTATAAATGGTTGTGAGCTGCCACGTGAGGGCTGGGAGTCAAACTCACATCCTCTACATAAGCAAATGCTTTAACTGTTGGACGTTTCTCTAGCCCCCATGTTTAATTTTTTACCTTATATAACAAGCATTGCTATATGTACGTTTTTACCTATATCATGAATAATCACCTGAGGATTAAGTCCTAGAAAAGAAGCTATCAGATCCAAAGCCATGCCTGGGGCAGGGTGCAGCTTGGTTGCAGAGAACTCGGCTAGCATATATGAGGCCGTGGATTCCATCTTCAGTTTCTTATTAAAGGCTTTTATTGTGTTGTGGAACTAGCTCTTTTGAGATGATCGTGTGAGGTTTATTCCAGTTCATACATTTTCGGATGCTGATTTTCAGCTAATGTATGCTCTCTGGCATGTTAGAAAGTAGACTTTGGTTCATCTCCTGGACTATAAACCTGAGGTTTACAGTCCTGTTGTAACAGAGTAAGCAGCTGCAGTCGTGCGGCTCCTGCCCAGCTCAGTTCCCTGGATTCAGTCAGAGCTTGTGCTCTGACACTTGCTCCGTGACTTGTTTATTTGGTAGAACTGCCTAACAGGATATTAGAGACTGCTGTCTACAGCAGCAGATGTTAATTCCCCGAAGTTTTAGAAGTGAAAAGTTCAACACTAAGGTGTAGGGTGACTTTCTCTGAGCTCTCCTTGGGTTACAGATGGCTGCCTTCCTATGGCAGCCACATGTGACTTTTATGTTTCATTCTGGAGTCTCTCCTGTTACATAGCCTCTCCCATGAGGATTCCTGTCTGACTGAATTAAAGCCCACCCTAGCAGTCTCATCCTAAAGACTGTCTCAAAAATAGAGTCATGTTTTCGGGAACTAGAAGATGGAGCACTGATATGAAATGGGACACTTTAATGGGGCACAGCCCATCTGACATCAGCTCACTGACCTTTCATTGAGCAAGCCTCAGTTTTTTCATCTATTGCATGGGCTTGTAAAACTGACTCATAAAGTAAACCAATACTTTGTATGGATTAAATGCTGAGCCTGGTGCCTCATATCTGTAATTTCTACATTTTCAAGGCTAGGACAAGCGAAGCGTCATGAGTTCAAGATCAGCCCTGGCTACATAGTCAGTCTCTGCCTGGCCTACAGAAACCCTGCTTTAGAAAACCAAAAATGAATTGATGAGATAAGACATATACAGTATGTAATTCTAATACATTGAATTACAGAATGCCAGAAAAAAATGGCATCTTTCCTTCCTGGCTGTAATTTAACCAAACTTACTTACCCTGTGTGTTTCCTAGAGTGGCAGCCCAGATGCTCTGGGATGAAGAAGTCAAATGCACCAATAGTAAACAGAATTTTGGATAAAACATAGATAGAAAAAGGACCAAAGTATTCCAAGATTTTGGAATTATTTTATATTTCTTAAGCCGTTTTAGCCCTTTGTTTTTATAGGCTTCTGTCATAGGCCTGCTCACTCCCACCCCTTATTCACATGCTCTGCTCACAGACCTCATAATAAAATATCTCCTGAGAACTAGAGAGATGGTTTAGCAGTGAAGAGCGCTGGCTGACCGGGCAGTGGTGGAGCACGCCTTTAATCCTAGCACTCAGGAGGCAGAGGCAGGTGGATTTCTGTGAGGCCAGCCTGGTCTACAGAGTGAGTTCCAGGACAGCCAGGGCTACACAGAGAAACCCTGTCTCGAGAAAAAAAAAAAAAAGAGCACTGGCCGCTATTCCAAGAAGACCAGAGTTCTAGTCCCAGCATTGGTTCACAACAGTCCATAACTCCAGCTACAGGGCATCTGTGGTGGCTTGACTGATAATGGCCCCATAGAATCATATATGTGAATGTTTACTTCCCAGTTAGTGGACTGTTCAAGAAATATTAGGAAGTATAACCTTGTTGACGAAGGTGTTGTCACTGGGGTGCGCTTTGAGGTTTTAAAACCCCACACCAGGCCTGATGTCACTGTCTAACTGCCTGTGCCTGTGGGTCTGATGTAACCTACTTACTGCCATGCTCCCCACCGTGATGGTCATAGACTGACCCTCTGAAGCTATAAACCAGCCCCCAGTTAAATGCTTTCTTTATGATAAGTTGCCTAGGTCATAATGTCTCTTCATAGCAATCCAAAAGTAACTAAGAGCAGGATCCAACATCCTCTTCTGGCTTCTTCAGGACCTGCATGTATGTGGTACACAGATGTGCATGCAGGCAAAACACTCATACACATAAAATAAAACATAAATTACTATCTCTTAGAATTTTGTACAGAGGGCATTGTCCACTGATTGATGCATTTGGAAAGTATCAGTTGGACACAAATTCTGTGTAAACAGGATAGGAGTGAGGCACTGCAGTGATTCTGAGTTATGGCAGGGTGGCACTAACGATAACAGAATAATCGATGTGTTTATATCATCTAGGATGTGGGCTGTGTGTTTGTGTATTCACATGTGTACGCATACCACAGCTCGCAGGTCATGGTCGTCACAGGACAACTGAGGGAGTCAGCTCTTCTCTTCCACCTTGTTGGGACAGAGTCTCTCTAGTTTCTGCAGCTATGTTGCCTACTCTGATGGAATAGGCCCATGAGCTCCTAGGCAATTCTCCTGTCTCTGTCTCCCATCTTTCTGTCTGAGGGCTAGAATTGAGAGTGCAGGGGTAGAACTCAGGCCGGGATTTTTAATCTTCTGGCCCATTTCCATGGCCCTAAGGCAGAGCATTTTGCTTCGTTGGTGACATTTTCTGTGGTTTGGGCTTTAGGACTTAAAGCTAGAGCTTTGTGCAGACTAAGGCGTGTTCTCTCATGAGCTCCTCCTGGCCCTACAAGTCTGTTCTTACTCTCTTCACATGGACTCTCCGAGATGCTCTCTTCTGCTTTCTAGCTTTATTAAGGAATAATTGATGAACACTTAGCCGGGGGCAGGGAGGGCATTGTTTCTTTTTTAGTTTTTGAGTCTCACTTTGTAACTCTGGCTACCCTGGGACTTGCTATGTAAACCAAGATAACTAGAACTCATAGAAATCCATTTGCCTCTGCCTCCAGAGCACAGGGGTCATGCCCATCTTTGGCTCTGAATATTTTCAGATGTTAAGTTTGTGACCATGCAGGTCCTTTGGCTCAGAGAGTAGTGCTTACGACTCCTGTCTCTGTTGTTTTGTTTTCCATTGCTGGGATGGGCCTGGCAGGGCCATGAATATCTACATAAAACAGTGTTATAATGTTTGCTTTCAATTGTCCTACAGAACATGGGGGTGGGGGTTTACATCTTCCTGCATGTTGACAAGCATGAGATTTTATCCTACACCTCATGAGTATTAAGTTGTGTATATCTACTCTGAAAAATAATGTTGCTTATGCTTTAGCAAGCCCAGTTAGATTGAGAGGGAAATTTCTACCTGCCTTTGTGGTGATTTAAAACAACGCTTTATAGCCAAAAATTTTGGTGTGCTGGTTGAGGGCTCCTCTGTACTTAGTAGATTAGTGATAATTCCACACATTTGTGCCCAGAATTCGGAATCTCTTTCCACTCTACATTTCCTCCCTGGTTACCTAGCAGCCAGGTAAGTCTCTTTTTGCTTCCTCCGGCTGGAAGGGTAACGGTTTCCATCAGAAAATCAACAGTTCAGCCACCTTTTCAGCTCCTAGTCTGACTGGGGTTCTCTCTCAGAGCAAAAAATGTACCTAACACACACATATGCATGTACTTGAGCACTCACGCACATCGCCCACATGCACACATACACACACTCACACACTGAAACCCTCACACATGCATGAGCTTATACAAGCACACACAGAGGTGGTGAGCCTGTGCAGTGTACCCCTGCTGTAACTTCTGCACATTTTCACTTTCCACCCGTTAGTTTCTTTTGGTTATGGAAGCTATGGGCCATTGTTATTTGCGTTTTGACATGACTTTCCCATTATAGTCAACAGGAGCACTAGATAGACTTGGTGTGAGCGACAGCCTGCCAGAACTGCAACTTGTCATTTGTTCTTTCAGTCATTTTAAATATTAGCCCTCCTAGGATAGGGGGAGGGGTGGGCCGAGAGCCAGATCTCTGTACAAGGTCCATCTTTACAAAGATTCTCGCTACTATTTCACTTCCCTCTCCAAACTGTTGTCACAACAGTGGGCACCCTCTAAGATCCTTTGTTTAGTGCAGGCATGCAGCTCTTTTGAAGCCAAGTGTGTTTGTTCACACCCAGAACATGATATGTGTGGCAGTTTAATCATAAACACCATATGAGAACACACTTGCCAAGCCTGCGTCAAATTGGCCGCTCCACTGAGCAGTAGTGAAGGCTTTGTTTTTTAATTTACTGCTGCTGTTGGCTTTTATTGAGCCCCCTCTGTAGGCCAGGGCAGCACTGTGTTACTTTATTTATACTCAGATTACCACCGTGCACTATGCAGTCTACTTCCCATCTTGTGCATAAGGATGGAGGCTCACAGAGATGAGCCCCGCCACGGCTATCTGGCTGCCAAAGCTGACACAGGCCTTTTTGATGCCCTACACACAGCTCCCATGTTATCATGGAGAGTTTTTGTTCAGTGCAACGTAAGGACAGTCTGTCTATGCCTATTATTAAACATGCAGGCCTTCTGTTTTCTCTGTAGGAACTCAGTGATGCCCTTGGGATCAGTATCGCTGGAGGAAAAGGAAGTCCTTTAGGAGATATCCCGATATTTATTGCCATGATTCAGGCCAATGGAGTAGCCGCACTCACCCAGAAGCTTAAGGTAAAATAGCAGTTGACTAGCAGAAGGCTGACAGTATGTGTTGAGTCCAGGAGGAGGTGGTAGCCATAGAGACCTTGTTTAAAGTTGGAATTGCAAAAGCCATCAGCCACTCATGCGGAGGACAGAATACATTAGCAAGACTATAGACTTGAAATTCATTAAATCCCTGGACACATTAAAATGTTGTTCTTATCAAAGCTTCCAGTGAAAGAATGAATCTCTGCTCCTTACAACTCTCTCAAGACCTTTTAGCATCTCATTTACTCAAAATTAATTTTTAACTTAGATTTGATCTTGGAATAGTCCCCCAACTGAAAGTATCATTTTTTTTCCATTATCCCTTAATTTTAACTGAAGGATAAAAATTAATCAGAAAAGCCCTGGCTTCTTCATTGGAGCTTCACTAAACAGTTAATTTGTGTGCCCCACTCTTTCTGGCTACCAAAACACAAAAGTGACCTGCAGCTCCTTTTAGTAATCAAATCAAACCCCCTTCTTGTCTCTCTGATTGGGCTGCATTTGGGAGAAGCCAGTAAAAATTCCCCGCACTCCGCAGAAGCCCACCCTCAACAACAGGGCAGATGGGAAATATAACTTACGAAGAGGTGTAGGCATTTTCCTCAAATCTAATTTGCTTAATGATAGTGATTTTCTTCCACTTTTGTCCTTCCAGGTTGGAGATCGGATTGTGAGCATTAATGGGCAACCTCTGGATGGACTGTCTCACGCTGACGCCGTTAATCTACTGAAGAATGCCTTCGGGCGCATTATCCTCCAGGTATTGTGATCAATGGAGAACCAGCTGGCAGAGGCAGATAAATGACAGCAGAAAAGACAAGCAGAGCATCCCTGGCGGTCGGTTGGTATCGCCACCCAGCAGGGTGCTGCTGATGTGAATTACGAAGGTAGAAAGCAAGAAATTATTATTTTTATTCAGAAATTCTTTAATGCCACCCATACAGGCATGAGCAGGATTATCCGAAAGTATGACAAGGGGAGAAAAATCACTCTCAGCTTCATGTGGTAAAAATCAACAAGGCTTTTAGCTTACGCCATTCTTTTGTAAATTGAAGTTTTCGCTGTTAGGAAATGATTTCTTTTCTTATATCCAGAGACTGTTCCTGGGCAGCCCAAGCACTGTTTCCTGTCCCTTTAAAGGCAGAGAACAATACAATGTTCTTTCCCCTGGACTTGGTGAATGGTTGCCAGCACCCTGCAACTCTTACTGCATAGCAGTCATCAATTAAGGCAGAAAATTATTGATCCGCTGTGGCCCTGTGAGCATTGTCCAGAGCAGCAGAGAAATCCGGGAGGAAGGAAAAGCAAAATATGCTGTTAATTTCCCCTCCCTCCATTGCGGCCCTTCACGTGTGTCTCTAAGATTGATGCCATGCAGAGACTGGAGAGGCAGCATACTGGCAGTGACTTTCTTTAATGAATGCCCCTAAAATGAAGGATTATAATCACCATACTTCCAAAAGAGGCAGTATAAAATGATTTACAGGTAAAAAGAATAAAATCCATAGCCAGCACTCAGATAATTCTAGCCTTAGAATAAGAAGATTGAATGGAAAACCCACAATGTTTGAGAGAAGTGATTTGTGGGACTGAGCTCTAAGAGCTCAGTGGTCTAGGTCAAAGTGACAAAGCATTTAGCCAGGTACGCATGGCGGGAGCCATGGAACACTGTCTGTGGTCTCAGAAGAGTTGATGCAATAGCCAAATATTATTTGGGTCCTTAAGTATCTGCTGAATAGCAACAAAACAGTGAATGGCCAGCCTCAGCCCTGCTTCTCCTGTGATTCGTGTTGTCCTCATGCAGAGTGGACATTTCCTGCTACAGGAGCTTGGCTTTTTGTCTCCCCATCCTTCAAGTTCTGCTGACCCCTAGAGTCACTTGTTGCAAGTGCACCTCTTCCACCTTTTACACAAGGAAGCATGACACAAGCTGGAGCTAAGACATAGCTCAGTGGTAGAACACTGCATGGCATGCTCAGAGCCCTGAGTTAAGTCCCAGCACCCCTCCACCCCTGCCCCCCAAAAGACTACATTTTTAAATTACCTTGGAAGACTTGACACCTCTCAGCAATGGGGGCTGGGCAGGAAGATCCAGAGTTGGAGACCACTCTTGGCCTCATAGTGAGTTTAAGGCTACCTTTGGTTACAGAGTAAGTTCAAAGCCATTCCTGGGACACTTAAGATACTGTATTTAAAAAGAAAAAAAAAAAGAACAAAAGAAAGAAAGAAAGAGAAAGAAAGAAAGAAAGAAAGAAAAGAAAAAGGAAAAAAAAAGTGAACAAAAGCTTACCTTTAGAAGTTGAATTTGGTGACTGTGTCTGTAATATCTTGTTTTAGAACGTTGAGGCTGGAGGGTCAGTAGTTGAAGGTCATTATTGATGCTATAGAAAGTTAGAGGTAAGTCTAGACTGAAGATTTTTATCACAAAAACAAAGCTCACAAAGGAAACACTCTATTCTTGCTAAATTGCTTCTGTCAATGTACTTTTTTGTTGTTGTTGTTGTTTGTTTGTTTTTGTTTTTCGAGACAGGGTTTCTCTGTGTAGCCCCGGCTGTCCTGGAACTCACTCTGTAGACCAGGCTGGCCTCAAACTCAGAAATCCACCTGCCTCTGCCTCCCGAGTGCTGGGATTAAAGGCGTGCGCCACCTCTGCCCGGCTGTCAATGTTCTTGTTAAAAGTAGTTCTTATAAAGGGCCCAGGATGATGGCTCAGCAGTTAAGAGCATTGGCTGCTCTTCCAAAGGACATAGGTTCAGTTCCCAGCACCTAAATGGTGACTCACAGCCTCTGCTAACTCCAGTTCTAGGGTCATCTGGTGCCCTCTTCTAGAAGAAGAGCAGTACGTGTGGCTCACTAGAAGAGTACTCACCCTGGTTCCCATCATAGAGCCACCCATGAGGGAGGGAGAGCAGGGGACCAAGGAATTAAGCCAAGAAATCTAATGTCCAAGATGTAGAGTTGTAAACAGAAACACTAGAGAGAGAGGAAGGGAGGGAGGAAAGGAGGGAGGGAGGGAGGGAGGGAGGGAGGAAGGGAGACCAAAGTGTCTGGGAAGTGAAGTGAGTTGGGGGGGGGTAAAGAAATTTAAAGACCTATTAGTCAGAGCATATATTAAATAATAAAAGAAGAATACCTACCTGGACTTTACACTTTCAAGAGAAAAGTACTGGCTAACTATAAAGAGTAAGGCATTTGGATGCCACTGGCTTAGAGCAGGAGGAAGGGCACATTGAGAAAAACTGGCTCTGAACTAAGGAGAAAACGGGGAGGGTTGCTCAGTGGTTAGAGCACTTGCCATGCAATCCTGACAACACAAGTTCAAGCCCAGGTCTCATAGTGGAAAGAGAGAACTGACGCTTGAAAGTTGTCCTCGAACTTACACACACTAATGTAAACAATAGTAATAAAATTAAACTAAAGGGCCAAATGAGGTGTTGAGTATCCAATATACCTAACTGTCCTGGAAGCTTAAGGTGAATTGAAAAATATAAAGCTGATCTAATAAAAACATAAAAAATAAAATATGTACTAACTATATACTCTGGAAAATAAATTGACACCATAATCAAGGAAACATTAATATATAGGAAGTAGCAGACTTAGTAAGAATAGCATTTAGGTAAAAATTAAGTCATGACCTTAGGGAGGTTTTTTGGATTTTTTTGTTGTGTGTTGTTTTGTTTGTTTTTTGTTTTTGTCTTAGTTGCTGCTGCTGCTGCTGCTGCTGCTGCTGCTTGGGGACAAGTTCCTGTTGTATAGCCCAGGCTACCCTCTAATATAAGCCAAGGAAATCTAGTGCTGGGGATCCCACAGAACCTTGGGTGTCTGCTTGCCTCACTTGTTGAGAATAAGACAAGTAATGGTGAACGCTAGGGAGGAGCTTGTTTTCAGTCTGGCTGCTCTAGAAAGACAGAAGTAAAGATGTCTCAGATTGCCCCCACCCACACCCCCCTACCCCCATAGAGGGGACTAGAGCTCACAGCCATGGTCGGTCACTGTGGTTGATCATTGTCTGAGCACTGGCTATACAGAGTCTTATCAGGACGAGGAAATCACCCCTTCGAGGGGCAGTTCTGATCCGCTGCACAGGATGTTTGTCTCTCAGACTTACAATCCTAGAATCCAAGGATTCTAAGGAGAGAGTGACACAGAAAGAAATCAGGAAGGCAAGATGGAGTTTGTCAGGACTACTTCAGGTTTAGAGCAATGATTAGAGACTTGTGGGTGCCACTCTGGAGCAGGGGATTGTCCATGGTGTGTTGATTATGTCTCCTGCAAGTCTTGAAAAGTTCCTTTGCTGTTCTTATCTGGTGCCTTCAGCCTTGAAAGGAGAGGTTGCCAGAGGAACATCATTAAATGATTAACATGTCGACTTTACAGAGTTGAACAGGAATCTGACCCAAAGTTGAAGGTAGCAAAGGAGACTGGAAAATGAAGATGTAATGACAAGCTTGCCGGCTCCTCTCCACATACAGGCCCTTGTTAAGTCCCTGCTTTCTGCAAGACCAGCCTGCGCCTTCCCTTCTCTTCCATATTAAACAGATACAGCCAAACATCTCGGGTAGGAAGTCAGAGACATAGGTGGCCATGACACTTGAGTGGACAGATCAGACAAGTTACCACTCTTGTTGTCCGTACAAGGATATGACTAGGTCATTTAAAAGTTAATCAGTGAGGAGTAAGTAGCAGCTTGTTTAGGAGACTGAGGCAGGAAACTTAGCAGAAACCAGCCTGGGCTATAGAAAAGAGTTCCAGGCCAACCTAGGCTACATAGTCTGTCCACCTTGTTTCAAAACCTAATTAATTAATTTAGTTAAATCAACAAAAACAAGTAAAATTATGTTATTTACGAATATGGAAACAAATACTGAAAGAAATTGCTAAAGAATTGAGATATTGTCAGAGAGCAGGAGGGATGGAGGAGCAGACTCTTTGATTAAAGTACTGGTGGGGGTTCTTAGTCATTTATTTGGTATGTCTATATATAATGCATGCATGTATGGTGGTCAGAGGACAGCTTAGAGCAGTCATTACCAGCCAGCCCCAGGGGTCAAACTCAGGTTGGCAGAGTTGGTGGCAACCTTTCCCTACTGAGCCACCTAACCAGCCCCAATTTTGACTTTTTGGGGGGAATAGGGGGTAGGGAGAGCAGGTTCTCTCTATGTAGTCCTGGCTGTATTGTAACTCACTATATAGACCAGGCTGGCCTCTGACTCAGAGATTCTCCTGCCTCTACCTCCTAAGTGCTGAGATTAAAGGCCTGTGCCACCACACCCAGCCCAATTTTGGCTTTCAAAATTAAGAAACATACATGGAAAAAAAGAGAGGGGTATTGTTGTTGTTGTTGTTTTGTTTTTTATTGATTGGGTTTTAATTTTGGGGTTTTTTGTTGTCGGTTTATTTGGTTTGGGGGGAGAGAGGTTGGTTGGTTGGGTTTTAGTGGGGGTTTTTTGTTTGTTTTGGGTTTTTGGTTTTTGTTGTTGTTTTTGGAGGGAGCTAAGAAAGCATTTTGCTCTGTAGTTCCGGCTATCCTAAAATTTACCAGATATTCCAGACTGGTCTTGCACCCACAACAATCCTCCTGCCTCAGTTTCCCAAGTGCTTGTAATACAGGCATGAGCCACCATGTCAGCTGGCTTGAGAATTCTTAACCTTGGCTACCCAGTCAGGTCACTGTTTTCCAGAGCTTCCCAAAGCTTCTGGCTTACTTGTATAGGCTGTGCCTGCCCTAGACGTCAGATGGTGGTAAAGCTCTGCAGGTGAGGCCATGCAGGGGCTGAAGGATAAGTGACATTTGGTGTTCATGGAGAAGAGGAAGCCACATGATGCAGGAGCGGACAGGGACAGTGGAACAGGTGGGCTGAGTGCACAGTGAGCTGGTGCCTCTTGAGGCCTAGCAGGTCCCCTCTGCAACACACAGTACAGTTTTCCCCTTACAGAGCTGCTGAAGACCGAATGGGCCTCAATGGAAGTGCTCATGTTTCCTTATATTAAGTTTTATATTTTATTTTTTAAAGATTTATTTATTTTATGTATATGATGAGTAAACTGTAGCTGTCTTCAGATACACCAGAAGAGGGCATCAGATCCCATTGCAGATGGTTATGAGCCACCATGTGGTTGCTAGGTATTAAACTCAGGACCTCTGGAAGAGCAATCGTGCTCTTAACCACTGAGCCATCTCTCTAGCCCCTTATATTTTATTTTTATATCTTATATTTCTTTAGAATATCTGGGGTCTGAGAATGGAGAAATTCCTTTTGGTATCACAGAAATTGTCTTGGGGGACAACCTAGAGTGCCTGCCTAGCAAACACGAGCCCTGAGACCCTGGTTTTAATCCTTGATACCAGAAAAATAAAAATTAAATAATCCTGGCAGAAATTCTTGGAGTATTCCCGGTGATATTGGGGGTTTGAGCCACTAGAGGGCTCTGTGTCTAGCAGCCAGTTTGCCCCTCTCGTTTGTTACAATCTTATTTATTTAGTTATTTATTTATTTGGTTTTTCAAGACAGGATTTCTCTGTGTAGCCCGGGCTGTCCTGGAACTCACTCTGTAGACCAGGCTGGCCTCGAACTCAGAAATCCACCTGTCTCTGCCTCCCAAGTGCTGGGATTAAAGGCTTGCACCACCACCACCAGGCCCCCAAACCTGTTAAGGAGAGCTGCCCATTTTATGGTCCGTGCAATAAAGGCATGCAGGAATGACTCAACCAGAAAGTTTATTGAACATAGACTGACCTACTACTGAACATAATGCTGTAGTTCAGCTTTATTTTTTAAGTCATGTAGTGTCCCAGTAGCTATAGCACAAGCCAGTGTGTCTGATAAAATAACACTTTCTCAAGGAGAATGGCTTGAGAGGTGACCACCAATAAAGGAGCTGAAGAAATTGCAAGTTAAGAGAGAAACTCCATTGGTCGGAGAACCACAGTAAAAGAACAAGGCATTGGGAGGGGGAAACACGGAATGAAACATAAGTGCAGTGGGAGGGGGAAACACACACTGACCGGTAAGCGCAGTGGGAGGGGGGAACACAGAGTGAGGCGTGAGTGCCGTGGGAGGGGGGAACACACACTGACCGGTAAGCGCAGTGGGAGGGGGGAACATGGTTATTGGCTCATTTTCCAACTCGGCAGATATTGCTGACCGTTCCTTAGGTCTGGAAGACTGCGTGTTTTTCCTAGTCTCCCTGTCCCGTAGCTGAATCCTCCTCTCCTCCTCCTTCCGGTTGGTAGCTTCCCAGGTCGCGGGTGGGCAGTCCTCTGTATCCAGGTCCTTCTGTAGGTGGGTCTCCTCTGCTTCCATGACTGCTGCTGTTCTCCTTGCCGTCCCTGTGTGGTTTCCTCTTCCTTGGAAGGACAGGTCTTCCCACCTCTACCTTCTTATTGGTAGCTTTGGGTAGGGAGATTACGTACTTCTCCCCTTTGTCTCTTTCCCCCTCAGAGAAGTTGGGACTCTGCTTCAGGCTGCTGGGCTGCTCTGACTCAGGCCTGTAATTACGAAGTGTTTAATAATAACTACACCTGGAGGGATACAAAACACTTCCATTAGATGTCAGGTGAAAAATCTTTAAATTCTGCAATCACTTGGTAAATAAGGCAGCTCTACTAGATTTAATAGAGTCATACCTGTCCCCCAACAGTTCTGTGTGTAGCCACCACCCTGACCACTTGTGATCCCCAGGGCCCGCCACGGTACCTGACAAGAGGCACAGATGTAAGGAGCACTCCCTTTTGACCAGGCTAATGTTTTGAAGGGCTGTGGTTGAGCAGGATGACATCAGCTGTATTTCCCAACTGTCCTTTTCCTCTGGGGAAAGAGGGGAAAAGGTTCCAGTCCTCATGAGGCAGAAGGCCAGACCACAGATCCTAGGGTGGGATTGTCACCAAGCCTAGGAGTCACAGCACGCGCTCATGCACAGTAAGCCAACCTAAAGAGCCACAGCATAGCATAAAGCGGGAAAGGGAGATTTGTTCAATGTGTCCCTCTTTGGAGGAGGGACAAAGACCCAGTGACCACACACACACACACACACACACACACACACAAGTCCATCTTAGGGTCCTGAAGTAAGACTGAAGCTTTAAATGAGGGCCAAGGATAGATATGCGCATCTAAGCAGTGCTGGTCCAAGACCTTTTCCACCACCACTGACCTTCATTGTCTGGACTTCCACCTCATCCCGTGAGGTGTTTGAGCAGGGTGGCCTCTCTTTCCTGAAGACAGGTTCTCCCTCTAGCTGCCACCTTTTCCTTCTCCCGGCATAAGCTTCCCAGGGAAATATCCAAATCGTTGGCGTTCCTTGTTTCAAAAGTGTGAGAGATTAAGAGACTCTGGTCTTAGACGATCTTCATTTCTACCACACCAGTTACCGGATCTCACCTCTCCAGGCCAGGGAGCCCAGAGGCTACAACACCTGATGTTGCAGAGACCATGATAGACCCGCTCTGATTAAGGGCCTCTAACCCTGTCACTTCCCACTTTGACTGTCATCGGGTCATGTTGCCCCTCATATGACACCTACTGCACACCTCCCTGAGGGCAGGACCACTTCTTTCCTTTGTTTTCCCTGAGTCCAATCTCTGTTCTCAGAACCCAGCGAAGCTGAAAACAAGTCTAAGATTCACTTGATAAAGAAAAATAAAGTCTATTTTTTTGCCCTTTTGTTGGCCTTCCTCTGCTTCCCCAAAGGACCCTGGACTTACTTACCTCAGACCACAGTCCCCATCCGCTGGTGTTCAGAGGCAAGGCTGAGCAGAACACCTAGGTCCCACCTCAGTGTTGAACTTGTACACCAGTGACCTAACCTGTAGAGAGTAGCTCCTCCCATTCCCAAGCCAAGCCCCAGGGAAGATTTAAGCCCCTGCCTATCAAGTTACTTGGTCAGTCAGCTCTTCCTGCAGTTAGCAGATTTGCTGTCCTGGGTCTCCCCACAGGAGACCTGCTGTCCTTCATAGTTAACACTTAGCCTGAGGCTTCCACTCCTACAAGACTGGCAAGAAGGTTCTGGGAGGTTCCCTTTTAATTTTAGAGCTGGTTTCGGGAGGAAACTACAGGACTTTTTTCTGTTTTCCAGCTAGATGGTCAAGCTTTATGATGGGGGTAACTGGGGAGACAGCTGTCTGGAAAGTAAATTCTGGAGCTCTTTTTCCCTCATGCCCTGTGATTACTTCTTGACATCTGGTTAGAGAGTACTAGATTCCAGCCAGAGACAGTGGCAGCTCTTGCCTGTAATCCCAGCACTCTAGAAGCTGCAGCAGGACGGCCGTGAGTTTCGGGTTAGCCTGTGCTACAAAGTGATCTGCACAGTCTCCAGAGGAGGGGGAGAGCTGGATGTGGTAATACATGCCTATAGTACCAGCACCTGGAGGCAGAGACAAGTTGCTCTCTGAATTCTAGGCTAGCCAGAGCTATATGTTAAGACCCTAATCTCTTCCCACCCCCCACCCCCCACCCCAAAAAAAAGGAATGAAGAAAGAAGGAAGGAAACGGGGGAGAAACAGGCAATGTTTTAATGACTTTTCTGGGTCTGTCCAATAGGGACATGACAGAGCCTCATGAGCATATCCTGTGGTGACCAGCTTGAGCTTCTTTTTCATGAGATCCCCATGTGCCTTTCTGTTCCATAAGCATTCACTTCTCATAGAAGCTCTGGCTCCTAGGAATCCTAATAGACTAAGCTCAGCTGCTTTTCCCACAAAGCCTGAGCCTGGTGGCTCACACCTTGCCTAGATTCCCAGCACTCAGGAGGCTGAGGCAGGAGGATCATGAGTTTCAGGCCAGCCTTCAAGACCCTGTCTTACCTCCTCTTCCCCATCAAATCCAGAAGGAGATAAAGCAGTGATGAGCCAGGAAAGGGCTTTATTAAATATGCAGAGTGATCCCACCAGAAACAAGACAGCCATCCTGAGCACACAGCAGAGAAACAAAAGGAAGCTCAGAGTTTCCGGGGTAGGATTCCAGGTTGTCTTGGTCTGGCCGTCTGCTACTTGATCATTATCTTAGGCCATTTTCTGAGGATTGGCAATGTAGAGTTATGTTGGTGCTAAGAAGGTTGCTGAGTTCTACCCTTTGCCTTACATCTTTGTCAGGCAAGCCTGTGGTTCCTGAGGTCCAAGTCACTTTAAGTGAGAAACACTCTGGAGAACTCACAGGAAGGAAAAGAAACAAGATGGAGTCGTAAGCAAAACAGGGTTGGTGAGGCGGCTCAGCAGATAGAGGCAGTTGCTTCCAAGCCTGTCAACCTGAGTTCAAACCTGGGATTCCACATGGTGAAAGGAGAGAACTGATCCCCACAGGTTGACCTCTGAGCTCCAGACATGTACTATGGCACATTCAGGCCCCTACTGCCCCAACACACACACACACACACACACACACACACACACACACACAGCAAACATAAAAAGAAAAGGTCGGGGCTGAAGAAATGGCTCAGCAGTTAAGAGCACTAGCTGTTCTTCCAGAGGACCAGGGTTCAATTCCAAGCATCCACCTGGCAGCTCACAGCTATTTGTAATTTCAGTTTCAGGCTATCCAACACCCTCACACAAGACACATGAGGCAAAACACCAATGCTCATAAAATAAAAATAAATCATTTGAGAAAAAAAAAAAGCAAAATTCAAAATGGCCTTAGCTTGGTCAGTGCCTGAACCTCCTCACTCCCTCTGTCATGACTCTGTCTCTGTGGAGTGGGGCCTACCTTCTAGATTTTCTTTATCCTTAAAGGACCAGAAACCTGTCTCCACATAATCACCTCTGTCTCTCTTCCCCTTATGAAGGCTTCAGACCCACTCATTCTATTCCGGGTTCTTCCATAGTTACATGCTGGAGCATGATCCTGCTGCTCATGGAGCAGGAGCAGAGATGGGAAGCAATCCACAGCCTCAAAAACACGCACTGTCACAATCCCTGAGAAAAGGGTTGAAAATGCAGGTGAAAACAGGAAAAATCAGCCTAAGCAGGGGCACTAGAGAAGTTCACACGAGGAGCAGGCTGTCAGCTAAACTGGTTTGTATAGTGATTCTCAGGGAGAAAACTCTAGAAGACTGAGAGGAATGGGAAGAAAGATTAGAAGTGTGTATGTTGGGGGTGGGGTGCTTAGAATCTTCTTCCAGGAACAGAGGGACAGTGATGAACGGTTTTCAGCAGGAGTGTGCCGTTGTGTATCGGGAAGATACCTGGGGGGCGGTAAAAGAGATGAGAAGACAACAAGTGAACAGGGTTTGGACTCATTCTGGAGCAGGAGGTACCAGGAAGCTATTCAGACTGAGTCCCTCAGTGCCTGTCTCAGATGACAGGTTCCAGCCACAACAGGTTTTCGGTGTTAAACCCTCTTAGTTCATAATGGGGAGGTGTAATTTGCTAATAAGGGAAAAATGGAAGGAAAAGTCAGTTGAACCGGGTAGTGGATTGTGGTCAAGAGTTTGGGGAGAAGTTGGGCGGGGTGCGTGCTGTGTGTGCTCTGAGAATAGAACCTGGCCCCACACATGCTAGTTATGCATTCTGCCGCTGAGCTACATCCCCAGTCCAAACTTGGATTTGTTGTCCTAATTTTGATAAGCCGAGAGATGTCAAAATGCAAATCCCAAATTGGTGATTGGGCAGAGCATAGCAGCTGGGTTATAAGCACACCGTTGGAACCTAAAGCCAGGGGATAGATATGCTGTCACTTGACTCTGAAGTCATCTGGGCCTCTGACTGAGCCAGGAAATAAGCAAAGATAGCAGACCCTACCAGCAGCAGGAAAGTCAGGAGTGTGTGGGTCATGGAGGCTCAGGCTGAGGGAAAGCTGCAATGGAATGTTTGTGAAGACTGTGCCTCAAGAGCAGTGTCTGCTGAGGCTCTGGGCTATGTAAGACAGCGCTGCATGCTACCGGAAGAAGAGACACTTGTGTGGTCTAAGGGAGCTAACAGTTCCTCCTTAGGCTTTTATGCTGCGCATCTCCCTGTTTAGTTGACTATTCTTCCCATGACTGTATTTCTAGAACACTCGGAGCTTGCACGTAACTGTTTTCCCCTAATCCGGGTGATCCCCAAATGCTTTCTGACCCCTCTTCTGGCCCATTGCCTTTCTCCTGCTTTACTGGAAGTACAGACAGCTGTTTCACAATTGAGGCATGTGTGCCCTCTGTTGGTCTGTTCTGAAACTGCAGCAGATCAAGTTTCCCTGCACTCCTGCCTGCAAATTCCTCTCCAGATCTGTGCAGTTTGATAGTCAGCCCTCCAGATCTTTTGGCTGTGTTTTGGGGTGGGGATGGGGGTGGGATGGCCGGCCGGACAATGAGGTCAGAATGCTGGACCCTGGCAAATGTTGGGAGAGATGCCACAGGGCAGGACACCTTGAAGGTCATAGGAAGGACTTCAGCTTGTGGCCCCACTGCATCTAGTTCTCTGCAGATGGCCTCAGGCAGTCTGGAGTAATCAGCTCCATGCTAACTTGGTTCTGGCTGCTTGAGATAAGTGAGGCTGGGCAGCCAGTAAGACAGCTCCTGTAGAACTCTATACAAGATGACTTTGTAGGTCAGCCTGTAGCACCTAGGAGGACTGGGGGCTTTAAGACAGAGTATTCAAGGATGGTACCAACCAACCTTGCCTTATGAAACCACAAGAACAGGTCATGGTCACCTGGGATGTAGAAAGCTTTAAGAGCCCCAGCTGTGGGGCAGAGGACTGGAGACATGTTAGCTATGGGTTCCAGATGAACATCACTGGGGACACATCATGACGATTTGGAGTTAAGTAAGGTAGAGCTGGAGACAGAGAGCTGGGGATTGTCATCACCAGATAGTATTTAAATTAATAGCATGAGACCCAGTGTGGATGAAAAAGACCAGGAACTCGGGAGCTAGTCTTGTCATACTGCACAGGAGTCTGCAAGAGAGGAAGGCAGGGTCAGAAAGGTGCATGAGTCTAACTGTACCGGGCCGGTGGCACAGGCCTGTGGTTGCAGCAGCTATTGGAAGGATGAAGAGTGAGGACTGCTATTCACAGACAGCCTCTGCAGCTCAGTAAGACCCGGCCTCAAAAGTTTTAAAAAGGAAGGTCCAGATACATGGGTGAGTGGTAGAGTACTCGCCTAGAAGCTCTGGGTTCAGTCTCCAGCTCCACAGAAGAATAAAGAAGGGGATGGAGAGACAGCACTCACTGGAAGTCAAATGAAGGAAAGAGTTTAAGAGAAAACTGAACCCCTCCAGCACAGCATGGAGGTGCATGCTGAAGCCCCAGCCCTGCGGAGGGCACAGCTCGAATATTGAGTGTTTAATGCCAGTGGGTCTGTGTCTCAAAACTGAGGGAGGAGAAAGTGAGAAAGGTGAGGAAAGAGAGGAAGGAGAGTGAGGAGAAGAGAAACGAATAATCCAACTGTCCAGCTCTCTGTGCGGGCTGAGTGAGGTTTAGAATGCAGCCATGGTTTCTCCAGCCTCCTTGCAACCTACAGTAAAATACCTTGTCATTCCCGCCCGCAGGTTGTGGCAGATACCAACATAAGTGCCATAGCGACCCAGCTGGAACTCATGTCTGCAGGCTCCCAGCTTGGCTCCCCGACTGCTGAGCGACATCCAGGAGACACAGAGTGAGTCTTCTAATGCAGAGTGGACCTAGCTTCAGGTTCAGGTGTATGTGATCTCAAAGTGGAGGGATGTACATGCTAAGTTCTCCTGACCTGGCAAGGTCTGACAAGATGGCAGGGCTCTCCGCTTCACACAAGGCTGTGTTCCCCCACAAGATCCTTCAGAGACCATGGTAGGGCCTGTGCTCACACTGCTTCTCCTTGCCTCCACACAAGCCTGTGCCCTCTGTCCTGAGACACTGCAGGTTTATAGCCCAGGCCCACCCTGCTCTAAGAGGCAAGGAGTCACATTTCCTTAACTCACTAACTTAAAGCCTTGTGCTGAAGTGAAATCTTATTGTCTCCTTTGAGAGCATGTGTCATTATAGTCATTGCCAAGTTGCTCATTAAAGCAGTGCTTCTGGAACTAAACTGACTCAAGAATAAAAACAGGAGGCCGGCGAGATAAAGGCACTCAACACCCAGTCTGATGACCTGAGTTTGATCCCTGGAGCCCACGTGGTGGAAGGAGAGAACCAACTCTCACCAGTTATCTGCCCTTGAACTCTGCTTGTCTGTGTATGCGCCTGCACACGCACTCTAAGGCACTATTTGTGGAGACTCTGAGGAGATATTCCCCAGTAGAATCAAGAATCTGGTATTAGCAGGTTCCCTAGGGTCATTCTCCAGACAGGCAGAGAGCAGCTGCACTCTGAGAAGTGTTGCCTGAAACTGTTCCTCACTGCTCTGTCAGCATCTGGTCATAGTGTATGCTCAATGAATGCTACCAGTTAATAGTTCATGTAAGAATCTGTGGTCACAGCCATCCATAAGGGACTTTATTAGGAGCAGGGAGTCATGGTTTATCAACTTTGGGTGTATTTTCTCGAAGAAAAAAAAATATAAACTTTTCCTACTTTTTTTCCCTCGTGATGCATGTCATCAGATATGACAGACCACAAAGAGCATTTTTAAGTTATCATAGCTCTCTTTAAATCAGAATCAGGGTGGGAAGAGGAACAGAGGGAGGGAGAGAGGGAAGAAAAATCAGGGTGGCACCAAAGCTCGCGCATGTAGTCCTAGCACTCAGGACTGAGTAGACATGCAGAAAGACAAGGGTCACCCTGAGCTATACGATGAAACATGACATCAAAACCCAGGT
Organism: Rhynchomys soricoides; assembly: GCA_019843965.1. NCBI lineage: Eukaryota > Metazoa > Chordata > Mammalia > Rodentia > Muridae > Rhynchomys > Rhynchomys soricoides. The sequence goes on along the minus strand of JADRCH010000098.1, from coordinate 7,673,998 downwards.
CGTCACAGAAGAGTAGTGCCGCCCTTGCCCTGTGCTCTAGCTACACACACAGCTTCTGGCTGGGAGCTGCCAGCACAAACAAAGCCACAGCTAACAAAGAGTGTCTTTAAAAACCAGTCTCTGGGGCTGGAGAGATGGCTCAGTGGTTAAGAGCTCTTCCAGAGGACCAGAGTTCAATTCCCAGCATCCACATGGCAACTCACAGCTGTCTGTAATTCCTGTTCCAGAGGATCTGGCCCCCTAGCACAGACATGCAGACTACCAATGCATATAACAATAAATAAATCTTTAAAAAAAAAAAAAAGAAGAAGAAGCCAGGCAGTGGTGGCGCACGCCTTAATCCCAGCACTCGGGAGGCAGAGGCAGGCGGATTTCTGAGTTCGAGGCCAGCCTGGTCTACAGAGTGAGTTCCAGGACAGCCAGGGCTATACAGAGAAACCCTCTCTCGAAAAACCAAAAAAAGAGAAAAGAAAAGAAAAAGAAACAAGTCTTTGTCAGGTGTAGTGGTCACACCTTTAATCCCAGCACTGGGGAGGTAGAGGCAGCACTCTGAGTTCAAGGCCAGTCTGATCTACATAATGGGTTTTAGAATAGCCAGAGCTACATAATATAGAGAAATATACACCCTGGCTGAGAGAGAGAGAGAGAGAGAGAGAGAGAGAGAGAGAGAGAGAGAGAGGAGGGAGGGAGGGAAAGAGGGAGGGGGAGGGAGGGGGGAGGGAAAGAAAGAAAGAAAACGAAAACAAAGAAGAGGAGAGGAAACAAAGACTGTCAAGACAGGCAGGGCTGGGCTGGAGGAAGTATCTCAGAGGGTAACCGCATATACTGTTCTTTGAGAGGACCTAGGTTCAGTTCCCAGCACCCATGGCAGACAGTGTCATAGCCACCTGTAACTCCAGTTCCAAGGGATCCAACGCCCTCTTCTTGACTCCACAGGAATCTGTGTTCACATGCACATGCTCTCCCTAAACACACAGACACACAATTGTAAACCATATCAGCCACTACACACACACACACACACACACACACACACACACACAATTGTAAACCATATCAGCCATTACACAC
>JADRCH010000098.1:7635143-7672917 GCA_019843965.1 Rhynchomys soricoides | reverse complement strand
CACACACAATTGTAAACCATATCAGCCATTACACACACACACACACAATTGTAAACCATATCAGCCATCACACACACACACACACACACACACACACACACACATTATTAAAAAACCATAAAAATAATTTTCAAAAAAGAAATATTAAGGTATTATGAGATAAATTGACATGATTTAGATGACACATGCTCCCAATTGCAGTGGCCCAGGGATGCAGGTGTCTAAGGTGACTAGTTCTGTGTTTGAGCTCTCCCCTGTTTCCTTCCCAATGTCCTTGGCAACAAGGGTTATGTCTGCAAAAGCAGCCAGAATCTGGCTCATGTCCAGCTGCTGGGCCCCCACTGAGCATGCTTGTGAGGACACAGTAAGTCTAACCTTACTCATGATGTCATTACTGCTCCAGGTAGGAACAGTCCATTATTGAGCATCTCTCTAAGGCCAGGCACTGAACTGGTGCTGGGTTCTGAGGATTCAAACACAGATGTTTATAAAGATGTGACCCTACCCAGCCTTCAGGGGAAGTAGACCTGTAAATCCATGGCTGTGGAAGGGCTGGTAAGAGTAGTTAACTTCAGGGACAGTGGGGCCTTAAAGCCATTGCCAAAAGCTCAACTTGGGGCAGGGGGTTAAATGGTGAAGCTAATGATGAGTTTTGAAAGAATTGGGCTAAGCCAGGTGGTATTCAAAACCATCCAAAATTTGTACAGCACAGACTATATAGCAGTTACTGTAGACAACTACTATACATGAACATTACATCAGCAAGCAGTGACTATTAAATGGAAACTTACACAAAAATAAGTTAGGCAAAGTTGCACGGGAGATCTAATCAGAACAGCTTAATCGAAGGCCACATACCCGGTTCTCAAAAGGAAAAGAGACCCTGCCACCACAAATCAGACAGTAGGGATGGAGACCCCAGATTTTCTTAGAGTTTTACTCTTTGGATGGTAGCCTGTGGGATGAAGGACTGAGGTATCGGTTAGTTGGTACAGCGCTTGCCTCCCATGCACAGAGCCAGTGGTTTGATCCCCAGCACCACATAAAGCCAAGTCTGCTGTTGCAAGCCTCTAATCCCAACAGCTGGGAGGTGTTGGCATAGAAATCCAAGGTCACCCGTGGCTGCTTAGCCAGTTCAAGGCCAGGTAAGATGAGATTAGATGGTTTGAACACACATGGATTATTTAAATTTTAGTACTGTTGACTGAGAGAGAAGACGAAAATCTCCATCGCAGGTTTGACACAGATTGTCTTCACCCCTCTTCATCCACACTGATGACCCACTTCTCTCCTGGCTTTTAGTTCTTGTTTATATAGTCATGATCCTGAACTTGCTGGAAGTGTGTAGATCCTAAGCTAGAAGGAACAGGTAGAGGAAAAAGATGAGCTAATTACAACGATGTGGAATCAGGACCCAGGACAGAAAGACTGGGCTCATCCTCCTGAAGGGTTCAGGAGAACACCTTACTGGAGATGGGCTTGGCAAGGGTCTTTCCACCCTAGGGGAAGTGCTAGGACTCTTGGGCAGGAAAGGGGTGTCAGTTCCCAAGTTCTAGCCTGCCACTGCTGGTTAGGGGCAGGGCTGGAGACTGCAGGCATCCGCCATGCTGGGATACCTTCTGCATTGCTGCCTGTACCATCCACACATGGCTGCCATCCCAGCACCCGGGAGGCTGAAGAAAGAATACTGATTGCTATGACTTCAAGGCTAATCTGGGCTACCATGAGCTCCAGTCAACCTGAGCTACTGTTCAGATCACACTCCAAAATGAAGGGAAGGGATATGGGAAATAGCACTCACTGCCAAGACTGACAACTTTCAGTTCCTGCCCTGGAACCTGCATGGGGGAAGGAGAGAAGCGAATCTGTCCTGTGCCTTTAACCTGCGCATGAACGCAGCACATTAAAGTGTGTGTGTGTGTGTGTGTGTGTGTGTGTGTGTGTGTGTATCTCATATTAGGAATTAGTCCAAGCCTTGTAGTGCATGAGTAGATTCGAGCTGCTTGGGAGGCTGAGTCAGAAGCATCATGATCTCAAGGCCTGCCTGAGCTACATGGTGACTCTTGGTAACTTAGCAAAACCCTGCCTCAAAATTAAAATAAAACAAAATAAAATAAAAATGGGTTAGGGGTGTAACTCAGAGCCACACCTCTTGCTTAGCAGGCACAAGGCCATTAGCACCGTCCTCTGTAAATACCACACAGGAAAGGGGCCAGCCTAGTCTACATAACAAGATCTTATCTGAATAAAACTAGAGCTGAATTCAGAACTAACCATAGAGGTGAGTCTAATGCTGCTGCCTGAAATCTCAGAATTTAGGAGTCAAGGTAAAAGGAAGAGATGTCAAGGCCAAGGCAGGCCCCGTGAGAAAGGAGAAGAGAGTTAAGCTTAGAGGGTGGGGTGTCGACGCTCCGTGGCTATTTTAGTTAGAAAGCAGTGAACCTGGGGCAAGAGAAGGCTCTGGACCACAAGCGCCGGTGATGAGCTGATTGCCATTGCTTGTTAAGAGTCTGAGTTGGTGCCGGGCAGTGGTGGCGCACACCTTTAATCCCAGCACTTAGGAGGCAGAGGCAGGCGGATTTCTGAGTTTGAGGCCAGCCTGGTCTACTGAGTGAGTTCCAGGACAGCCAGGGCTACACAGAGAAACCCTGTCTCATAAAACCAGAAAAAAAACAAAAACAAAAACACTGCATCCATAACTTCACAGTAGGGAAGTCTCTCAAATCTGTGTGCTTCCATTAAAATGAACTCCCTCTCGGTGTCTACTCTTGGCATTAAACAGCATGCACTGTGCTTTCAGAACCCCTGCACCGTAGATTATTACTCTGGAGAAAGACTGCAGGATTGGGGCTTAGTATTATAGGGGGTTGTGGAAGTCCAGACGGAGACCTCCCAATTTATGTCAAGACTATATTTTCAAAGGTATTTTTCCTTTTTACTGTACTTTTTAAAACAAAGCTAGTGAAATTTTAATGCATTGTACTGCTTTGCTGGGGGCTACACTTGTGTTAGAGGGATTGAGGTCTCATAGGAAACCCCAACCAGGAAAATGCTACCCTAGTGGGACCCCAAGAAGTACTTGTCTCTTCTTGGGGAGACAAGAGTTCAGAAGCTGGCACTCACAGATTGAGGCTTGTCTTCTGCAGCACGCTCTGGAGACTGCCTCCAGATACATTGTTCTAGGCTGAAAAGGGATTCAGCTTTGTCATTTAAGAAAGAAAATCGGCGACTTGGTGTGGTGGTGCACAGCTTTAATCCCAACATTCAGGGGACAGTGGCAGATGAGTCTCTGTGAGTTCAAGGCCGGCATGGTGAGTTCCAGAACAGCCAGGGCAAGGCAGTGGTGATGCAGATATCGTGAGGTGGCTCACTGGGCTAGGTGCCTGCTTTGTAAGCATGAAGACCTGAGTTCAGATGGTCAACATCCACAGAAGACAAATGTCTAATCCCAACACTGAGGGAGAGACAGGAGATCCCAGGCTCTCAAGTCAGCCAGTTTAGTGAATTGGTAAGCTCTGGGTTCAGAGAGCCACCCTCGCTCAACAAACATGGGACCAAATAAGGATGATGAGGAAGACATCCTACAGTAGCCTTTAGCCTCCACAATGACGGGCACAGGCACACACCCCTCAGATCCTGGGAGATTGTTGGCCTAAGGCAGTTTCTCTTGCCCGCTACTTGATATTTTAGTCTAATACTAAATTGCAGTGTTTCAGGAATTAAACACTCCAAAGCAGATGTAGATACACACCTATAATCCCAGCACTCATGAGGCTGACACAGGAGCAGCACTGGAAATTTAAGGTCAGCCTGAGCTACATTGTGAGAACCTGTCTTAAATTTTAAAAAAATCAGCAAACAAACAACGGCAACCACAATACTCCCAGCATGCCCCAGGCAGTGTCCACTACTTCTGCTTCTTCGTGGCTTCATTTCAACGTGAGTTTTTAGATCGGAGCTTGATTTTATTGTGAAGTTTGAAGACCCGTGAAAAGTACTTAAGATAAACATTGCAACTTTCTCTTTCACTTATTTATTTGCACATTTCAACTTTTTGGCTCATTTATGTTGTAGCCCAGGCTGGCCTTGAGCTGCATAGTAAAGGATGGCCATGCCTGAACTCTTGATTCTCTTGACCCTAACAGCTGAGTGCTGATTGCAGGCACGTGTTGCCACACCTAGTTTCTTACCGTTTTTTATTCACTTTTAAAGCAACAGTCGTTTATTCGCTAATTGATCTAGCAGCCTTCTATGAATTGTTTTCCTAAAGAAACAAAGGTTCTTGATGAAAATATATTGTTTGAAATTCTCAAAGAATTAAAAAAGAATTTTTTAAAAGAGAAATAAAAAGAAAAGGTTTCAAAATAAGTGCAGATAAAGCTAAACCCTGTATCTTCTCAGGAAATTTTGCTAAAACGAATGCAAGCTTGCTGTTACTTGCACATCTCTCCTACCAACTGTGCCCTTGGGTCAATGGGTAATTGCTTTTGGATGACACTAGACAGCTACAGATTTACCCATCGGTTCTTGTTGGTGGCATGTGGTTATGGCACAGTAGGCAGAGGGCATGCTGTTTCCACTTACCTAGTGAACTGCAGCAGGTCAGAGAGGAGGGTAGGCAGCTTCGCAATGCAACATGGTTCCCAGCCTGGGAGCCCTTAGGTAGATGTGCATATCCACTGTCCTCTTAAGACATAGGTAACACTACACGCAGAGTGGTGACCATTATTCTCAAGGGGCATTGTTTCGAGCATCCACTTGTAGTGCTGAGGCTGCTCCAATCACCATGGCTCACCCCGTACCCTTTACTACTTCATGATGCCTGTAGCCATGTTAGCTGCCTTTGCCCTGGGCTATTGAAGAGCCAGCTAGCCCATTGCACCTGTCTGTATGCCCCCGTGTGGAGGGGGACATCATCAGAACACACAGCTGAACGTGATATCAGTGTGTGTTACTGTGCAGACAGGTGGCACATGACAGCCGCAGTATTTAGAGACCAACACCTGGGAGAACGGCTAAAAGATCCAGGCAAGTTTTGGCTACAAAGTAAGATACTGTGTATAAATAAATAAATCAAAAAATAAAAACAAAGATATAAAATAATGAAAGAAAGATCATCCCAGCAGAGTGGGCGGGCCCCAGCAGGAGTGAGTCAACTGTGCACCCAGGAAGCCTTTGAGAAGACCCCTGGAAAGGTATCCTGGGAAGCACCAAGGGAGGATCCCATGTAAGTGCTGGCTATTGACTGTCCTGATAAATTGTTTTCTTGATTTTACTTGTTTCATTTCTTAATAGGACCTCAAGTAGCCCTGGCTGGCCTTGAACACTTCACCTCACCCAACCCCACCCCTCTCCGAAGTACCTGGAAGGCAGACCTGAGTCTTCACTCCTAGCTTGGTTCTTGTCCCACCCCCAGCCCCCACCGGCTCCTATGTTTTTTTAAGGAACATACTGTGTTTTTGTTTGTTGTTGTTTTGTTTTTCTTTCTTCTTTTTTTTTTTTTTTAATTTTTATTTTTTTATTTTGGTTTTTCGAGACAGGGTTTCTCTGTATGGCCCTGGCTGTCCTGGAGCTCACTCTGTAGACCAGGCTGGCCTCGAACTCAGAAATCCGCCCATCTCTGCCTCCCGATTGTTTTGTTTTTCAAGGCAGGGCATACATACACATTACCTGGCTGGAATGAGCAAGCTTTTTGTTGTTGTTGTTGTTTGTTTTTTTGTCATGCCTACCTAAAAATAAGCTTCTGAATCTAAAAGAAGAAAGAAAACAATTTCTAAGCTCTGACCCATAGCCCACTTAGTGCTATCAGTCTTGATGGATGAGTGTTCCTGGGGCTAAGATGGCTCAGTTGCTAAAGGCACTTGCCCTTAAGCCTCATGACTTGCATTTGATCCCCAGAACCAATGTGGTAGAAGGACTGACCCCCAAAAGTTGTCCTCTGACCTACACACACACACACACACACACACACACACACTAAACATAAGGATATTCTGGAAGCATATTCCAATGCAAGTAATAGCAATCACCGTTATTATTGGCCCTGTAGCGCTGAGGTTACTGAGCCTTTCTCTTTCACATTTTACTTCTCCAGGATATTTCAGCCTAAAGCTGATAGATGTCCCCCACCCAAAGCTTTTTTGAAATGACTCTGACATCGTTTCTCCGGCAGGCACACGTACCCCACTGGACACTCCCCTCAGAATCTTTCTCCTTGGGCTTCTGGAGCTGTGAAGCATGGGGGGTAGGTTCATACATGAAGCTTTCTGTGAATACTTCTCTTGATGAAAAGATTATTTAATGTAGCCAGTAGTGACTCTTCACCACTCGAGGAAAATGACAGTCATAGGTGCTATCTGCATGTAGAAATCAAGGGGTCCATCCAGTGAACAGACTGTTAGGGTTCAGCTAGCCAGGTGCCTGTTGGTTGAAAACTTCAAATCATGAGCTGGGAAGATGGCTCAGGAGTTAAGAATGTGTGCTGATCTTGCAGAGTTTGGCCCCCAGCACCTATGTCCCTATCTCAAGCAGCTTGTAACTGCCTGGAGCTGCATTTGCAGGGAGTGTGGTGACTCTGGACTCTGACCTCCCTCAGGCACAAGCAAGCATATGTCATACCTATACCCAGGCATGTAGTTTTTAAAATAAGTCTTAAAAAGGAACTTTAAAGTCAAAGCTGCCTGAGGTCTTAGTCCTCTCAACAAGAAACAAGAAACAGGCCTGCTCAGAAGGCAGAGACAGATGACCTCTGTGACTCTGGGGCCTGCTCAGAAGGCAGAGACAGGTGACCTCTGTGACTCTGGGGCCTGCTCAGAAGGCAGAGACAGGTGACCTCTGTGACTCTGGGGCCTGCTCAGAAGGCAGAGACAGATGACCTCTGTGACTCTGGGGCCTGCTCAGAAGGCAGAGACAGATGATCTCTGTGACTCTGGGACCAGCCTGGTCTACATAGTGAGTTGTAGCCCACCACAGTTACATGGTAAGATCCATTTGAAAGAAAAAGAAAAAGAAGGAAGGAAAAAAGAAAAGAAAAAGAAGGAAGGAAAAGAAAGATTATGATAATATAGGCAAACTCACAACATTTAGGGGCAGTGTTTAGAAGCCCTGGGTAGTCTGAGACACGAGCTTGAACATCCTGAGAGTTCAGACTGAACACGCCTTACCTGAAGTGCTTCAGAACAGCGCTGTTTTGGATTTGGGGTATTTTATTCGGATAATAGGATATTTACATATATGGAAGGAAATTCACTCGAGCTTCACATTTTATTTATATACAACACACACACATATAAAACTGAAGATAATTTCATACAATATTTCTGGTAGTTTTCTCATGAGCAGATTTGTAGTCTGAAATTTTCTACTTTGAATATCATGCCAGAAAAAGTAGAGCAAACAGCCAGGCAGTGGTGGCGCACACCTTAATCCCAGGACTCGGGAGGCAGAGGCAGGCGGATTTCTGAGTTCAAGGCCAGCCTGGTCTACAGAGTAAGTTCCAGGTCAGCCAGGGCTACACAGAGAAACCCTGTCTCAGGGGAAAAAAAAAAAAGAAGAAGAGAAGAAAAGAAAAAAAAAGTAGAGAAGACTTTTTTCAGATTTGAGAATTATTTGTTTTGCCTGATTTAGGGATGTTCAACTGCAATACACGGCTATATACAGTGTCTGGCCAGGCTGGGACCCACAAAACAAGCACAGCCTATGTGGAAGCCCTGAGTCACTCATCCCCCAGTTCTCTTTCATTCACAAGTGCCACACTGATGACACAGAAGGCAGCATGGTGCACATCAGTACTTGGGCAGGAAGTCATCCTTGCCTACAGTACAGAAATTAAGGCCAGACTGGGCTATATGAGAAACTGTCTCAATTAATCAATTAGTCGTGTAGCTTCTTTCCCCTTCCCTAGTTAGACCTGGACATGAATATTTTTATCATATAATGCATAAAGGAATTTGGCGTGTTTTGTAGATTCACAATTCTGAATCACTGCCCAAGCACCTCAGGCCTTTGTGCCATGGGGTGACATGGGTCTAAAGGGCCTTGAAGGCCTCTTGGCTCAGTTTCCCTCGGAGTCTGGGCAGGATTCAGTGCCTGTGGAGTGGCAGCTCTCTCCAGGGACTAACTTTCACGGGGTTCAAGAGATCCCAAAGAGATGGGGAAAGCTTCTTGCCAATCCTTTGCTAGGGGTTTTTTTCCTTTTTTTTTTCTTTCTTTCCTTCCTTTCTTCCTTCCTTCACTTCGTTCATTATTTATTTATTGTTTTTGTTGTTGTTTTGATTTGTTGGAACAGTTTTCTTTGTGTAGCCTTGGCTATCCTGGAACTTATTCTGTAGACAGGCTGACCTCAAACTCAGAGATTTTGACGGCCCCATCTCCAAAGCACTGGGATTAAAGTCTTGTGCCACCATGCCTGGTTTTTCCTTCCCATTTCGATCCCAGGGATTTCCACTGATGCCCACAGTTTTAGATTCTCGCTTTAGAGTGAGCACTGCCTTTCGTTTGTTCTACGCTTTGTTTGTTTTCTTTTCTCTGAGACAGGGTTTCTCTGTTAGCCCTGGCTGTCCTGGAACTCCCTCTGTAGACCAGACTGGCCTCAAACTCAAAGATTCTCCTGCCTCTGCTTCATGAGTGTTGGGATTAAAGGAATGTCACACCACCACCAAGCTGTTCTATGCCATTTTGAGGTCCACAATAATGACAAAATAGAATTTACTTAGAAGCCTCAGGATTGGTCAGGTGGAATGAAGCCACTGAATAAGTGTATAGCATCCCTAAGATGTCAATAATAACTCACCTGTTTAAGTGACAGTTTTGACAGGTGACAGCGCTGAGACCTTAATGAAGCAGTGATATCCTTTTATAAGGATGTCATTGACTGTGAGACTAACACGAGATTCGGTTCTACCTAGACATTATATTTCTGTGACTATGACATGACCCCCAGTCCCATTTAACTCTGAGTATTGACCCAAACTGCTTCTGTGAGGAGAACTGTGACAACTGGACCTGTCTACCAGTGACCCACTTAGGTGATCCGTGCTTCACCAGTAAGCCATTATTATTCAAACAACAATAAACAATAGGATGCTACATTTTTTTCTTATTGTAAAACATTGCCTAAACCAAGCATGGTGGCACAGACCATTAATCTCAGCACTCAGGAAGCAAAATCAGGCAAATCTCTGTGAATTCAAGAACACCCTAGTCTACACATTAAGCTTTATGCCAGTCAGGGTCACATAGTCTAAAGAAAGAAAAAAATTGCTTAAAATCCAATCATAATGGTACATACCAACAATCTCAACCCTCAGGAGACAAATGTAGGAGAGTTCCTATAAATTCAAGGCCATCCTGGTCTACATATCAAGTTCCAGATCAGCTACGGCTATATAGTGACCCTCAAAATAACAACAAAAAGTTGTCTGTAAAAAATGAGTTGGGGGGCTGGAGAGATGGCTCAGTAGTTAAGAGCACTGACTGCTCTTCCAGAGGTCCTAAGTTCAATTCCCAGCAACCACATGGTGGCTCACAACCGTTTGTAATGGGATCAGATGCCCTCCTCTGGTGCATTTGAAGACAGCTACAGTGTACTCGTATAAATAAAATAAATAAGTCTTTAAAAAAAAAGAAAAAATAATTAATTGACGTTTTTAAATTAGGTCTTTTGATAAACACAGACATTTGCTTTTGATATTGGTTTAATCTGCTTAGCACTGGTTAAGCTGGACTGTTTTTTGTTCATAGGGAGCAGCTGCAGAGGACCAGCGAATAAATCGAGGTGACCAGATCCTAGCTGTAAATGGCGAGACCCTGGAAGGCCTTACCCATGAGCAAGCTGTCTCCATTCTAAAGCTGCAGAGGGGGACTGTGACCTTGACTGTGCTGCCCTGAGCTTCCGGTCCTGATCATGACACACTTTTTAACGAGACTGTAGCAGAAATCTGTGGCTTCTGGTTGGGATGAAAAGTTGCCTCGGCTAAAACTCAGCATCATCATTGGCTCCATTCTGTTAGCAGAAACTGGAGCTGCTGTCTCTGCTTCCTGCTCACATCCCTCATTCCCACAGAGGCTTAACTGCAAACTCCTGTGGTTTCATTCTAATGAGTAGAAACAAAGGTTTTGCTTGTCGTCTTAACTCGTGATTTACTTATGCTAATTTGCCTCTTCAAATAAACCAGAAAACATTAGCAGTGTGATTAACTTCCTCGCAATGAACTATTCATACTCTGCCGCTGGGAATTACTGCAGACTGTTCTGTGTGACTCAGTCAAGTAGACCTCATATCCCTGTCTCTAGATAGATCTGTATGTTAGTCGTTGGTGAATCTGAGGGATCCATTTACAGACTCTGTAATCACCTCAGCATCCTAATAGGCTGTTTCTGAGTTTGACAAGCACACACTGCCCAGCAAGTGTGCCTTGATCTCCACAGGAACAAGTAACCTCCTCCGAGCTTGAGTTCCGCCCACGCTAGCCCACATGGCCTGGAAGCTGAGAGTGATGGGCGTCCTAGCAGGTCGGAATCACCCGTTCCTGACCCCGTAGACTGCAGTCGAGGAGGTGGAAACCCTAGACCACACTGTAGAGATGAGCAAGTTTGAGTGGCCTCAGCCTTATCAGAAGTGAGTCACAGCCGGGCAGTGGTGGCGCACGTATTTAATCCCAGCACTTGGGAGGCAGAGACGGGCAGATTTCTGAGTTCGAGGCCAGCCTGGTCTACAGAGTGAGTTCCTGGACAGCCAGGGCTACACAGAGAAATCCTGTCTTGAAAAACCAAAAAAAAGAAAGAAAAAAAAGAAAGAAAGTCCCCCTTAAAAGATAAATTAGCTGCGTTAGTGCTTCCCAAGTGGGACCCTGCACACTTTTGATGGAATGGCGTTAAATACACATTTTGAAATAATGTGCTGTTGTTGTGTCTTTATTTGTACATCATCTATTTAGGGGATGCCACTAGAAATCTGTTAGTGTAGTGATTGTGATACTTTATGCATCAAGTTCCCCAGGGACTCTGCTTCTTTCCAGGACCAGTGAGTAATTGCTGTGTCTCCCCCCTCCCCCACAAAAAACCGGTGAGATCCCATCAAAGCTTCCTACACACCAAGAAAGCAGTAATTTACAAACGTAGTTTTCTTAAAATTACACATACTACTTTTTTGGCCCTTTCAGTCTAGTATTAATGTCGTTAATTGGAGGTAGCCCAAGAGGTAAGTGAACTAGAAAACTAAAAGTTCAGAATGGTTTTATGTATAGATGGTTCTAAAGGGTTAGCTGCCTAAGGAACAAGCAGAGACAAGGTGGATGCTGTACACATTTAATCTCTTTCTAACTTTATTTTGTTCTTTTGTTTAGCTTTTCACGGTGTCCCCTTACAATATGAGAATCTGGACTGAGGGTGTTGCTCAGTAGAGCGCCCTCTTCAGACTTTGGAGGGTATTGCATGCTCGTGAACTTTATTTTCTTATAAAGGCAAACATTTAATTGGGGCTGGCTTACAGTTTAGTTCATTGTCATCATAGCAGGAAGCATGGCAGCGTGCAGACAGACATGGTGCTAGAGGAGGAGCTGAGAGTTCTGCATCTTGGTTCCAAGGCAACCAGGAGAAGGCTGAACTATATTTAAAAACAATAAAAGTTACAATAATGAAAGTTAAATAAAGATTTGTTTGTTTATTTTTATTTATTTTATACATGTGTTTGCCTGCACAAGTTTATATGTATCACACAGATGCAACAACCCAAGTGAGCCAGCACAGAACCTCAGATCTCCTAGACCTGGAGTGAGGGTTCTGAGTCACTGTGTGTGTTCTCTGCAAGAGCAGTAAGTGCTCTTAGTGCTTGAGCCCTCTCTCCAGCCTTCAGAATTAAAGCCTTTCATTTGGTGTTGGTTTTGTTTGTTTACTTTTGGTTTTTCGTTGTTGTTGTGTTTGGGGGGGTTGTTTTGTTTTTTGTTTTGGGGTTGTTTTTGGTTTTTGTTTGTTTTTTGTTTTTTGATGCAGGGTTTCTCCTGACTGCCCTGGAACTCCCTCTGTAGACCAGACTAGCCTCAAACTCAGAGATCTACCGGCCTCTGCCTCCCAAGTGTTTTTTATTTTATTTTATATTTTATTATTATTTTTAGTTATGGAGGAGGTGTTCACATGAGTGCATCATGTTCCTCAGGAGCTGGAGTTACAGACAGTTATAAGCCATCTGATGTGGGTGCTAGGAATTGAACTTGGATCCTATGGAAGAGTAGTGAGTGCTCTTAACCACTAAGTCCTGTCTCCAGCCGCTTTGTTTCATGGGGTCTCACTCTGTAGTGCTGGCTGGCTAGAACTCACTATGTAGCCCAGGTTAGCCTCTAGCTCACAGAGATTTGCCTGCCTCTACCACTTGAGTGCTGGGATAAAGGCATATGCCACCAAACTGACCTACAGTTTTCTTTTTTCTGCCTGAATTTCAGGTTTTCAAGACAGGGTTTCTCTGTGTAGACCTGACTGTCCTAAAACTATGCCTCAAATTCACAGAGATCTGCCTGTCTCTGCCTTCTTAGTGGTAGGATTAAAGGCCTGTGCCACCACTGCCCAGCCCTAAAAAATGTTTAAGTGAAAATACATTTTTTTTTTTTTTAAAGGAGATAGCTGGCTTTGCTTACAGGAATGCTCCTCCCCTACCTTCCTGAATGAACAACTTTACTCTGTCAATTGTAATCCTGCCCTGTATACCTCTGTAATCTCCTGTCCAAGGTCCTAGCAATCCTTCCAAGACCGCAGCCTCAAACCCCACCAAGAAGGAGAAAGTGGCCATTTTAAAGACGATGAAGTGGGTCTTTTGGAGAAGCCCACACCCAAGGCTTATTCTTTCTTCTCCAGTGCTTTCTTTCTCCCTCTGCTGAAAATTTACATTTAAAATGCCTTTTAATAAATTTCAATTCTGCTTCAGAGTGTCTCCTTCTGAATTCTTTTCTGCATGAAACCAAGGGTAGGCTTTTTTTTTTTTTTTTTTTTTTGGTTTTTTGAGACAGGGTTACTCTCTGTAGCCCTGGCTGTCCTGGAACTCACTCTGTAGACCAGGCTGGCCTCGAATTAAGAAATCCACCTGCCTCTGCCTCCTGAGTGCTGGGATTAAAGGCGTGCGCCACCACTGCCCGTCAAGGGTAGGCTTTTTACCAAAGTTAGGGTACCTAAGAAAATAAGGGAATTTGGATGCTGAGACTGAATGCTCCAGGCAGGGAAGGCCGTCCTGTTTAAGCACCTTCCAGTCAAGAATGAATCCAGGCAAAGATTCCTTGCTATCTCCTGATTACTCCTGGCTGCGTGGCTTTGGAATACAGAAGCCTGAGATACTTCAGATGACCGCGTGGTGGCGCAAGAGGCACCGAAGGTATGAGGCTTTAGATCAGCGCTCCTGGCAGGTGGGTATGGAGCGTGGCAGGAAAGATTCGCCTGCCACGGTAGTTTCTGTTACTTCTCTGAAACCCAGCTCTTCCGCCTCAGCCCCACATCCGAACAAGCTCTCGACAGCACAGGAAGTGATGTATTCCTTGGGATTCCAATTCGCCCCTTCCCATTGACCAGCTGGATCGGTGCTCTTAACACTGCACAGTGACACATGAATGTGAGTGTTTGGGGGTTTTGGGCCCCATCCTATCCTTTCTACATGTTGGGAAGCCTTGTTGCTAGAACCTACCACGTTACTGTGTGTATGTGGCACATTGTAAATGGTACTGAGTGTGAAGTTAATACTAGCAATTGAACAGTTAATAAAATGGATCTTTGCTGAGGTTGTAACTCAGTATCCTCATCACTGGCATAAACTAGAGATATCGGCAGATGCCTGTCATCTGAGCATTCAGGATACAGGGAAATCAAGAGTTCAAAGTCATCCTAAGTTACATAGCACATTTGGTCTACATGAAACTGTTTCTACATAAACCCACAGATAAGATGTAATAAGGCTTTTCTTGTGTCTGCAAAATGAAAGCTGGCTATATTAGGTTCAGGAGCTAGGAGTAGAATGAGACCTGTTTGTAGGACAGCCCAGCACTAAGGAGATGGAGCCAGGAGAATTATTGCAAACTGAGGCCAACTTGTCTACATAGCAAGTTTCAAGCCAGCTAGAACACCACACACACACACACACACACACACACACACACACACACACGGCCATTACACTCGTACATGAAAATGAATATATCTTCAAAAAGTGAAAATTTTAGGTAAATTAAGTGGAAAACATTTTAAGGGCTGCTCTTAACCACTGGGCCACATCTCCAGCCCCTGGAGGCTTCTGTCTGAAATGCTAAGCTTAGTCAGCTCTGCCAGTCTTATAAACCCTGTGTGTTTCGCTCTGTAGACCAGGCTGGCCTCTAACTCACAGAGATCCACCTGCCTCTACCTCTTGAGTGCTGGGATTAAAAACCTGCACCACTATTGCTTGGCTTCAATACTTTTTAAACATTTTTACTTATTCATGTAATATATATGTGCGTGTGTGTGTGTGTGTGTGTGTATGTGTGTGTGTTCTGTCTTCATGCACACCAAAAGAGGCAGTCAGATCCCATTATAAATGACTGGGAGCCACCATGTGGTTGCTGGGAATTGAACTCAGGACCTCTGGAAATGTGG
The DNA here is from genome assembly GCA_019843965.1 of Rhynchomys soricoides. Taxonomy (NCBI): domain Eukaryota; kingdom Metazoa; phylum Chordata; class Mammalia; order Rodentia; family Muridae; genus Rhynchomys; species Rhynchomys soricoides. The sequence continues at coordinate 7,658,313 of JADRCH010000098.1, read as the reverse complement.
TCAAGTGGTCTTAACTACTGAGCCATCTTGCTAGCCCTCTACTTAACACTTTTACCCCTGTGCCTTGAGCCCCTCCTCCCAGCATCACAAAAACAAATATCCCTTAATCGCATCATATAAAGGTCAGTGTTCATTTCCCTTTGCCCTCAAATGTTGTGAGGTTCTGTGCCTTGGTCAGGATTCACCAAACTTAACAAGATGAGGTCACTTATATAATTGATGGTTTTGGCTTTTGTTGTTGTTGTTGTTGTTGCTGTTTTGTTTGCTTTGCAACAGGGTTTCGTATGACCTAGGCTGGCCTCACACTTGCTAAGTAGCCAAGGTTGGACTAGAACCTTCCATGCTCTTACCTCCACTTCTCAAGAGGTTACAGGGTGTTGCCATCATGTCCAGGCTGTCCTAAGTTCTTTTTAGTGATTGCATGATTGAATTTTAATCTATAACTTTGTCCTTATCCCCCAGTCTTTCATTTAAAAAGTATTTATTAGTAGCGTGCATGTCTGATGTTTCTGTGTGGGTACATGCATGTCGCGGAGAATGTGTGGAGATCAGAGGACAATTCTCTCCTTCTTTCTTTACTTGGCTCTTGGAAATGAAGCTCAGGTTGCCAGGACCACAAGGCAAGCACCTTCAGAGATGAACCATCTCTTTCCCCCTTTGACGTTTATTCATCTGTTTGTTTAGTTTGGTTTTCAGAGACAGGGTCTCTTGTAGCCCAGGCTGGCTTCAAACTCTCTATGTAGCTGAAGATGAATATCCTGATCCTCCTGCCTTCCCCTCCTGTGTTCTGAGAATGCAGGTGCTTGCTGCTGAGGAAATACAGGGTGAGATTTAATGGTAGTGGGTTTTTTCAAACCTGACTGGCTCCCAAATAATTCACACAGAGACCTGGTGTTTTTATTAACTAGCTGTAAGCCTAAACTGGGCAGATTCTGAGCTATTCTAACCCTCTAAGCTGTTCACCTCCCAGCACCCAGTGGTCTGGAAGTTACTCTCATTCAGTCTTTCCTTGGCTCACTCTGCTATAGCTCACTCTGTTGAACTCATGGAGAACTCCGTCCTCACATGCCCAACCTCAAGGTGACCTTTGTTGTTGTTCCTCTCCCTCCTCCCCCTCCTTCTCTTCCTTTCTCCTCCCCCCTCCCCTCCCCCCCCTTCTCTCCCCCCCCCCCCCCCCCAACCAACTCTTTCTTTTTGCCTCTTCTCCCTTGGACCTGGCTGGGATCGGGATCCGAAGTCCATCCTTTCTCCTCTGCCTAGTCATTGGCTGTTCAGCATTTTATTAACCAATCAGAGGTAAGTAGGGAGCATACTTTACACCACATTGATAACAGGAGATTCTTCTGTACTCATCATAACCATGCCCTTGACCAACCATAATTGCATCTCTGAGCACAGAAATCCGACTCTGAATACACAGTGCACAAGACCAACCCCCAGCAAGGAAATTATGCTGATTTGTATAACTAAGTGGTAGAGGCCTTGGCTATTGTATTTGAAATGAAAAATATTCCTCACAGCATTGCAGAAGGAGAAGGAGAAGGAGAAGGAGAAGGAGAAGAAGAAGAAGAAAGAGAGAGAGAGAGAGAGAGAGAGAGAGAGAGAAGAATTAGAGATTAGATCAGCCACTGGATGAGGTGCTTGCCACCACTCCTGAAGAGCTGAGTTCCAGTCTCGGGACCTATGAGGTAGAAGGACTACTTGTCTCGTCTCCCCTCATTACACAGGCACTGTGGCTCACTCACACACCCCCACAAGTAGATTACATATTAGTAAAATAGCATTAAAATAAATCAGAACATTTTTGCATGACTAACTATATTCTGATTGTTGCCTACATTCCTGCAGTACACTTAATACTAACTCATGTCTTTTTCTGAACATAACTGGCCTTCAACCTTGATTGTACATATTTGTATGTGTGCTTGGGGTGTGTGTGTGCGTGTGCATGTGTGTGCATGGTGTGTGTGTGCGTGTGCATGTGTGTGCATGGTGTGTGTGTGTGTGTGTGTTGCTGAGGATAGGCTTGAGGACCTATCACATGCAAGTCAAGTACTCTACCACTGAGCTACATTTTTAGATTTCCTATCATTTTATTTTTTTATTTACGGGGTTTTGTTTAAAAGAAAATGCCCCCCATAGGCTCAATTGTTTAAATAATTGGTCCCCAGTTGGTGGAACAGTTTGGGGAGGACTCAGAGATATGTCACTAGGGATGGACTTTGAGGTTTCAAAGGACTCCCAAAGTTCTGGTCTCCTTCTCTCTCTGCCCCATGGCTGTCTCAAGATGGAATTTCTCAGCTGCAGTTCCAGAGCTATCCCTGCCTGCTCCTGTGCTGGCCACCACGATGGCCATGAACTCAAACCTTCTGAAACTGTAAGCCCCATCTTAAGTTGTCTTGCCCATGGTGTCTCATCCCAGCAATAGGAAAAGTAATTCAGATAAGAATGTCAAAGGAGAAGTAAAATATTAAAAAAGAAAACTTCACTTCCATGAACTTAGTGAGGTTTTACAATTCATGAGCTAGCTGGGCAGCCGAATATAGCCCACCTTCCACCTGAGCCCAGCCAACCAGAACCCCAAAGTCTCTAACCCAAGACAAATGCCTGGCACATCCTTCTTTTTAAGACAGAAATCTCCCTATAGCGTTCTGATGGTCCTAGAACTCAACAGTGTATAGCAGAGTGGTCTGGAGCTCATAGAGATCCACCGGCCTATTCCTCTCGGGTGCTGTGATTAAAGATGTGTGCCACCATGTCCAGCAACCCACTCCTCTATTAATTAATCAATCAATTAATTAATTAAATGTGTCTTTGCCTGCACATATGTGCGTGCACCACAGGTATGGTTGGTGCTCTCGGAGGTCGTACATGGGCATCAGATCCTCTGAAACTGGAGTTTCAAATGGTTGTAAACCATCATGTAGGTGCTGGGAATTGAACCCTAGTCCCTTTCAAGAAAAACTTGAGCTATGAACCACTGAGCTGTCTCTTCAGCACCAACCTTAATCTTGCAGAAAACATGGCACACATTTAGCAGTACCATCTGGTCTGCCGTGGCAGGAGGGGTAAGTCCCTTATTTCTTCATTCTACAAGAGGCTGTAGCACATGCTAGTCATAATCCTGGATGCATCGAATAAACCTGTGAATATAATAGGAGTCTTGTCTGGAATTGCATTCTATGAGGGAATAGGGACTAGAAAGATGTGAAAAGGAAATGCAATAATTGAATAAATTTGGCTCCTGATACCTGGAAATCAAGAACCGGGTGGATGAAACAAAGCCTAGGGTGCGCCTGCAATCCCAGCACTTGGTTAGTTAAAATGGGGAGTGCCTAGCGTTTAAGGTCAATCTAAACTACACAGGAAGTTTAAAGCTAGCCTGGGCTATGTAGCAAGGTATTGTCTCCAAAGGTGGTGGTGGGGACGACAGAAGGCTAAGATAGAGCTTTGAGATTGGAGGCAGTGTGTCTTCTTTAGGAGAGGTAAAAATTCACCTACTTGAACTTTAAATGAGGCCACTTAAAGAAGATCTTTGTTTTTGTTTTAAAGAGTCAGGTCTCACTATGGTGCCCAAACTAACCCCAATTCCTGTGCATGCAAGGATACTGCTGCCTTCAGAGTAGCTGGAGGTCCCTAGGTGCTGCCACCATTCCAGCAGGAATCTTTGACTTGAGACCTGAGACCTGGGGATGGAATAAAGTCAGCTTTGAAAGAAGTGAAAAAGTACGGTGTAGTGGTGCATCTCAGGTGGAAAACAGCTTGCCTTGCACACACAAGGTTTGTTCCCTAGCACCCCCACATGCTCTGCTCACAATTTTGTACTCCCCTATCTAGGGATGTGGAGGCCAGGAGATCAGGAGTTTGGAGTTGGCTACATTTCGAATTATAGGTTGAGATTTTCCCCAAAACATGACCTGGGAAAAGAAGTCACGAGAGACAGCAAAGGCTCTGGAGCAGAAAAGTGAGGGTAAGAAAGATTCTGAGAGATGTCCGAAGGTCATCTACATTATCAACTTGCTTCAAGAGAGGAGCCCAGAGTGGCTCCGAGGTTCTGTTCCTAAGCGCTTAGGGCTGCTTATGTGATGACCAGAACCTGAAGTCAGGACAGGGGTGCGTACGATCCCCGGCTGGTATCATGAGGCCAGAGAGCAGCGTTGGAGCAATTTTATTATATTTTTTTAAATTTGCGCCCTAACTGGTCCCAAGCGTGTACGGCTTATGGGCGTGGGCCACCACGTCCTGCAGGCTCAGGTCCCACTGAGTTTAGGGAGGGGTCTAGAGAAGCAATGGCGAGGGGGGTTGGGCCTAGAAACCTGCAAACTTCGCAGAGGGAGGTGAGGAGTCTGCACGAGACCTAGCGAGTCTCTCCTGCGGTCAGACGCCCGGCCCTGCTTTTGTTGGCACGTGTGACCTCCGGGCTGCACCTCGTGGCTCCCAGGTAAGGCTGCTTAGGGCTAGGCCCCGGATGTCCCGGTGTTTCTTAACACTGCTCTGCCTGACCGGCCCCGAGGTGGGGAGTGAGAATTCCTCCTGCACTCGGACAAAGTGGGGGACAGTGAGACAGCCGGGCGGGAGCTGCGCGACGGCGGAGGTGAGCTTGAGCGGCCGCCCCAGGCAGAGCTTTGCAAAGACCCTGGCTTTCAGGCCCTTCCCAGCCTGCACCATCAAACGCTTCCTTGGTGGTGTCTTTGACCGGGAAGGAGTTTCCATCAGTTTCTTCACAAAGTTTGCTAGAAAGCCGGGCAGGATTCTTCTCCAGTTCATTAAAGGTGTCATGTTGATGTACTCTCCTACACCGGGCAGAAGCCACCGTCCTCGGGCCCTTTCTTTGCCTTTTTGAATTTGGATCTGGGGTGTTCGTTCCCTCCTTGCCGCCTTCTCCCTACCCCTACTCCAGTGTCCCCTGTGGATAACTTGCGGATAGGTTACTGTTTAAGCACAGATAAGAACATTTACTGATGATAGGCGTGTGGATTTCTACATAACTCACAACCTGACTTCTGCACTCCGCACTTAATTCCAGGTGCTGTGTGTGAGACGCGACTGAAGGTGGACAGACCAATCCTGACCTGAGGAGAGCTGGTTTCTTTCCTGGGGAAGGCACAGATTTGGGTAAGCTGCAGAGTGTGCTTCTGGAGCACGGAGAAGGTCCCTCTGGAATGTGACACAAGTGTCTCGGATTCAAGTGCGGATGGGTGTTGCCTGTAATCTAGGGAGAGTTCTTAACCTGGTGTCAAGAATTTTTGAGAGCATCGACCCCCACTAGAATCATTTAAATCCACGAGTTTGAAGCATAAAATAAATCGGGCCTTGATCCTAGCGCTAAGAGACGGAGGTACGTGGATCTCTTGAGTTCGACGCCAGCCTGAACTACGTAGTGAGGTCCAGGACAGCCAGGGCTATATAGAGACCCTGTCTCAAGTAAACAGATAAATTTAATTTTAAAAAAAAAAAAAGCAGAAAACATAGGTAGCTTAGACCTATGGTCTCAACTACTTTGAGGCTTAAGGCAAAAGACTCCCTTGAAGGCTCTCTAGGACGGTTTTAGTGAGACTCTGTCTCAAACGTTAAACAGGTATCTGAGAGCTTTTTTTTTCTCCATCCAAGATGCTATATAGTCTGATGTTTATTCCTAAGCTTTCTGGTAAGGCGCAGAACTGAGCCAAGTTGGCACATTTCATGTCTGGCTTAATGGCGGCCATTAAAGCCGGGATTGGAAAACTGTTGAGCTGTTTGTTTTGGGTTGCGGTTTGCTGTTTGCTTCTTTTAGGAGCTGCTGGAGCTGCCATTTTCTGGTCTCATCCTCCCAACTGCTGGGATCACATTCCACAGCCGCTTGGTTTACATTTTAAATAGTTTGGGGGCAGGGTGCTTCCTTGGTGCTGTACTGTAGAAAAACTAGCGTTGAGGACTTCAAAATGCACCAACTCAAGCCTTGGGGGCAGGGAAGGACTTGACTTCCTGACTGGGAGAGGGAGATCCTTCTTGGATTTGCATTTCCTTGGTCTTTGCCTGTCCCTGTGGTCTACTTCGTCCTCTTTTCAAATGTTTATTATCTCATTGTATTTTCAAATTAGCAACTCCGTGTGTGTGTGTGTGTGTGTGTGTGTGTGTTTGTGTGTGTTTCTCGGGATTGTGGATTATCTTCCCCTCTCCACCGCTTTAGAGGTTTAGGCTATATGTAGCTTCAGGCTGGTGGTGTACTGCATAGCTTGTGCCCTGGGTTCAATACAGTACTGAAGGATGAAAAAAAATTCCTCATCTTGTATCTGATTTTCGAGAATCTCACAGAGCCCAAGCTGTCCTCCTAGTCATGTGGCCAAGGGTGACTCTACCTCCCAAGTGGTGGGATTAAAGGCTTAGGCCACCCAGCCTGCCTGTCGACTTGCTTGCTTGTTTTGAGGGAGGGAGGGTGGGTGCCTTGAACACGTGATGTGAAACCAGATGGTCTTGAACTCCTAATCCCCCAGTCCTGGGTTGGCATGCACCCCACCATATCCTACATGAAGGACGGAGCTACATGGACTTCAACCTTTGGACTCCGGAGAGGAGTCAGTCAGTGCTTCGGACAACAGCAGCTTCTATGCTCTTACTCTAGCCTTAGGCTCTAGTTAGTGGTCTCCTCCCAACTTTGCCGGAAAGGTGGACTGCAGTTGGTGTGCAGGTTTCACCCTCCCTCAGCCATTCCAACAACTTGAAATACCTCACTCAAAAGTCCAATAGTGGACCAGGGGGCTCCTGCTAAGTCAGTCTACCCATAAGTTCTAGAGGGCAAATGATCTCTATTCCGGTACTGGTTTTCAATTCTTGATATTGAGTCCAATGGGATAACTTGGGTCTAATTCCAGCACTCGGGAGGCTGAGGCCGGATTATTAATATTAGTTCATGTCCATCTTGAACTATATAAGTTCCAGGGAAGCCTGGGGTGCAGAGTGAGACACTTTCTCAAACACAGAAAACTAAATTACCAACTACTGAGATCCATTATTTATTTGGATCAAACCTGGCGCTTGTTTTAAGGCAAGCTCTTGCTCTGGGGCAGAGACTGGCCTTGTGCCTTCAGCCTCACCAATGCTGGGGTTACAGCTGTGGCCTGCCTCAAAAGATGCTTGATTTTTATTTTTTTAAGATTTTAATTTTTATTTTACCCGTGTGGGCATTTTGGCTGTTTGTGTACGTGTACTGAGTGTCTGTGTGTTGCCTGAGGAGACTGGAAAAGGGTATCAGACTCCCCGGAACTAGAGTTAGATTTGTTAGCATGCTATATGGTTAATTTGTTAGTTGATTTTTTTTTTAGGGGGGGGCGTCTTAATGTCTTCCAGATCGTCCTCCAAGTTTAGCTAGTCTTGAACTCCTGATCCTTCTACATTCAACTTTCAAGTGCTGGGATTATAGGCAAGCAACATAAGTGGTTTCCCATAGTTGAGAGGATATTTGATTTGTTTTGTTTTTGAGACAAGGTCTAGCCAAAAAGCCCTGGGTAGGTTGGGATTGGCTGTGTATCCCAACTTGGCTTCAACTCCACGTGCTGGGATTTCGGGCTCATGCACCATCCAGCCTTTGTTTAATTTTGGTGTCTTGCAAAAGCCATGGCTCTTATCTTGGAATATGAGACAGGTTTTTTGTTTGGTTGGTGGTTGGTTGGGTTTTTTTGTTTGTTTTTTTGAGACAGGGTTTCTCTGTATAGCCCTGGCTGTTCTGGAACTCACTCTGTAGACCAGGCTGGCCTCAAACTTAGAAATCCGCCTGCCTCTGCCTCCCAAGTGCTGGGATTAAAGGCGTGCGCCACCACTGCCCGGCTGAGACAGTTTTTTATGGAACCATTTTGAGCATCTGTGGTCCAGACACACAGATTTAGGTTACCACAAATTCCATATTCCAGCATTGAAGCAGTTTCTTCCATAAGGTTTTATTTATAATTTTACAGAACAAAGAAAATCATAAGTCAAGGCAAATTTAAAATACGTTGGGCACAGCAGGTAGACACGTCCCGAGTGTCTGGGGAGGCATTTCTGTGGGCCCATGGTGCTACCTGATGGCCTGGATGCTCAGTGTAGTGGTCAGCTAAGTTATAGGTTCTAAAAGGTTCCTTTTTTCTTCTCACTCTGGCCCCGCTCCATGTTGCTGTCTTCAGACACCCCAGAAGAGGGCATCAGATCTCATTACAGATGGTTGTGAGCCACCTTGTGGTTGCTGGGATTCGAACCTCAGGACCTTTGGAAGAGCAGTCAGTGCTCTTAACTGCTGCGCCATCTCTCCATCCCTCCCTAAAAGGTTCTATTAGTCACAAGACACAGGGGCAGTCAAGGAATGGTGTTCTCAGAACTAACCCAAGATAAGATAATCACCTCTGGACCTGCAGCATTCCACCCAGTAGCTTCTGCAGGTACTTTCCGACTCTCATGTGCAGCAGGTGCAGAAAAATGGCCTCGATTTGTTTGTTTTTCTTTTTCAAGTTCAGTTTTGTTTTATATTCTTTTGTATTATAAACTCTATAGGTGCTGGAAATGTGAAACTTTGTTTAACATTCTGAAAGTTACAGGCTTGTTTTGCTATGCTGGAGATCTGAACCTAGGGTCTTGAAAATGCTGGGTGTGTGTTCTTTTTTGTTTCTTTCCAGACAGGGTTTCTCTGTGTAGCCCTGGCTGTCATGGAACTTACTCTGTAGACCAGGCTGGCCTTGAACTCAGAGATCCGCCCGCCCCTGCTTCCCCAGTGCTGGGATTAAAGTTCAGTGTCACCATTTTAAGTATTTACATCCTAAATGCTGCCCCACCCCCACCCCCACCCCCCAGTGTTCTTCTCCCACCCCACCCCTATCCTTGTGCATCAAGTCTGCCGGATTAGGTGCAGTCTCCCATTGAGGCCAGACCAGGCAGTCAGCCCTCACATTCTTTACATCAGAAACAAATGGTCAAGAGGGGTGGCTCAGGGTTGAGAGTAAGAGCTGCTTCCCTAGAGAATCCAAGTGGAGTTCCCAGCACCCATGTCAAGTGGTTCACCATCCTTGTTACTCCCGCTCCCAGGGATCCTGGCTCCACGGGCATCAATACTCATACACACATACCTTCGTGTTCCAGTGTGCATATGTGTGAGGGTGCAAGCGTGCGCTCACCACAGTTACATATAATTTAAAATTATAGAAATAAGTCTTTTAATGTAAAAGAACAAAACAGCCATTCTAAGTGGCTTCAAGCAGGAGTCAAATTCAAAGCCAGTATGGGCTACATTGTAAGATCTTTTTATTATTTTATGAGCATGGGTGTTTGGTCTACATGCATGTCTGTGTACCACATTCACACCCAGTACCCAGTACCCATGGAAGTAGGAAGAGGGCATCAGATCCCCTGGAACTGGAGTTATAGGCAGTGGAGAGCTACCATGTGAGTGGTTGGAATGGAATCCCTGGCTTTCTGGAAGAGCAGCCAGTGCTCTTAACTGCTGAGTCTCCTCTTCATCCCTTTATCGGCTCACTTTGGTTTGATGGGGTGGAGCTGCCAGGTTCTGTCTGGTCCCTCGCACAGAAAGCCAGGTCTAAGCTTCTGTGGTTTCTGTCCCTCGACACCACTTCTGTAAGCTGCCTAGTTCTTTGTTTTTGTTTGTGGTTTTGTGGTTGTAGCAGTGTTGTTTTACCTCTATTTAATACAATCTTTTTGAAGGCTGTAGGCTGGGCCCTGGTGGTGGTAGTCCTGTTATCCCAACTGCTCGAGAGGATGAAACAAGAGAATATCAAGTTCAGGATCTGGCTAGGCTTTCAAAGCTAGTTCAAGACAGCTTGTCTCTGCCTCTGGAGTGCTGGGGTTAAATGTGGTGACCTCATGTCGACTGGTTGGTCGATTGGTTGGTTGATTGACTGATTGTAATGCTGCAGTGACTCCCAGGACCACTTGCCTCATAGATACCAAGAAGCTACACCCAAGCTTAGATTTCCTTCTTCAGGGCAACATGGTACTGTTTACCAGACCTTGCCTTTTATTTAGGAATAAACCCAACATGGTCATGCTGTGCTATATGCTTGCTTGATGCCAATAGGTGTGATTTCTAATACTTGCTTTAACGTCCTTTTGTATCAGGGTGGGCCTGCAGCTCCACAGTAGCCAAGCACCTGCTTAGCACACACAAGGCTCTGTGGCTGCACTTCAGTGCCCAATCCCCAAGGAACTGCACCCGTTGATGAGACTGAGGAAGTTTGTGTCGTTTTACCATTTTTAATCTCATCATCGTTGGATTCTCTAGCTTCTTACAGTTATTGGGTTGTCTCCTTTTTGCTCTTTTCTAGAATTCTGGGGTTTGGCTAAGTATAAGATAGAAAACTTTTCTAAGGTTAGGGCTGGTGGCACGGGCTGGTACTCCCAGCATTGAACTTAGTGCTGGCTTTATGTGTGAGGCAGGTGAGGGATGGATGTAGGCTTGGTTCTAACAAGTTCTAGACCAAAATAAGACAAAGCAAAACAAATCTGCTTCGAATTTCTGGATTAAATATGAAAACATACTTTTCTCCACTTTGTTGGTGTTTGTTGTTTTTGAGACACAATCTCATTGTGTATCCCTTGCTGACTTGGAATTCACTAAGTAGCCCAGGCTAGCCTCAGATACACAAAGATCCTCCTGCTTCACTTTACAAGTGCTATGTTTTAATTTTTTAAAATATTTATTTATTTGTTTTATGTATATGAGTACACTGTAGCTGTCTTCAGACACACCAGAAGAGGGCATTGGATCCCATTACAGATGGTTGTGAGCCACCATGTGGTTGCTAGGAATTGAATTCAGGACCTCCAGAAGAGCAGTCAGTGCTTTTAACCGCTGAGCCATCTCTCCAGCCCATGTTTTAAATTTTTAAATTGGATTTTATTTATTTGTGTGTGTCTCCATGTGTGTTGTCACCGATGTGGAAACCAGGACCACCTGAAGAAGTCAGTTCTCTCCTACCATGTGGATCCTGGTTGTAGAACTCCGATTGAATCTTCTGTATTTCTCGATTTCTTTGCATGTGTATCTTTGCTTGTTTTTATTTTGTTTTGTTTTTTGAGCTAGAGTCACTCTGTAACCCAGGCTGGTCTACTTGGAGCAATCCTCCTGCGCTGGTTGGTGGTGGTAGGGCTTTTAGGGGGCAAGGCCTACTGGAGGTCAACGAGGTCACAAGAGCAATAATGTGGTCCCAGTGTCTTCCTGGAGATCGCATGATGGGCAGAGGCAACCTCCACAAGCTTCTACTATGAGATGTGCTGCACCCAAGGGCCCAAAGTGGTTAAGCAGCTGTGGACTAAACCCTGAGGCTGAACTGAAAGAAACTGTTTTTCATTAAGATGTCTGTCTTCAGCGTTTGTGACAGTGAAGGATACCTAGGAAGCCAAGTCAGACAAGTCAGAAGGCCTGCTCCCTGCTCTTCTCCCCACTCTGGGATCTCCTCGGCCAAGTGCTCAGTACAAAGCTTTGGTGCTCAAGATGTTTGTGTCCATGGAACTGATCTTAGGTCCTCCAGTATCTGTGATCAGTTATCTGTTTTCTAGATCACAAATTCCATGATTCTTCGGGCAGTGTGGTTTGCTGTGATGAGCCAGCAGGTGGCAAGGTTCTGTGGTAAGATATGATGACCTACCTACAAGGTTGGTCTGGATTCCTTCCCAGCTGCTGTCCTCTGAGTGGGTGTCACAAGCAAAAAAGTAGATGGCGCATAGGTAGGTGGTATAAAAACATTTTATTATTGCTGAGGTCATCGGAGAAGGCTCACACTCTAAATTTCCCAAGCCTATTTCCCCAAAGCTGCTCTCCTGTGTGATGTATCTTGGCTGAAGGTCAGATCCAATCTCTAACAGAAGTCTCTAAATTGAGGGTCAAGATCCTGGGGACACTCTCCAGCAACAAGCCAGATCAAGGTGGCATCTTTCCAGTTGTGCACAGCACATCAGAAGTGTTACACCCTCCCCTATCCCTATTAAATGCCGTTGTTGTAATGGACTGACTTTTCCCTTCCCACTCTGCTTTGTCAGGGATCCATAGTCTAAGGATCTATTTTGGTTTTTCAAGATAAGATTTCTCTGTTTAGCCTCGGCTGTCCTACTCTGTAGGCTGGCTTCAAACTCCAGGAGATCCTCCTGCCTCTGTCTCCCGAGTGCTGGGATCAAAGGCTTTCATGCCCGGCTAGTCTAAGGGCCTGAAGGACAGATTGTGCCTGTGGGAAGAGAAAGGGGAATGGGGTTTATTTTGACTCCCTCGGGAAGTATCCAACATTTTTCACTCTGGAAAAAAAAATAATGTTCTTATGCCAACCTCAACCTTTTTTGTTTTGTTTGAGGTACACACACCTTTTTATCTTTCAATTTCTTTTTGTTATATCTTTCTGCCTATTCGGGTGTGCACGTGAGTGAGATCAGAGGACAATTTGTAAAATTGATTCTGTCCTTTCATGTGGGTCCCAGGGATCAAACTCAGATTGGTAGACACCATCCTCCTCTGAGCCATCTCACCAGCTTTCTTTTTTAAAGACAAGGTCTCACTGTGTAGCTCTGTAGACCAGGCTGGACTTGAACTCACAGAGATCCGCCTACTTTTACCTCTGGAGTGCTGGGACTGAAGGCGGGAGCCACCATGCCCAGCTTGCCAGTTCTTTTTCATGTTGCTTTTTTAGAACTGTGTGTGTGTGCTCTATTAGCCAACTGTTTTACTTCTGAGATGGAAGTCTCACTATGCTGCCCACCTCACCGCCAATCCCTCTACCTCTACCTTGGTTTCCTAATTAGATGGAACTACAGACTTGCCCACCTCTCATTGGGTTTTAGTCATCGTGCATAAATTGAGTTCTGACTTTTCCTGACGTTAGTTGCCCTTTAAGTACACATAGCATAGTGTTAAGCATATTTATTCTTGCCAAGTTTCTCAGTAAAACTCAGTAGGAACATTTTTCTTTGTTTATATTTCAGATGACTTTTTTTTTTCTTTTAGGATTTTGAACTTTTGAAGCTCTCTCCAGGAGAAGAAGGCGCACTCTGTGTTAGTGTATCTACCATGTCAGGTGTGCAATCCAAAGCAGCCAGGCTTCAAAAGAAGCAGAAAGAAAAGCCATCAGTAGACAGGGAGAGGAAAATGGCCACATCATTGTGTTTAAAGCACAACGAAGTACCGCCATCCACGATGAAGCAGTTTGATGCTTTAATGGAAATGCAAGAGGTGATGTTTGCAGAGATGAGAGAAACCTATAAAAATGATATAAAGGAAATGCTGCTCAGAGGTACAGCAGCACCTTGGGTGAAGTGTTTGGAAGAGCGGGTAGAGCAGCAAGGAGATGCAGCCTCAGAAAGGCCAAGGCCAGGAGAGAAAGTGGAGAGGAAAGTTCTGGAACAGACGAGGACACTGAAAACCTGACTGTGAGAAGCAAGGAGAAGAGTAAGATGGATTGGAAGCAGAACACAGCTAAACAACTCAACAGCAGCCATGTGGTGAAAGCATCACTAGGCAACCATGTCGTGAAACCATCACTAGGCAAGAGAGCGGGAGACCCCTTGCATGGTGAACGTGGCAGGTGTAGAGAGAGCAGCGGCTTTGTAGACCTTCTAGAAAGGAAGAACATGAAGAATGCGGGTGAGAAACCAGCCAGAGAACCCAGCTGTCAGCATGAAGAGAACCGTCTAAAGGCCCCCACGGAGAGCACGCCGGAAGAAGGAGCGAGTGCCACCCTGAGGCTGGCTGCTGACCTCTCCACAGCAACGCTGGATATCAACAGGCAGTGGGGCCAAGTCTTCCGCCTTCTGAAAGAAAAGGAATTGGACCCTGAGCTGCAGTGCACGCTGAAGTTGGCATTTAAGTGTGATGGTGAAGCAAAGGTTTTCTCAGATCTTCACAACCTCCGACAGTTTACCAGCAGAAAGCCTTTTCTAAAAGAGTTACTGAAAGATGTGTTCCCGCAAAATGAGCGTCAAGAAAGATTGGTGAGCACACGATGTAGAACTCAGGTGTGAGAGTGGGTGTGGCGGTTTTGAAGAGTAGATCCAACCTAAGACAATCCCTTAAGAAAAAGCACAATGTGAGCATTCTGATGTTAGCGCTTTAAGTTGGAAACAAGAGCTGCAAGAAGTGAGCTGGGAGTTAAGTAAGGTTTGCTTGACAGGAGTTTGGGAGATTGGTAAGAAAACATTTAGGTGTATTAAGATTTAAGCGTATCGTTTAATTCATTAAAAGGGGGCACTGAGTGGGTACAACCAAAGCCTTAGCAGTGGGAAGAGCGGTAGAACTATCAGGTGTGAATAGCTGGGCTAAGGTTTCTTTCTGAAAAATAGTTCATGTGGAAGAGGGTTTTGCCTGCATCTGGGCGTGCCTTGACTAGTATCCTCAGGAGCCACCCCATGTGGGTGCTGAGAACTGAACTTGAGTTCTCTGCAAGAGCTCCTAACCAGTCAGCCATCTCTGAAGCCCTTACGATTGGCTTTCATCCTCCCCGTGACGTCACTGCTGTTGATGTCCAGCTTCTCACTTAACCTTAACTTAAGCCGAAGGGACCTTTCTAGCTATGGACTGCTCTGGTTTCCTCCCTAGTACAGTGTTCAAGCCTTCCATTAATGTGTCTTACATGGTTAATCGACTCATAAATCATTGTGGGTTGATATTTAGAGGGGCTGATATTCAGTGTGGGCTGCAGATACCTTCACAGACAGGGGGCTTGCTGGCCTCATGCTTGCTTTTGTCCTGCCTCAGAATCCTTCCTGCTGGAATTAATTGCTGGTTTGTACACCACAGCTGCTCTGGTCTCTCTTTTTTCCTGGTACATTCTGATTTCTATTAGAGGATACCTATCATGTGCCTGCTGGTGGGACCACTGCATGAACTTCTAATCTGGCTGGTGAATGCCAAAATCTGTGGTTTTGTTTTTCATCTTCCCATTACTTTTTAGTAAGGCTGTGCTTATTTCTATGTCTTTATTGGGCTTTTAGGTTTCTTGACTTCTTTTTGTCTTTTTGTTGATTTAAAAGAACTCTTGTGGAGAATAATACTCCTTTCTGTTGTATAAAGTATTGTTTTCTCGTTTATGGCTTGCTTAAAATTTGTTTTGTTTTGTTTTTGTTTGTTTGTTTTTCAAGACAGGGTTTCTCTGTGTATCCCTGACCTGGAACTTACTCTGTAGACCAGGCTGGCCTTGAACTCAGAAATCTGCCTGTCTCTGCCTCCCAAGTGCTGGGTAAAGGCATGTGCCACCACTACCCGGCTTTGCTTAAAATTTTGAAGGTCAATTTTGTAAGTGTTATGGTTTTGTTTTTCATACTGAAGTCTTTATTTAACACACCTGGAATTGGTACCACCTTGTGAAAGGCTGGGCTTCAACCTCAGTGACCAGTTTATCCCAGTTACTATTTTGCATTTATTTATTTGTATTGTTGCTCTCATTTAGCCCAGGCTGGCCTCCACTCCCCATCCTAACACCCCCACCTCTGAAGAGCTGGGATGACAGGCACACATCACTATACCTATCTTTTGGTCTTAAGAATGGAAGGCTGGCCTGGGCTCAGTTCCCAACACCATATAAATTAAGCATGGTTTCTATGTTGGCAGAGCCTGAGGCATGAAGAGTGGCATGAATCTGAGGCTAGCCTAGACTATCAGCGGCACTACCTCACAAAAAAAAAGGAAAGAAAAGGAAAAGAAAGAAAAGTTAAAATAGAGGTCGCCAAGATGAGCCAGTGGGTAGGTGCTTGCTACACAAGCCTGGTGACATGAGGGCCCACCTGGGCCCCATGTGGTAGAACAGAGAACTAACCCCTTCCTGAAAGTTGTCTTCTGACTTGTATATGATTGCTGTGTGCGCGCACACACACACACACCCCACATACATACAATTTAGGGAGGGGGGGGTTAAATTATGTTAGAGGGTAAGGTAAATGACCATGCCAGTGGACCTGGCTTACAAGGGTCTTAATTGTACAGGGTTCTGCTAAACATGAAGAGAGATCATTAATGTGCTCCATCAGTCAGTCACATGCCACACGTTAAGTACTGGGAAAGTCAGAGTAGGCTTGATCCTGTGGAAATGTGTTCCGAGTACTGCGGAAGAAGCACTTGTTAGGCTCATTGTAGGAGATGCAATCTATTTGAGGACCCATGTCTTTGAGAATAGATGATAGGTCTAGCGTTATCTGTGGGAGCATACTCACCTACTGTGTGCAAGGCCCTGACTTCGATGTTCAACACTACAGGGGAAAATATTTACAGATACTTATTGTCATGGCAAGGATACTAAATTTAGAGGATAAAATAGAAGTTTTACATGGCTTAAATCACTTTTTTAAACTTCTAGGGTAAAACTCTAGGAGACACCAAGCATGAAGCTAGAAGAATAGCAAGTGACAGTTTGAGCTTCCTATTCATCAAAGAGGTAAAAGTCGCTAGTCCAGAGAAGACTTACAAAGAAGAAACACTGGACCAGAAGGATAAAGAAACTCTCAAGAGGCAGGAGACCTCGAGGCTAGAGGGGGAAGAAGAAATCTCAGAGGTACAGGGAGAAGAAAGTTCAGAGGGAGAGGCCTCAGAGTTGGGGGAGGAAGAGGGTTCGGAGTCAGAAGAGGAGGAAGAGGGTTCAGAGTCAGAGGAAGAAGAAGAAGACTCAAGGAAGGAGGAAGAAACCTCCATGCTACGTGAAGCTCGAGGCTCAACCTTTCAGGGCCTTGCTGTGGCAGAAGAGCATGGTGTTGAGAAAATCACCAGGAGTGCTGAGGAGATTGGTTTAGTTAGTTTGGTAGTAGATTCGGAATCAGAGGAAGAAGTAAACGGAAAGACGGCTTCCCAGACTAAGAAAAAGGAGACCTTCTATTGACTTAAAGAACTTACCTTTAGTTGCCTGGGTTGGGACTCTAAGGAAAAAAGCTGGTGAAATGCCAGGAGGTACACAGAAGCCAGGAGGGAGTGGCAGCCGCCGTGTCTGGTCAAAGGATCGGGACACCGTGTCTAACTTATATTTGGCTTCTCCATCAGACTCTCTAGGGGCAGGTTGTGATGGTCCTAAAAGCCATTCCTGTACAAAGTTGACTACTCCGTCACAAGTCACTCCACCTTTAATGAACATAGGAAAAGGGAGGTACAAGATGCCACAAATAGAAGAGCTAACAACTAAAGAATCAGACTTGATCCGTGAAACCGAAGAAAACTTTAGAAGAGCCGTGATCAGTGTTCTCAGACAGATGGAAAGGGAGGTTGAAAATATCAAAAACCTTTACTTTTTCGATGTCCTAAATATGAAAAGTTCAATGGATGATCTGAATTCCTTAGCTTGCATGATTGAAGCAAGGGTGAACGAACAGGAAGATGCCGTGGAGGGACTGGCCAAAGAGGCCAAGGAGGTCATTGATAAAGAAAGGCTGAGAGAGAGAGAGGATAGATTGCGAAGCTCCAACATCCGAGTGATAGGAATTCCAGAGAAAGAAAACTATGAGAATAAAGCGGAGGACATAATTAAGGAAATAATTGAAGAAAACTTTGCTGAGCTAGAAGACCAGAGTCTCGAGATTGTCAGTGATTATCGAATCCCTAATTCAGTGGATGAGCACAGACTCACACCTAGACACATCTTGGTGAAGTTTTGGAGTGCTGATGATAAGCAGAGAATCCTAAAAGCTTCCAGAGCAAAAAAAGAAATAACCTACAGAGGGTCCAAGATCAGACTGACAGCTGACTTATCACCTGGTACTATAGATGCAAGAAGTCGGTGGTCCGGTGTCATAAAGATTCTGCAAGAAGAAGGCTTTCGACCGAGAATCCTTTATCCTGCCAAACTGGCATTTGACTTTAAAGGTAAAACCAAGATTTTTTGATATTGATGAATTCAAGAAATTTACCTCTGATATACCCTATTTGAAAGATCTGTTGCACAATATACATTAGCAATCCGGAGTGCTTTCTGTCCACCAAAATACATCCAAAACCAAGTGGAGTTGGACAATGAAGCATCACATTTCTGTCCTGAAGGGTGGACAGCTGACTTTTTTCCCCAGGGAAAGGAACTGGGGAATCGGTGTCACTCTTTGAGTGTTGGTTGAGTTAGACAGCAGATGTAGCTTTTCAGTAGCTATCTACCTTGGTAAGGAGGCTTCTTGTCGTGTGACCACACCCAGGGAAAAGTACTAGAGACCACAGTGGGAAAGGACATGGTAAGTTAGAAGAGACCAGCTAGCTGCCCAGGCCGACTGAATCAACAGATTATATTACTTTATTATTTGCCCTTATATATTAAAGCTTGAAGTCTGAATTTGTCATTTGTTTTTTTGTGGTGTTTGTTTGTTTGTTTGTTTGTTTGTTTTTTCAAGACAGGATTTCTCTGTGTAGCCCTGGCTGTCCTGGAACTCACTCTGTAGACCAGGCTGGCCTCGAACTCAGAAATCTGCTTGCCTCTGCCTCCCAAGTGCTGGGATTAAAGGCGTATTCCACCACTGCCTGGCTGAATTTGTCATTTGTTTACTTAATGTCCCTACTCATATTTTTGAGAGTACCTTGCCCTTAACTGTATATTGTCTAATAGCTTCTACATTTATTGCTTCAACTCATCCATTAATGAAGTCTTTACCTTAACATGTGACTGTGCGTGCATAGATAGTGCTTCCTTTGAAATTAGTCTTTAGTGAGAAGACACCGAAGAAATCCAGGAGAAGAAAGTAGACTGTTTTGTCTTGTTTTGCAATGGTCGCCAGTAGCCCAATTTGTTCTTAACCCCTCCATGTAGCTAGGACTAGCCACCTGCTCCAGCCTGCCAAGTGCTGAGATTGTTTTGGGGAAAACACCATGCAGCAAATATTATGTCTAATCCTGGGGCGTGTTAGGACAACTGAGCAAGCCCTAACACCCCTGTGAGGTTGGGGAGTCTACAGTAGACAGTGCCAGGCACCCCTGATTTTATTATTTTCTCATGCTGGGGTGGAACCAAAGGCAGATAGCTCTCTTGCTGTATCAGCACTCAGATATGATGTAAATGTAACATGGGCACAATCATCCTCGCTGCTGTGTTGTCTCTTTAAAATGTTATCTATTTTACATGTATGGATGTTTAGTCTGCATGTATGTTTGTGTACCACATGCCTGGTGTCCTCAGATGCCCTGGGACTGGGATTACAGATGATTGACTACAAGCCACCCGTTAGATGCTGGGTCTTCTGGAATAACAGGCAGCACTTAAAACCACGGAGCTCTCTCAAGCTCTGTGCTGTCTCTTGCTGTTCTGATTTGCTTTGAGTGGCTGACAGGAAATTCCCTCCATGCTTGCTTTTAGATGTATCACCAAAACAAATTACCACTAACTTGAAGGTTAGTAACAAATTTAGGGGCTAAAGAGATGGCTTAGTGGTTAAGAGCACTGGATGCTCTTCCAAAAGACCTGGGTTAATTCACGTGGCAGTTCACAGCCATCTGTGCTTTCTTCTGGCCTCCAGGGGTACCAGGTATTATATACGGTGCACAGAGATAAATACAGGCAAAGCACTCGTACAAGTAATAATCTTAAAAGCAAACTTAGCCCCAACCTTAGTTCTATTAGGAGATTAAGGAAGAAGGACCAATGAGCTCAAGGGTCAGAAACCAGCCTGGGCAACATAGGGAGACCATCTTACGGAATGTCAAAGGCCTTCAAGATATGAAAGCGAACTAGGCATGTAGGCCTGTGAATTCCAACCTTATGGGAGGTTGATGGCATTCAGACAGTGTGGTCTACAGGTGACACCCCATTTCCCACCACAGTAAAGGAAAACATGTTTATGCAGCTTTAAGAAGAGATCATCTCTAGGTGTCTAATCTTGAGAGTAATATCAGTGTTGGCTCTGCCAGGTTTAATAATTCAGACACGTCTCCTGGCTGGTCCCAGTGTGGAGTAAACTATGTGGGTATTTGCTTATGGAGAGCTATGGTTTGGTTTGGTTTTGTAATATATGTTACTGGGAATCTGGGTACAATCCCAACACACATACACGTGTTCATGTGATTCCAGTTGTGGCCTGTCAGATAGGCTCCTATGGTTTGATTTTGGAGGCAGGAGAAACTTCTTCCCACAGCCTACCCACTGGGGAGCTCTAAGGATGAAGAGGTAGCTCACTCCTGGCAACACTGAGCTCTTAGCTTTGTGGAAGACGAGGTAGAGAATGTGATCCTCTGCAAGGCTGCCAAAGCTGAGGGTTACCTAGGGGTGTTGGTGTCCCTGGAGGACCCCTCAGACCATGCCAGGCTCTAAAGCAGAGAGTGATGGTAAAGCTCCTTTGAGTTGATGGCTCTGTCACAACAAGAGGGAGAGGCTCACTGTGAGTCCGCTTTCTCTTCTTGTCTCTGCACTGGAGACAACAAATCTCAGCTTCCTCTTCCTTTCATGTTGAGTCTGGCAACCAGGACATTGCATGTCTCCTGGTTAGAGCTGGGGTCCATCTTGAAAAGTTTTTTTCAGCATCTGGTGCTGCTCCCAGGTGTGTCTGCAGAGTGGCTTCCATCTTGACTACAGTTCAAGCAGCTCAGTCTGAGTGTTTTTCAATTTCTAGGATTTTTTAAGACATGGTTTCACTACGCAGCTTTGTGTGGCTTCAAACTCACTGAGATCTGCCTGCCCCTGCCTTCTAAGTGCTGGGATCAAAGGTGTACACCATCATGCTAGGCCTAAGACATTAAGAGTGAGGTGTGCGTGTGTGTGCGCGTGCGCGCATGCTTGCGCACGGGAGCACGCGCACGTGTGTGGAGGTCAGGACAAGTCTGGACTTCTTTACTGAGTTTTACATGGTTCAGAGACTTGAACTTATATTATCGGTCTTTCACAGGAAGTACCTGAACCTGGAGCCATGTCACCAGTGAGTTTCAGGAAAGACTTTTGATAAATGGCATTTGCTGCATCTGCCATCCTAACTAGACCATATTTTTAAACACTTTAGTCATGGATTCTAATAGTATGTGACATGTCTGTCTACTATGGAAAACACCTGTGAACAGAATGTATTAAGATATTTCTTAAACTTCTCACTGCAAAATCTTAACACTCCCATCAATGCCCTTTGGCCTCTCCACACTCATCCCCTTGTGTAACACACACAAGAAAGGTGAGTGTGAGCTCCTGAGGCGGGGTTGAGTATTCATCTTATCAATCTCAATATGACTTGAGAGTCTTTGGGACTGATGTTGCTCTCAGTGGATCTTAAGAGAGAAAATGTATGCCGTAAAGAGCTGATCTTTAATGAATGAGATTATAAGCTCATTTAGGAGGTGTGTTGTACAAGACCACACAGGCTCGGAAGCTAAAGTATCAGCCAAAGGTAAAGGTCAAATGAAGTTCTGTATACATCTCAAGGATATCAAGGCATGGTTTTTATGATAAGTTTGGTTCATAATCTCGTTTGTGGAATTTCCACAGGAAAGTATGGGTTTGAAGATGAGTCCAATTCAAATGTTTACATTCTGATATTAGTATGGTTCATTGCTACTTTAATGTTCTTATTTGAAATCTCTCAATGCAAGACAGAGATTGGTTGCTGTGGCAAAAAATAAAAAAATAAATTGTTTCCTCCTTCAGGGGTGTTTGTTTCCCAGTCAGAAGAGAATCAGGGTCAGACTCCTTGGCCTGTTAAGGCCTGGGCCTGACAGACACCATGTGGTAAATGGGCAGAAAGCAGAGGCCAAGGAGACAAGCTCCCAACTTTGTGTACTTGGCCTCATGTTTTTCCTGGCTGAGTCCAGGAAGGGCCTATTCAGAGATGGTGGCACTGAGAGCTGTGGCATAGGCTATCCAGCAGGCTCAAATGGAGTCAAAACATACTGACAGGACAGGTACAAGGTTCCAGATCCCAGATCACAAGAGAGACAAGGCTTGAGACCTTTGGCTTTGTCCCCCAGGGGCACTCTGGGAACAGAGGCTCTGAGTGCTGCCTAAGAGGACAGAAAGCAGAAGGGTTAGCATCCTGCCTCTTAGATGGGACCTTAGGCATTGAGTTTGGGCAGTTTGATCCTCCCCTAGCTACTGGAGTCATCTCCAGCCCTGGCCTTAGTGACAGCAGACAAAGCCAGGACAAGGGGACATGCGCATACAGACAAGTAAATTAGCAGTAAGTGATGGCCCCCAGTACATGTTCCGCATGTTAAGGCATCATGGTTAGACAGAGACGGTGATGGACTGTCTGACCAGATTACTGATGGGACTGAGGGACAGCCCAGTCTTTGGCCTGAGCTGGGCAAAAACAGTGAGTTGGCGAACCCAGTACTCCACTGCCTTCTAGAAGTTAGGGCCCAGCTAGGGCCTGAGGAAGGAACAGGAGGGGCACAATAGTTTGGAGGCTTGGGTTGGGACCCTTCCTCTAGTGCACAGGCAGACACAGCAATATGACACTAGAGACCTCAGTGGCCTGTGGGCAGAAGGTGGAGGAGGATCATTGAGTGGACCAGAGAGGACTGTCAGCACTTTGGGGTAGGGAGGGACATGTTGGTCCTTCTGTTTGTCATCCTGCCCAACTCTTAGCTGGGTGTCCTTCCATTCCTTTTTGACAGTGAGGTTCCACTCCCAGGACAAGTGGTCAGTCTTGTCACCATCTGTGAATTGGGATGCTGTCCCAAGCAAGTGTGCCTTTGGGGTCTTCCTCCGTGGGTGTCAGGAACTCATACCCCTTAGCCCAGAGTCCGTAGCTATGGACCATGTAGTCAGTCTTGTGTACCTGACTGCCTGCCCAACCTGCATGTGTGCTGGATGGACACCATGCCTGGCACACCGTTCACCTGGAAAGAGATTTTTATCCCGTACACCATCCTTCACAAATGACTGTTTCTTGAAGCTCTCCAGATCAGCTGTCCCGTGCCACACAGAGGTCAGTCAGGTCTTGATTTTGGAGACACTGGGGTCTGCAGAGACAGCCACTTGGCCCAGTAGGGCCTCCTTGTATGTGTGCAGGAGTTCATTGTCTTTTGTCCAGTCCCTGGGTCTCCTGGATGCTTTTAGTTAGGGGCTCACTTTCCTCACTCTCGATATCTGGGCCAGTTGCTCAGTGGTGGGTTCCTGTTCCACAGTGCTCATCTCCAGCCAGTGACACCAGACAAAGAGGTCTGTGTCCCTCCCCTCTGCTTGACTATCTGCTAACAAGAAATATAAACGGTAATCCAGGGCTCCTTTATCCTTCCCATGTCTCTGCATTGTCTTTCTTTCTTTCTTTCTTTCTTTCTTTCTTTCTTTCTTTCTTTCTT